>VXBA01000855.1:1206190-1221193 GCA_013399895.1 Serilophus lunatus | reverse complement strand
CGCCGCTCCTGGCGCTGGAGCCGCGGCTGCAGCGCGAGTTCCAGCAGAAGGTGCAGCGCTCCCGCACCAAGCGGGCGGCCAAGGTAAGCGGGGGAGGCCCGGCGCGGCGGGGGCGGCGGCGGCGGCGTGTGTCGGTCCGGGCTGACGCGTCCGCTCTGTGCCCGCAGGAGGAGCTGAAGGCCGGCGTGGTGTTCGTGGGGCACCTCCCGCGGGGCCTGTGCGAGCCGCAGCTCCGCCAGTACTTCGGGCAGTTCGGGACGGTGACCCGGCTCCGGCTCTCCAGGAGTAAAAAGGTGAGGAGCGGGAATCCGACAGCCCCGGGATCCGACAGCCCCGGGATCCGACAGCCCCGGGATCCGACAGCCCCGGGATCCGACAGCCCCCGGATCCAACATCCCCGGGATCCAATACCCTGAGATCCAACAGCCCCTGATCCAACACTGTCCTGCGGGAGGTGGTGCCAGAGGGCACCAGTTCGAGGGACAAAGGAAGCGTTAGGATTCTGCTTTGGATTTCTTGTTGCTTTGTGTTCGGTTGCTCTTCTCATTTCTGTATTTGCCATCATGTTCTAAGGCTGCTGGTGAAGCTCAGTAACAAAAACAGAGCAGCAGCAATGCAGGGCAGTTTTGGTTTCTAACAAGTAGATGTTGATGGGCAGTTTATTTCATGTACAAATAATGTCCTAACAACTTAGCACTAAATCTGGTGCTTTTCATCATTTCATTGGCCTTTTAGAAATTAATCGTTTAGCTGAGAATGGGCTATAACTTTGGGAGCATAAAATAAATGTAATGGAGCTCTTTGGGTGCCAAAGCACTGTTTCAGGTTTCTCTCTCATTCACAGACTGGAGCCAGCAAAGGCTATGGATTTATAGAGTTTGAGTGTGATGATGTGGCCAAGATTGTTGCAGACACAATGAACAACTACCTGTTTTCTGAAAGACTGCTGAAGTGTAAGTATAAACTGAAGTGTAAGTCCCTTACTGTGCAAAGGAAACTTGCGGTTATTTCTGTTATTGGACTGTTCGTAGAATTTTAGGGTGGGTTTTTTTATGAAATTTTGTCCCAAAAGTATTTTTTGTGGGGCTGAGCCTCCCTCTCCTTCCTTCCTTTCCTTCATGTGTGAAGAACATCCTCAGCAGCCTTTTGGTCACTGCTGCTGTGTTTTGCTCTGGGCTGAGAACGCTCATGGTGTGATTGTGCGACATGGAATCTCAGGGTTTGCTGTGGAGAAAGTTCCTTTAGAGTGGAAACTCCTTGTCATTTGTGACCCTTGCAGCTGCTGCCTGTAAGGTCAGACGTGAGGGGCTGTTTTTGTTTACAAGATCCATTTCTTTCCATCCCTCCCTCCTTCCCTCCCTCCTTACTGACGGAGTGTTCAGGTCCACGTTCAGTGTGCACAGGCACTGCAGCAGAGCTGTGGGAGCACCCCTGGGCAGAGGGGGCAGCTCTGCTCCAACCTCCTGCCCCGTGTTTGTGACACAGGTCAGTTCCTGCCTCCCGAGAAGGTCCACGAGAACCTCTTCAAAGACTGTGACAAAATATTCCGGAAGCCTTCGCAGCCGGCGGTGCGGAGGTACAACAGGATCCGCTCCCTCGTGGAGAAGGCCAGGATGACAAAGCGCCTGCTGCGGAAGGAGAGGCTGTTAAGGAAGAGGCTGGCTGAAAAGGGGATCGATTATGACTTCCCAGGATTCGTAAGTTTGGCGTCGTTTTTGTGCAGAACGCGTTCCTGGCGTTTCGTCGCGTGTTTCGTGTGGAGCTGGGGCCCAGTAACAGCAAAGGGGAGACGTTCCTTTTCTTCTGTTGGTACAAGCAGTTGGATATTCTGTGGTTGAATACTGGGGTGCAGGTCACTGGGGAGGAGCCCAGGCTTTGCCCAAGCCCTGTGGGAGGCTTTTCCAGGGTGGGGGTTTAAAGGCAGGGCCCAGGAGTGGAGCTCCCATCCTCAGCCCCTGCCCACAGTAACTGAGCTCCTCCGAGGAGTGCTTGTGTTGAGTGCTCGAGTTGTAAGCAATGCTGTTTTGTGTGCTGTGCTTTTAAAATGCACAGTAGCAGATTTTCCTTGTGTTGCTTTACGTGGTTTTTTTTCAAACCAGATCACTTCTGTGTCAGTCAATTTATTCAAATTTATTTGCTGTAACAAAAAAACCTATGGACTGTGCAGTACTACTTGCAACTTCACATGAGGAGGTTTGTAGTGATCCATCTGACCTGTTTTGCTTCCTAGGCTGCACAGGCACTTTGCAAAAAGAGAAAAAAAGTTAAAACATCCAAGAAACCAAAACCGAACGTTTCTTTGATCAGCCAGGTAAGAAGGACCAGTCCTGGTGGCGTCCAGTACCACGCTCCACCATTCACACCAGGGCAGATGTTTCAAGTCTGCAACTGTCATCTTCATCTTCATTTCACCCAAAAACTTTGACATTGTTTGCTTGAGAGGTTTTTGTGCCAGAAGCAGCTCCTTTGAGATGTATTAACACTCTTGAGCGGGGGAGGGTGGGTGAATCCTTTCAGTTCTTTCTCCCGTGGGAATATTCAGCAGCAGGGGTGGGTCTGCTGTCACACTCTGCTGTTCAGCACTCACTTGAGGAACAGAGTGCTGAGGACAGGCCCCTATTCACCACCTACACCTGTGCTTTCACCTGGTACAAAATGATCTCCTTGCTGGCATCCTGCTGTTGGTCTGCACGACATTACAGTGCCGGCCTGTTTTGGTAAAAAGGAAGTTGAACTGTTAATACAGTCTAGTGCTGCCTGTTCTGTCTAAACACTGCACTGTCCCTCCTACCCTGTGCTCTCCTGGCATGGTATTTGGTGTTTTGGAATCAGATATCAGCTAAAAATTAGCAGTAGGATGAAAGGAAAGTTGAGGTCATTGGGACTAAGATTTGGGAAACTGACAGTCTAAAATGTCTACTGGATTTGTGATAACTGGGACAAGGCTGATGGTGAGGAAGACAAGGGAATTCATACATTCTTATCAACTGACTTCTGAGGACTTGCTGAGATAACAAAGCTGGGATGTTCCAGCTCTGCCATGGGTTGGAATACAGGCTGTCACCCTGATTCTTTACCACTTGACTTTCTTGGTTCTTTGAGTCAGGAAATAGAAAGTTTTGAAAGCAAATGTGCATAATGATGTTAGAAAATGTGAATTAATTTACATTTGCCTTTCACATACACTTCTTTGAAGGAGCCACTTTTGTCCAAATAAATGTCTACAGAAATAACTGGTTATAAAAAGAAAACTATTTTCCTTAACATGTGGAAATTCTGAAGGAGAATTGGACTGAGGTGCCTTGTGGTACCACAGGGGCAGCAACAACTTTCTCTGGCAGTGGCTTTTCAGTGAATCCCGTTTTTCTGCTCTCTTCAGGATCCCACTCCAGTCTGTACTCCAGCAGTGCTCGAGCGCCGGAAAGCTGCTCTGGCAGATGATGATGCAGAGGATGATGAAGTAATTCTCAAACTGCCCCCTGCCAGCGTTAAGGATGCTGTGCAGACACCAAAGAAGCAGCCAAGGAAAAGACCAAACCTGAAGAAACAGTCTTAAAATTTTGGTGGTTTTCCTCAACTCAAAAGCTGTTGAGGTGGCGCTTCCAGTGGTCCTGCTGCCCTGGCTCTGTTCATCCTGACTAGACTGTTTCAATCTTTCCTAGTCAAGGACTCTTCACAATCCTACACCTCTGGTTTAGTCACCAGGAGACCTACAGTCTTCTCTGCCTTTGAAGATTGTCTTGACTTTGTGCTCACAAGTGCCCCTGCTGTGACATGGCTACAGTCGTGCCAGAGCCTTCAGTTAATTCTGTAACTTGTCCTTAGCACTCACTGTTTGGAAAGAAAACGTGAGGCTGTCCATTCACAGCTCGCTGATGCAGACAAATGTATCTTGGATTTAAAATTAATCACAGGTTATTAAAAAACCAATTTTTCAAATTTATCTCTTTACCGGTAGTGGTTCTTCTAATTAACTTGATGTCTGTGTTTCATGTGAGTTCTCACATATTTACACAAATAGAAGGTGAGGGATTTTGTCCCTGAGGAAGATGTTCTGTGAATTTCGTCTTCTGTTTGTGATGAGTCAAGACCTGCCTGTACAGAATCTCACAGTGCCTGAGCAAGCCAGTGCCTTTCAGCCCTGCTTTCAGCACTGCCTGGGAAACTGCCTTTCCCAGCGTGTGGAATGGTTACTGAGGGCTTGGAAAGGACTGGGATTAGGAAGGTGTGAGAAGAGACAGTCAGATGACTGAAGTCACTTGCATTCAAGATTTGCGTTCCTTTCCCTGGGCAGGCCAAAAATTGGTGTTTGAGTGTTCCCTGTGGAGGGCACAGGGTGGCAGAGCTGTTGGCTGGCAGCTCAGCCAGAGCCACTTTCCTTCCTCACCCACTTCTGTAAAAGGCATTTTGCTCTGCAGAGGTCCCAGGTGGGCATCTGCTGACGTACTGCTTTACCTCTGGGCTGGCCAGGCGAGGGTAACTGGTTAATTCTCAGGGGGGGTTGTGTGCCATAAATGTGCTGTTGCCTGGTTCAGAAAATGTTCAAGGTCCTGCAAAGTGTGGCTGCTTCTAGAGGGACTTCTTGCTGAGCTGTGGAGAGGAGCAAATGGTGGCAACTACCTTAGGTGTCTCTTGTTGTCAGAGTGAGCAAAGCTCTTTGAGAAGATGCATCAGTAATCAGAACAGTCTGAGTTCTGTTGACACTTCTGTTGTCCTTTGTCCCTGCAGCACTTTATTCCCTGCATTTTCATTGCCTCCAAGAAACAAAGGTATCCTCTGCTCCAGAGGATGATAAGCACATTGCAATATTTTAATAACCTGGGAAGGTGAACCAGGAGTGGGAAGGCAGGTTTTTGTCACCAGTAGTATGAGTTCAGAGAACTGAGTGTAGCTTTTTGTTGTGCATTAAGATTTATTCTTGTTCCAACTAGCTTGTCACAGAGCTGAGGGCAGACATCCAGTCCTGTTTGAAAAGGCAGTTTGACTGTCAACTTAGAATCTGGATTTTATTGCAAATCCGAGACTTGTAGAAATTCCAGTTTGGGTTCTGTGGAACCTATTTAGCCTTGATCTTTGGTTGTCTGAGATTAAACACTCTTCTGCTGTTGGTTGCAGGTCAGGCTTGCCAGGAGATTTCAAAGGAAAGCCCAGGTGACAATAACTGTCTGCTCAGGTAGGTGGCTGGCACTAATTCCTTGGCTATTTTAAGACTCCTGGCAGAGGAGAAGAAATCATCGGCCTGGCTAATTCTGACCTATCTGGCCTGATCACCTGAATAATCATGTGATCCTAATGACATTCTGTTGGTGACTCAAATTAGATCATTCTCCTTTGTCACCCTAAACTGTCGAGGAAGCCACTTGGATTAGTGTGTCTATGTATCAGTTACTTGTCACCTTGGGCATGCCAGAGAATTCTGTTCACCAGCCCAGTGGTCATGGACAGTCCTTGCCTTTTAACAGCACTGTTGCTGTGTACATCTACAGGCTTTCTTTCCTGTGAAACGGGCAGTGCTTGTACCTCAAACCTGTGGAAAATGCATGCTCAGCTCAGGTTTGATCAGAGCGATCAGAGTGGTTGGCAAAAATGGCTTATTTGTTCATAACTGACATGCAGCTCTGAAAAGCTTCTACCTTGGCATCATACAGCAGAGAGCAGCAGAAAAAAACGCAATACCTTTTAAAATCCAAATTCCTGACTCTGTGTTGTGCAAATAAAGATGGCTGTTGGGTCAGGATGAACTAGAAATGTGGCTGGATTTTCTCGTGCCGGGAGCTGAATCTGTCGGGCACAGCCTGACACCGGGGGGCAGCACACCTCAGCTGTGCAGACATTGCCTGCAGCACAGGGTTTCCTGGGAAATGGCATCCCGGGTTTATAAAGAAACTCGTCCAGGCAGTTTGGAGTGACTGGCTGAATTGGTGTGACTCACACATCTCTGACAGGGTTTAAGAATATGTGAGAAACCTCGTATGGATCTTAATCAAATGTGCCCATTTCCTTGGTGCTGCCACGAGTGCTCCTTCCAGGCTCTCGAGTTAAAGCTGCCCTTAAGAAAGCTTATTTTAACTAGAGTAATTTCTGCAGTGCAGTACCATGTTCACCCAAGCTTACCCTTCTAACACCTGGGTCTGCATTTTGAACCTGGAATTGCTTTCTTCCTATTCTGCTTCTGTTGTGCTCCTCTCTGCCCATTGTTCTGCCCCTGCCTCTGTCCACTTGCTGCTTTCTTCTGTGTTTAACTCAGTGGCTTCTTTTCATGCTGCTTGCAATGCCAGGTCTATCTTGTCTGGCTGCATGAGCTTCCATGGACTGTGGCTTCTCCAGGTCTCTTGGAAAGGTTTGTGCCTTTAAGCTAATATCCTGGCTGCTGCTGACTTTCCATATTCACACAGCAGTACAAGCCTCAATGGGAAGACATTCAAGAAAGTTGTGCTTACAATAAGGGTTGCTTCCTGCTGTAATTTTCCTTTCCCTTCCTTTTGTTTGTTCATCTTCCTTCAATTGAGATCAGCTTAGATGGCAGTTCTGAAAAGCAAGGAAACAAAATTCTGTGTTGTTTGAGTACAGCACAACAATACTCAGGCTACAGCAAGGAGCTCTCGGCAGAGGGGCAGCTTTTCTTGGTGATAGTTTCTGTTTTTAGGCTGCCTGTGTTATTAATACAGTGCTGTCCAGGGAGATGTACGTAAGCAGAAATTCAGACACCTGATACTTGCCAAACATAGTTTCCATAGCAAGTGGACAGACGTGCTGTGTCATGAGTTATGCCTCAGTCCCTACGCTGATTTTTATTTATCATCTCTCCAGTAGTTTGATCATTCATCTTAGACAAGCACAAACCTCCTGGCCACTGATTTTAGGGCAAGCTCTGAGTTGTTTTTACTGGGATGCTAGGAGTGTTGAGTCTGTGGTTTCAAGGCATGACTTGCAAGTGCTCTGCCTTTCAGTAATGAATGACTTTGTGGAGCTGTTTTGCTGAATACTTATGCATGTATTACTGCTTTCAAGCTTCAGAAACACTTAGGTGCTAGACAAGCCTGCTAATTTAGACTCATTTATTAAAATTTCTCTGTTTTGCAGAAGGGAGAGCTAGGTTTAAGAGTGCTCAACATTTCCCAGCACATGAAGTACTGGAAGTAAAAGAAATATGGGTGCTGGGCATGGTGGGGGAGAAAGGCAGGATTGGCTGCAAGATAGAGGGGAGAAAGGAATGATGAAGCCAATACTCACCTCAAGAAAAAGGCACTGGTGAGTTTGGCAGTGTTAAACTCCTCAAACTTAAAGATGCAGTTTTGTTTTCTTACTTATTTGCCTGTTAGATGTGCTGTGGGATTCCCCAGGCTGCACAGAACATAAAGGACTGGGCTGCAGCCACGGTCCAAGTGCTAGTGCTTCCTCATGATCCAAGTGGAGGAGCAGAGCAGGCTGGGCAAGTGACACTTGCTCTTTCCAGTACCAAGCCTGTTTGCTTGCATACCTGGCTTTTAAAATGGCTGCAGCCCCGAGGAACAAGGCTAAAACCTGTCTGCAAATAGCTCACGGTGCGAGGGAGGATTTGGGCATGGCTCTGAGGAGTGACATGCTCTCCTCTCAAGTAACACACCAGCGAGGCAGAGGGTAGCTCTAGCAAATTCTATCTCTCCCAGCTTTCCTTTCAGAGTGCTGGGATGTTTGGTTCTCACTTTGCTGTGCAATGCAGCCTCTGGGGTAGGGCTGTGCTGTGTGAGGTGCTGTGCACATCCCTGCCCAGGGCAGGGTGTTGCAGGTGAAAGCCAGGCAAGCTGGAGTACAGTGAGTGTGATCACTATGTGTTTTCCAGGAATACCCACCAGTCTTCTTGAGCCAGACACCTTCACTGTTTAAGACACTATTCAAATACATCCTGTTTTCCTGAGTTTACAATCTAACCCCCAAACTCTTGAAACATTCAGCTCTAAGCAGGAATAATCTGCACCTTCCTAGCCAGAGTTATGTTGGGGACCACCCCAGGGTGCTGCTGCAGCAGTGGGGAGGCCATTCTGAGTGTCAGGCTGGTGCCTGGCACGGCTAATGGAGGCATATGCCATCCTGCCCAAGGCCAGCAGCTGTCAGAGCAAGCTGAGGAAATGGGTAACTGTGTGAGTGAGGATTCCTAAAGTGAAGCACTTTCTCCCATGCAGGGTGCAGCCTCCCATCTCTTCTCTCACCCAGCATTAATTAAGCATATGGCAGGGACAGAGATCTTGGCTGTCCTGGGAGGCTTGGACTAGTTGTAGCTGGAAGTCATGTGGCTCTCCTGTGCTGAGAAAGGATAAGGTGTGGAAAAGCTCCTACAGAAATCGTGGCTCCGAATGCAGAAGAAAACATTGGTTTATGATGTGTTGTTGAAGAGAACAGGCAGGATTGGGAGGATAAATGCTGTAGGACTTGGAGACACTGAGGTGTGTCTGCAGTGAGCCAAAGGCACTGGTATCTCTTCCCCTGGTTGCACATTTGACCCAGCACTTGACCCATTCATTACATGGACTCTAGGGCCTGGCCTGGATTTGAAACTTCTTGTTTTAAAGAACAGGAAGGAGAAAAACAAATAAATCTGGTTTTTATTATAGTGATTTTGGAAAGCTCTGTTTTTCTCTGGTGCGTTTTTCCAGAGAAGAGGTTTGGTGAGCAGGTACAGACGTGGAAATCAGGCTGCTCTGCAGTGTGGCAGTGCTGCCAGTTTCCCACAAGGGTTTGCACAAACCTAGCGAGTTTGCTCGTGTGTTAGTTTGTCTTTTTTTTTTCAAAAAAGCATGGAAGTGGAGTTACTTCTATCAGAGTGGCTTCACAAGGCTGAAAGCGTTGCTCCATTTTGGGAGTGAAGGCAATACTTTGCCTCTCTGCTGTTTCTTGCAGAAGGCAGCCTGCAGTGGGGAGTGAGCAGGGCCTGAGCCATCTGTGCAGCAGCAGCACAGCTGCTTTGTTGCCTGCAGCATTTTTATTTCTCTTGATGTGAGAGCTGGAAGAGATCTGGTGCTGGGCTGTGTTTGCAGGTCTGCCTATTAGAAGGGCTAGGTTTGTCTGCCTGGAAGCGACAGCAGAGGAAGCAAATCTAAGAAAAATCTAAGACAAATCTATAAGGCTTTTCCCTCAGCTGTCCCACACAAAGATGTGGTGTTTGCTATTTAATAACTGGACAAGCTTGAAGTGCATTCTATTGAATTGTATCCTGAAAAACAAATTCCAGGTCTGGAGCTGCTAGAGTTTTATGACTGGTTCTGGCAGGAGCCATGTAAGTGCAAGGGACCAGTTTCCGAGTCACTAGGGAGTCTCCTAAGGCAAACCTGTCTCTTGGTGTAATGTCATTGCAGCCACATCAGATGAATCATAGTCCAGGTTTTAATCTTGGGAACTACTAGCTCAGCTTTTTTTCCCCCATCAGATCATAATTTTATGAGATTAAATCCTGCCATGTATAGAATCAATCAGTTGGTTTTTAAGACTCATTTGGAGTTGGTGATTTGGACAATAGGTTTTGGGTGAGCTGCCAGTGTATGTTTGCTGTGTTGCCATTCAATGTCAGCCCTGTCATTGCATTCTGCAAGGGCTTCCATTAATTTCAGTAGAAATCTGCATTTTGGGTGAAGGGTGACCTGATCTTTAAAAAGGATCTTAATCCACTTAGCCTCTCTTGCAAAGCTCAGCACTTTTTTCCTTGTCAGAAGCAGACTGCATTCCTAACCTTGATGTGTCACTTTCCAGTTGGTTTAATATTTGTGTGAGGATAGAAAGGAATTGTTTTTCAAAGATTAAAAGAACCCATGCTGCTAAGGTATGTGCACGTGTGATGTGCAAGTATATTAAAAAAAAAGGGGGGGGAGATATATGAGCATAATTGTGTTTGAATGGTGGAAAAAAGATAATAACATCAGCAGATGACTGTAGAGAACAAGCACAGGAAGAGGTAAACCCATTTGAAACAGCGTAAATGGGAAATTGTGAGGGAAGAGGAAATAGGACTGATGTTGTTTAATGTAAATGCAAATGCAAGGCAAAAATAGGACTCCTGAAAGTTTGACCTGTAAATGTCTTTTCCCAGGGGCCTGAGGGCAGGCAGGAAAAATACAGTCTCTGATGCAAATACAAGATCTAGTGCCCATGCCTTGGTAAGGACAGAGATCATCTGCTAGGGCTATTGCATTAAATGTAGCCCAGCTCAGAAAGGGTGGAAAACTGTTGCCATTAGGCTGTGTTCAGTTTTGGGGGGTTTCAGCTAAGGCTCCAGACACAAAACAAAGAATGCCACAATTAACACTAATTGGTACCTTCCTTGATGTTTTGGTCAGGGAGAATGAACCATTCCCTGCCTCCCTGGAGGCAGTCACTCCAGGTCAGGGGAAGAGGCCTGTGGGGATGGTGCATGGCTCACGGGACCCTCGTGCCACTGAGAAATCACTAATCAAACCCAAATCACACTTCATGAAGACTACCTGCTTTGTATGTGATGCTTCTCCTTGGGTGGCCAAATGTCTGCAAGGAGGGAACACACGCAGACGTGCCCATGTGCACACGATGAGCCTCGAAGCCATTTGCTCACTTCCCTTTAATCAAAACCTTCTGCTCTTGCATTTTCTTTTCTGTTTGGTGACTGAAGCGAAGCTTCATGTGCCTTCACGTGGGAGTTAAGTGGGTCAGTGGGATGCTTTGTTTGTGGCAGCTCTCACGTGGAAAAAGTCCGATGCAAAATGCTGAGGCTTGGCAGGAAAGTGCCAATTAAAGATAGCGGTGCAGGAGCACATTGTGTGAGCTGGAAGTGCTCAGATCTGGGGCTGTGACAACTGTCATGTGCAAAGGAAAGGATGAGGAATGACTAAATTTAATGCTCATCTGAAGTACTAGTGCTTTCCTCGTTTCAAGTGTTTGTTCTCACACAGTATGGACGAGGAGTTCGTTCCCTGTTTCACAGGTGAGGGTAGAAGAGGTGAGTCACACAGAGAGCCTGTGCCAGAGTGGGATCAACAGCACTAAGAAGCTGTGGGTACTTGGGCTTCACCTCGTGTGGCCCATGGTATTTATCCCTGTGCCAGCATCAGTCCAGCCTTCTCCTTAGCACTGCACAAGTCTTTTCAGGTGATGTGTGCAGCAGATGGCAAAGGGAGAGATGCAACACTGCATCGAGTCAGCTGAAGCTGTTCTCCCTCTTAGCCATTCAGGTAGTCAAGTTGGGACAGCACATGAAGGGAATGTGGCTTTCTATGTCTGCAAGGCAATGTGCTCAACTCCAGGAAAGCAACTCAGGGACAGCCAGGCTTTGATGCTGCTCTCCTCTGCTGTCACGGGCAGCTACATCATACTGTCATTCATAAATAAACACACGCACTCGGCCCTCAGATTCCTGAGCAGATGTTGTGCAAAAGGGCCCTGAAGGAAAGGGGAGGAGCAGGTCATTCAGGTATAGTCAGTGTTTCAGCTGAAATAGAGCCAGTCCATCCCTCTGCTTCCCACTAGTTCTGTTTTATTGATGTGTTTTTGTTTGAAAGAGCGGTGTTGGTAATTGAAAGCTAGACTATCCTTACATTTCTTTATTTTAAAAATCTTTCTGACTTTGCTTTGCCCTTACTTACAGCTTTCTGTGCCCTCATTGCAGATGTCCCTAAGTTCATCTCGTGTTTCACCTTGCAGGTGGACTTGTTTTGCCTGTATACAGGCACACACCTCCTCAGGCTGAGCCAGACCTTTCTCAACAAGCAGAGAACAGTGTACTTTGCAGGTGGAGTGATTAGAGAGATACATGCTCCTTCCCTGGGAACAGTACCTCTCAGGACAGATGCTTCTATATTTCCACTGTTTTGGAGATCTACATGTGAGACAGGTAAGTAAATGGAGATCTTTCAGAAATGATGTGTATAAGGATACTGCCAAACACCTGCTGTTGAGCCGCTGGTAGTGAAGGCCTTGTCAAGGAGCCATGTGTGTTGGCAGCAGCTCCTTCAGTGGTTACTGCTGTTTCCTTCATTTAGAGAGTCCTTTCTGCACCCAAGGACTGGTTAGCAATAGCACAGTCCTTACCTAACAAGAACTTTGGAGAAGCTGAGTTATTCCTGCAGGTTGGATTCCATCCAGAAGCTTAGATCTGGTTGCCCTTGAGACATCCCAACGTGCCTTCATGGTGGGTTCCCACTGAGGACTGTCACAGGCTGTGGACGTGCAGGTGTGTCACGGGTGTGTGGAACTAAAGCAGGTTGTTGTCCCTGGGAAAGGTGATGGACTGCACAGGGTAATGCAGAGCTCCTCTCAGCACAACTGAAGAATACTGACATTGATGTGAAGCAACCTAAAGGGCAAGAATCAGAACAATGCCTTCACCTTCTACTTTTAAAAAGTTTGATGAAAACCTTCAGGTCACAATGCAGTTTGGACTTCTTTTCCTAATGAAAATGAGTCTGTCTGCCTGTTCCTTTTCAGCTGCCAGCCTAGCCCCCTCCTTTTTGCTTCTCAACATTTAGGAGGGAGGAAAGAATCTCAAGTTTCATGAGAACTGGAAGAGAGAAATAATCATCCCCAGCCTCAGGGGAAGGCAGGAGGGAGCTCAGGCATGGTTGTGATCCCTTTGGCAGGAGATCCCTTCAATGTGCATGTGTGTACAGCCCTGCACTAACCACACACTGTGCTGCCTGTGTCCCCTTGGAGGGGAGTGTCACAGGACACACAAAGGAAGGTAGAGCTGCTGAGAGAGCAGGGCAGATTAGAGGGACAAAGAACACAGATCTGTGGGAAAACAGGCATCACTGGTGCTGCTGCTCATGGAACAATATGGCCATCTTAAATGTAGGCATAAACTGTTCTAAAAGTCTCTGAGCCAAGGAAACAGCCATGTAATAACAGAAAAAAAATCAAAACATTTGAGCTGATTAAGTGACAAAACCCCTTATTTCTGTGCAGAGACTTTACCTGTTTTATAATAAAAAATGAAGAAAACAAATAGAAAAAGACCACATCCACAGTCTTTTTATTAATTGCACAGTGAAGAAGCTTTGAAGTTTTGTGCAGTTGTCCCCTGAAGTGCTGCAACAAAAGAGAAAATAAAACCAATATTTTCTGTGCAAGTTTTATCTAGAGGGGGAGAAAAATAATACTTAAAACCTACACCAGCTGCATTTATCAGCATTTCCTTACAAAGCTTTAGGCTGCCAAACAATGACCATAAAATCACCAAAAGTAAGAATCTGTGAAAAAAGGGCGAACATACAATTACATCAGAGGACAGTATTGAGAGATTTCCAAAGGAAATGCCTCTATTGTAATACTGAAGAGAACGAATTCACAGCAAATGTGATACACAATTATTGATTTCTTACTAAACCAAAATGAAATAGTGCTTATCATAATTCAGTTAACTTAGAACTATTCCAGTTTTATCTAATTTTCTTGCTCAAAATGAAATGTGATGGTATTTGGGGGAACAGAGAGGGAACTCTTTAACTCTGTGAGAGAACTTTGCCTGGAGTTTTAGCAGATCCAGGTGGAATGGAATGATTTGTCCTTTAATAATGTACCCATGATCTCTGCCATCAGCTGCTGTTGGGAGACTGCAAAATAAGAGAAGGGCAAACAACTGGTTGCAGAACTGCCCAACTAGGGATGGAAAGCATTTGGCCCAGGGGCTGTGCCTCCTCCAGGTGCAGATGGAAGGTAAGATGGGGCCTGGGAAGCCACAGTAGGTAAAGCAGAGCTGTTGTGTCTCTTCTGTGGGTAGTGCTTAGCCAGTTAGGGCTCTCAGGAGATTAGCTACAGCCTGGGGGTAAGAACCATGGTAATTTCTAAAGCTGGTTTGTAATCACCTGCTTTCAGTTTACCCAGAGCTGGCATCCTTTTAAGCACTAATATCCCCAGCTTTCTCTTGACATCTGTGCAGCCTGTTCCAGAATTTACGTTGAGCCTGTGCCGATGGCTTCACACAAAGCAGCGGCTCCATGTTGCTCTGGAACCTGATGGAGGAAAGGGACAAATTAGAAAACCTAGGACTATTTGGAGAAGGCTTTGCCAAAAGCCATTTCTGTGCCAAATCCACGAGCCAAGGAGAGAAGGGCACTATTCTTGCAAGAGGTTATGAATGAAAATGAGCCATTTGTTCCACATGGAGGTCTCCCACATGAACTGTTTTGATGGCTCAGACTATGTGCTTGTTGGGAACCGCAGTGTCGTGGAGGTCAGCTGCCTTCTGCAGCACAGAGGATGAGGACACTGCTGGGGGACATGGAGGTTCATTCCTGGTTAACAAGAGACACAGTTATGAGCTCAGGGAGGAAGATGGTCAAACATGTCTTGGTAAAGACCCTCTGCACAGGGCATTCATTTTCTATTCTCACCTTAGTTATTGTAGTGGGGGCAACTGCAACTTGCCCACATAGGAGAATTAGTTGCTTTTAAAGACAAGCTTTTTAAATAAGGCTGCACAAAACAGACATGGAGCTCATGGAGCAGCTCCAGGGGAGGGCAACAGAGATGGTTAAGGGACTGGAGCAACTCTCTTAGAGGAAAGGCTGAGGGTTGGTTCCGCTCAGCCTTGAGAAGAGAGGACTGAGAGGAGACCTCATCCATGTGTGTGACTATCCAAAGGTGGGATGGGATGTCCGGAGGATGGACCAGGCTCTTCTCGGTGCTGGCGAGCAAGAGGCACCGGGCAGAAACTGATGCGCAGGAAATTCCACCTGAATACGAGGGATAACTTCCTTACTGCGCAGGTGGCCACGCTCAGGAAGAGATCACCGAGAGAGAGGTGCTGGAATCTCCCCCTCTGGACACATTCCAGAACCGCCTTGTCACAATCCCGTGCCACGTGCTCCGGGACGCCCGTGCCCGAGCGGGCAGGCTGGGCCAGGCGACCCTCGGCGGTCCCTTCCAACCTGGCGCCTCCAGCAGGTTGGCTGCCGCAGCTTCCCCGCCGGGGATCGCTGGGGGAGGGCAGTGCCGGGCACGGCACCGCGGGTGCCCGGGGCAGCCACGTCTGGCGGTGCCCGGAGCGGGGGCACGGCTCCCGCC
>VXBA01000855.1:1162014-1205746 GCA_013399895.1 Serilophus lunatus | reverse complement strand
GGAGGGCGGTGCGGGGGCTGCGGGGCCGCTCCTCGTTCCCACCCCCCACCCTCCACCCCTCCCGCCGTGGGTCCGCCGGGCAGCGGCCGTGCGGGAGCGGCGGCGTCCGGGCAGGGCTGGGGGCTCCGGCCGGGGGGTCCCGCCGGGACAGGCGCGACGGGAGGACAGGGAGGGAGGCTGGGCTGGGCTGGGCTGTGCGGGGCCGTGCGGGGCCGGCCCTGGCGCTCGGCCCCTTTGTGCAGGTGCCGAGTCCGGCCCGTTCCTCCCCGGCGGCGTTTTGGGATGCGGGGTTTGGCTGCGGGCGGCGGGCTGAGCCTCGGGCAAACCCTGCGGGAACGGCTCGGAGAGATGCCGGGTCTGAGGAGATGGGAGGTAGCTTTTTGCGCGTTGCAGGCCTGTGTGGGCTCCGCTCCGGGCGGTTTTGGCGCTCCGCGTGCGGAGGTGTGTGGGGAAGGGCAGGGAGGGCCGCCCTCCCCCGGCCCCTGCACGGCCGCTCGGGACGGGTGCGGGAAACTGAGGCAGGGCGGCGGGGTTGTTGTGTGCGAACAGGCGCTTCCCAGCTGCGAGGGCTGCTCCCACCGGGATAAACCTCTGTCCTTTGTGGACTTATTTCGTAAGTCAGTGCTTAGGAGAGGAGAGCAGGGTAAGTGCCAAGCCGGTCCTGGCAGGGCAGGGATGTGGTCTGCAGCCCAGCACCGCAGGCAAATGTGTCATAGTCCGGTTTGCTGTCCTCGTCCAGCGCTGTAGCCGCTCCTCTGCATCCTTTGAGCAGCTGTCTCCGGTGGATGTGCCTCTTGATGTCACCTGGGCGCTGCTGAAGAAAAATCAAAGCATTGTTGCTTGATACCTGAAGACACATTTAGCTCAGCAGTGCTTGGATTAGTTCTTGGAAAGGCGTTGGAAGTGCAAGTGTTCGCTTCAGTGTGGGGATTCTGAACTGGATTTAAGAGGTTTGCAGCTGCAGGGGGGATGTGTTTGAGCTCCCAGTAGTGCTGAGGTTTCTCCAGAGCAAAGGACTGTGCCAAGTGCAGGATGGAACCGCAGCAGTGTCGTATTCAGGGTGTTCCTTGTCCTGTCAACACACCCCACTGTGTGGAACAAGCCTTCACGCTGCAGGCCTGGCCTTGGCAAAGCCCAGCCTTGGCTTGTTCGTTGAACCCTGTTGGTGGGACTGAAGCCTGGGAGTTATGAGAGGGATAGAGGAATGATGTGTCACCATGGACGATCCTCTCTCTATTTCACAGTCCCACTTTTTTTTTTTTTAAATTGCTGCCAACATAGATTTTTTTTTTTTTACACTGCTGCCTTCAACATTCCTGTGAAGTCCTCCTTAGAACTGATCAAACAGCTTGAAAAGTTTCTGTTTCAAGAAGAAAAATGCCACAGAGTTAAAGGCTTTGGCCTTGCTTCACTTGACTGATAACTTGCAATGTTAGAAGTGAGAGAGCAGCATGCCTGGGAGGTGGAAATGTTTCTCTACTTCGTTTGATGTTCCCTAGAAGGACAATTGCAGAGAATGCCTGCAACTGAATGAACTGGTCCTCTAGTCGTCTCTGAAGTTCTGCAGCAATCTTAAATTTGTGCTGCAACTGAAGTGTTAAGAAAACCATGTATTTAAACAGTAAAACTCTAACCAAAGGGATCTGCCAGTGTCTCCCATATGTTAGTGAGTCCCCTGTCCATCAGGCAGTTTGGACAGGGCTGTTGGTCGTAAGAGAATGAGAGCAAGTCTGGCCACTTGTGTGGTGATTTACAACATTACAGAGAAGGATGAGGACAAGATCTTTGTGTCAGGGACAGGTCAGAAGAACTTTCAGGAGTCTGGATGTGAAGTGTTCAGATGGACAGAGTAGTGACCTTGCCTGCATGTACTTCACCATTTCAACATATGTGCAGGTTTTTGTGAGAGTCAGGTGGCTTTGAAGTGTGTGGACTGCCATTATGGGTCCCTCCAGATGGCTTTGGGTCAGGCTCATGTGTCACCCTGAGCCTCTCATTACCTTGGGCCTTGCCTGGGCTGGGGCTGGGACTCTCCTTGGCAGGCCCTGGATCTGGGTTGCTGCTGTGATCACCTCCTTGGCTGGCAGTTGTCACTGAAGGTTCCTCCTGGGTTCTGACAGTGCCACAGCACCTCCCAGCAGCCTCTGACAGTGCTTTAGAGAAAATGCTGGCAAGGATATAAAGGTCTCTCACGTGAGCGTAGGAAACAGACTGGTTTTGTCTATTAATTTCTTCAGACTGTGACTTTGGTAAACTCTAAGCAGTCTGACTGTGAGGGAAAGGGGTTGCTGCTTTCTGTGCTGAAGGGTTGACGTGACAGGGTTGTGCAGAACAGCATTAGCTCTGCCCCACCTGTTTCATGGCATCCACTTCATGTTCCTCTTCCCTTAGTTGCTTCATTTTCATCACCCTCTACAACACTGAAGTTTTTCAAGCTCACTCAGTGCTCTGGATATTGTCCATTGGACCAACCTGTTACCAGTTCCCTGATGTGAGCAGGTTATGAGCTTTGCACAGCAGGATCCTGGGCATTCTGCTCTGTCATACATGTGAGAGCTCACTCTCTTCTCTCCTTGACAGCACTAGCACTCTTACACCAAAAAAACCCCACCACAAAACCCAAATGAACTGGATGGAGTTGTAACTGTTCAAGTTAAAAGAGGGCAGCAAATGGGTTTTGTGGTCCTGGAGGCTGCCGGTGCTCCCCAAGGGATTTGATTTCAGTTCATGTGTTTGAGTTCATCTGGTTTCCTGTTCTGTTCCTTAATCAAATCTCTGCACGTTTGGAGGGAGATATCCATTCTGCTTCTAGAAACAAGTATGCCAAGTAGGGGCCACAAAATTAATTGTTAAAAGAGCAGCATCATCATTAGTTCATTGGAAGTGAGTGGGCAGATTTAAAATTCTCTGATTCGTTTCCACCACCACCAAGCTAACAGACCAAACAGCCCAACCAGGTCAGTCCCTGGTGCAGTATTTCTGTATTTCAGGTTTAAGCTGTGGCCTTTTCTTTCCACTTACATGTAGATGGTTTAGATTGCAAGGTACTTTAGAAAGCTAAACTGAACCAATAATAATAATTTGAGGTGAAGCTTTAATGAAAATGGTCAGATTCTGACCCGTGTTTCAAAGTGATGCTGAGCAGAAGGCAGGAGCCACAGGTGTGTCCCTCTCCCTGTTAGATGAAAATGGTTTTGTTGCCCAGAAGTCTCTTCACTGTCACTTTGTCAGACAAAACCCCTTTCTGCTCCTCCTTGTCTCCCTCTACCCTCTGCGTGGCTTTCTGCACTCCTGTGCAGTCTGTGCTGAGGGATTTCTTTCTGCATCCACTTGCGTGTGGTTGCAAAAGCCAGGCTGAGTTGAATCTGGTTATGCCTGGATGTGGAGGGTAACCCTTCTTCCCCTCCCTGGAGCTGAACTGGCTCTGTAGTGCTGTTTTCTGCTGGCCCCTGGTCACCAGTTGAAATCCAGCTGCTGCTGAGAGTTCCCCTCTCCTTGGCCAAGAGTTTCCACGTCAGCTCTGGAGAGCAGAGGTAGGCAAAGTCTCTAGTTTCACCATGCACACAAATTTGTGTTTAGAGCCACGGAAGAGAGGTGGGCATTAGTTGGGAAGCCTGAAGAGAGACCAAAAAAACTTCTTCCAAAACTGTTGACTTGCAAACTGCTGCTGTTGCATCCCACAGCCGGTGTCCCCTGAGGGCTGGCACCCAGGGTGTGATCTTGTGTGTTATTTTGCCATTCCAGCCTGTCATTTTACCACTTAGCACTTTTATCTCAAGTACTTCCTTCCAGGGTAGTTCTGGCTTGTACTTGTATACTTACTTCTGTGTCACTAGCCAGTTATACATCAGTAGGGATAACAAGGTCCTGGAGGATTGGAGTGTGGAATTTATTGGATCCATTGTTCTCTTTAAAATTCAGTTATCCTCATCTTGTACCAGCATGTGGTGGTGTCGGTTTTTTTCTTTCCCCAAGGTGTTATCTCACCCTCATTTCCCACTGTCCCTGGAGACTTGCACTGCAGTGGTTCTGGGGAAGGCACTGAATTTCTATCCTATTCCTGCCTGTAAAACAGGAGCTTTTTGGTATCCTACCATTTTCCCTTCCTCTTTCCATCTTCAGGACTACCTAAATGAGTGATTTTAATTTGAGCCTGAGGGACTTAATCGATCTTTATACAAGCAGAGATTACAAGATTCAGATGTGATCTGTGCAGCTACTTGTGCTGGAAAGTGAGGGCTCACTCCACCCTCATTCTCAGTAATGTTCTACTTCCAAACCTTTCAAAGCATTTTACCCACATGAACCTCAAATCTCTTCCTTTCCTTCCTTTCCTATGAAGGAGCCAGATGAACCAATACTGCTGCTGATTTTGGATGATAGAGTTAGGATGTGACTCTGGAAAATGTTGTCCTGCACTCCTAGTTGCAGTAAAAAGAGGGCTGGATGCCACTTTGTTCTTCTGGGATGCATCACCACAGCCCCTCAGGGAACCTGGTGCACCCTTGGCTTGGACACCTTGCACAGCTGAGCAGAGCAGATCCTGACATTGCAGAGGTTTGAGCTGTACCTCAGCACTCAAGCTGTTGAAAAGGAAGGAAACCTTGAAAGCTCATTCTAGACTTGTCCTTGGTCTCAGACAAAGTTAAAAAACTAATTTCAGAGAGGGGTTGTATTCAGAAAACAAACGATGTTAAAGCACATCTAATTTTCTACCCTACTTTGGATGGGTTGCTCCCACTCTGCAAAGTGGTTTCATTAGCACAGGGTATTGGAGTCACTTTGAGGTGACCTGCAAGTCATTTTGATTTGCAGCATCTTTCCTGAGGAGATTCTGTGACTTGGTATTTCTGAACGAGGCGTTGAGTTACCGAGGCAGCAATGTAAACCTTTAGTGGAGCCTTAAGAATTCCAGTTATCAGAAGCTTATCTCTCATCTTACCCAGGGTAGATAATGCAACTTTCACAGCTAGCATCTGGCCTAGAAGGATTGTGTGGAGCTAGAAGGCCACAGTTAGCTTAAGCCCTGGAAATCTTTCAGCTGTCTCCACTCTGGAAATCTGCCTCAGTTTTCCTGGTGGCAGGGGAGTTATGGGCTGGTTACTGCCTAAACTTGTGAGCATGAAGCCTTTAATAGACTCCAAGCAAATCTGAAGACCAGCTCGTTGTATTTAGCAGAGTCCCAGCAGCCAGATGTGGCTCTTTGAGGATGAAGTGCCTGCAGCAGTGGAGAGTTCTACAAAAACCACCTTAGTGTGGCCAATCTTGTGGGAAGAGGAAGAAACCCCCTCCTTTGAGGACCTTGCTGAAAAGAAACTTCATCCACACAAGCAGTGCTTTGCAAAAAGGAAAAGGCTGGGTTGTACTGAGAAGTGGTGGTGGTCTGTCTGAGGACACTCGAGGTTACTGTGGAAGGAGGCTCTGCATCAAGTGCCCGCAGAGACACCTGGTACACGGAGATAAGCGCGGGGCTGTCCCGCCAGCTGATTAGAAAAGCATGAGTTGTCAGTCTGGAAGTCTAAGATACCATCTTTGGATTAGGAGGAGGCTCAAGTACAAGGCAACACTAATTACTGATTTAAAACAATCACAGTGATTGGGCAATATTCCCTGGCACTAAAGAAACATTATTGCCTCCTTTTGGAGACAGGTGAAGGAATGGGGAGAGCCCAGCTGTCAGCGCGGGTGGGTTGGCTCCAGAAAAAATGTACTCTCTTCTTCAAGTAGGACACTTGATGTTGTATTTCACTGTCGTTCCCTCAGGGGGTTTGAACAAGAATACTTTGAGCCTGGAAACCATCGATGCAGCTGCTTTGTTCCCTGTTACTTGCACACCGAGGATGCTTGGTGATCGAGAGCTTGGTGATTGCCATACTTTGTAAAGCCCTGACACCACATCCCCTCTGGGCAGGGGACACCTGTACGGGTTGAAGCAAAAATCTATCCGAGAGCTTCCACCCTTCCTTCAGAGCTGCGGTTTGACACTGCCTTGCTGAAGAAATTTCCACTTAGTCTTTGTGGCTGTTCTGACAGCTCTGAGCTCCTTCCTCGAGGTAGGGCTTGGCTGACAAACCCCCTAGTTGCCTGTTTACGTTGCCCACCTCCAGCAGTGGTGCACTGCTGCAGGTTTGATGCCTGGTAGCTTTTATACTTGAAAAAATTGCTGCATTTGGCTGGGGTGGAGATCTCTTGGAGGAGGAGAGGAGCGCTTTGTTGTGGAAAGTCAGGGTTCAAGGAAATGTCTGTCTAAAGCACCTCGAGCTAATTTTAAAGCGAAGTGAGTATGCTATTAGGTCCTGAGACCCGTGAAAGTGGAGGCTTGTTGGCACAGTTCTATTGCTGTGCTATTTCTACAGCTGCTGGGCCACGGCTAACCAGGTACGCACACAAAAAAGACACCGAAGAAGTGTGGTCATGTTTACCAGTTAATCTTACTGGGTGGAAGTGGAGAGATCCCTTCAGGAGGATGTCTAGAAAGGCCTGGTCGTTGTGTGGCACTGGCTCTTGCCTGCAGTGATCATGAGGGGCAGCAAGAGGCCTGTCTCTGCAGGCTTGTATCTGGAGCGGTTGTGTTAGAGCAGCTGCCTGGGGAGGGTATGGACTGCACGGACTTCTTGGCACAGGAGGGTGGCAGTGAAACATGACAAAGATGAGGATAACCTGATGACTGGAGCAGGAGAGAGTGGGACATCATCTTCAAGTCACATAGCTGTACTGGAAGAGCTCCCGAGTTTTGGCAAGCCCCCAGCAGTGTTGCATTTTTTACGTGCTTCAGGTTTCCTTCCTCATTGCAAGAGGAAGAGGATTTAAAATTTCCTGTCGAGTTACCCTAAGATACAGTCTTACTTGAGTATTGCAAATAATGCACTTTCATTTAGTCTGGGCTCAGTGGGGTTCTCCCAGCTGCTGAGTTCATTGGCTTATGTACCCAGTTTAAAGTTGCCACAGCACCTTAGGTAACAAATATTTCCTTATTACTGTTTGAATTGACTATTTCTCTAAGTGCTGTGAATTGTGCCAGCTTTTATGGTGTTATGGTGGTAGTATCTAGGCTAAATAACTTTGAGCTGTTCATTTTTATCAATTCTTCCTTTAAATTCATCATTCTGAGCTCCAAGGTGGCATTAAACTTAAACCTCTCCACAGTGGCTTCCTGCTGGATAGCTCTTAATGGAAAATTAATGTGTTACTGGCAGAGGCTTTGACTAAGCACATAGGTTTGATGTGTTATTAGTGAAGCAGGGAACTTCTTTTTCAGTGACAGAGTTGGGGTGGGAGAGTAGTTTTTTTTCTCTTGGATTCTTTTGTCTGTGTATTGACATTGAGATGCAGCCTTGCCTGTCTCCTCCAAGTGTAAACTGCAAGGAGGATTGGAAAAAGCCCTTGCTCTGAAGCTTGTATTTGCAACCCTTCTCAAAACTTTGGGAACTCCAAACACGGGTCCTGTGCTACTGGTTACTTGTTTTTTGAGTTCTGCGTTGCTGTTCCTCAATGGGAAGAGGCTGTACTCAAAATCCCAATCCCAAGGTTGTATCTTGTAACATTGGCTACCTGAAAGGTACAGGAGCAGAAGTGGGCCACTGGGGCTGAGATTGTGGCTTTGTGTTTTTCAGAGCTTGTTATGTGGGAAGCATCTGCCCAGTTCATTTCAGACTTGGTGGGGTGTAGTAGCCATATGCTTCATTGCCTGGGAGGTTGATTCTTTTCAGGCTGAGTCTTGTTTTTCTCAGCTGGTATTTTTTCCACTTCCATCTCTGAGGAAGAGGGGGAGTCAACAGATTTCCTACCATGTGTAGAAAGCCTTTTTTTCTTAAAAAAGTGATATTTAAACACCTGTTGGCTGGTAGATGCAAGCCAGCTTCAGCCTTTCCCCCTGGCTTACTGTTTTCCTCAGGATTCAAAGGTGTTCCTGGCTCTTCTCCCTGTATGCATTTGATAGTGGTGCCACAATGAACAGTGGATCTTCCTTAGGCTGCAGTCCTCAAGGTTGTGACACAAACCTGTTCTTCTGTAGTGCACCATGGTTTTTATCCTGTGCCTTTCTTCACGTTTAAAAATCCAGAACTTGGAGGGAAATTTGTTTACATTAGTTTGCTTAAAAGGTTGTTTCTGTGGCTGTTGGCAGAGGCTTACAAACTCTCACATGAAAACCACATAGAAGAAAGACCTGTAACTTTCAGTGCTCCTTTCTCATGGCATTATGGCCAGCTGATGGTTTCTTGGATGTGTTCGGACTTGTTTACGTATGATCTTAATGAAAAATGGCTATTCTGTGGTAACTAGCACTCATTCACACCCTTCTGTAATCTGAATTTTCAAGTTTAAGCAAGTTCTACATTTACATTTTAAAAGCAATTGGATTTTCTTCACCACATTGTATCCAGTTTAACACCAGAGCCCCCTTTTAAACCTGTGTGCAGTGACTGGAGCTCAGCCAACTTGAAAGGCTTGAGCTAGAAGGTGGTAGCAGCTGAAAACCACTCCCCTGCCCCTGTTCCAGTAGCTCCTTGCTAGCAAAGGGTCTGGTGACATGCTGCCCTGCTGTGTGACAGCTCTGTGGGGTACTCTGACCATACCTGGGTGCCTGCAGCCAGGGGCAGGGCCAGTGTTCCGAGTTGCAGACAGGGATGGAAATGTCTGTGGCGCTGGTTGAGGCCCTGTTTTTGTGCCTGTGCTGCCCTGGGTGGTCAGAGCTTTGTCATGAGCTGTTGTGGTTGAGGATGGGACAGCTCAGAGCACTGCTTTCAGAGTGGGGGCTGAACTGACCAAGTGAGGAACTGTAGCATCAGCAATAAAAGAGATCAGTGCTTTCCTCTGGTTTGGAACCAATGCCTCTCTTTTAGGAATAAAAGAGGTGTTACTCTTAAGAGTATTGATTGTGGAAGGGGGAGGTGTCGACAATTTTAGAATTTATAAAGACTTGAAACAAAATGGGGAGAGGTTTGTATGTCCTTGAGACAATTCAGGCTGGGGAGGTGGTCCCAGGTAAGCTGTCACAGCTCGAGGTGCTGTGTGTGCAGTTGCAGTTAATGTTTCCTTGCTGCTCTGCGGGGTGAGGTTTTGTGGTGAGGAGAGTTCAGTCTACAGACACAAGCAATCCCCTCTGGCTGAGGGTAGGTTTTGCCTGGCAGTTGGCTGAGGCGAGTCCCTGGATGTACGAAACCAGTTTTGATCACCATCAGCCAGCAGGGATTTAAACTGGCTGCCTGGACTGGAGGGATCTGCTCTTAGATGACTCTTCTGCAGACAGTGTGGGCAGCTGTAGGGTTAGGGAAGCTTAAACATCAGTGCTGAATCTAAATATTGTGCTGGGTGGTGGTAAGATGTGGCAGTCTGTAAGTCTGGCCAAGGAGGGTGGAGGTGATATATGCTGAATTATGCTGAAACACTCTGCTGTGCGAGGGGTGTGTTTGTTTCCAGGCTGGGATTCTTGTGTGCATCTCATCTGCTGCCAAGTCCACTTTGTTTTTATTAAGACTTTTGGGAAGGCCTTATTTGCTCAAACAGAAGGTGTGTAGATTTGCTGCCCCAGTGCTTCCAATTAGTGAACTTGTGCCTCCAGCTTCCTCCCAGTTGTTTGTTGAACCAGGTGTCTCCTGCACAGCCTCTTCCCTTGCTCTGAGCCTGACCTGCTTTCCTCACGCTGGCGGAAAAAGTAGGGCAGATTTCTAGCTTTGGGTATTATTAGCCAGGAAACAAAAAGGCACCCTGGGTTTTCATCACTCCCTCCTAAAAGAGCTAACCTGTGAAGAGGAAGCAGTGTGGTGATGGCAGGAGCCCTGATCTGTGGGAAGGGGGAGGACAGGCCCCCTGCTCTGTTCCCTGGCTTCCCAGAGGGATTCGTTTGGCTGCAGATGGAGGGGGGCAGCAAAAGAGCTGCAACTGGGTCCCTCATGGACCCTTGGACAGGAGAGTTTTTAGGCTTGAGAAACATAAACCCTAGACTTGGGGTAATTTTTTTTAGGCATAAGCTAAAAGTTGACCTCAGAGGGGATGCTGGACCTCTGACAAGCAGCAGTGTTTGGCCTGAGCTTCCTTCTGCCTGGCCTTGGTGCTCAGACACCATGGGCGCTATTGGTTGGGCTGCATTTAGACCGTGCCACTGCTGCTTCCTGCACACCTGTAGTTGGGGTGTAACAGATTTCAGCCTGGAAACAGCTTGAGCACCGTTTTTGGAAACTGATGATTTGACATTCCTGGAGCCCAGTGTTAGTGCTGTGTCTTGCCGACGAGTTGATGACATGTACTGCTGAAGGCCAACAGTCACAACAGGATCCAGACCTCTTCCTGCTTTCACTTCTTAAAGTGGATAGGTTATCCTGGTGACTTGCTTAAGAATTCTGTGTCCACCTTTGTGGGTGGATGTTGGTGGTGGCAGCTGCAATAATATTGATCGCCAATCAGCCGTTCCTTAAGCTGCAAATTTACTGTCTTTCACTAAAGCTTCTGGGGAACTGATGGGTAACTACTGTTGTAAAGAATAACCAAAGGTTTTTTGTCCTGACCTACCTTGTTTGATTCCTTAAAATAGAACAATGCTGCTCGTATCCAACTTACCCAGCTTTGCAGCTGTATATGAATAACCTATTTTGTGACATGCTTTCAGTCTTTTATTTTTTTCCGCTCCAGTCTTAATTTAACCTTTAATACTGTTCTTTTTCTTTCAGGATGGACTGCTGAATTGGGATTTATTGCAGACTCAACAGTACAGCACTGCTCGTTGCTTCATCTATTACTAGTTATTTAAATTGGACTTTTAATATCCTGCCAGCTGCTGTCCACACACACATGGTGCATTGTTGCCATTCTCAGAATTGCATCTTTGAAACTCAGACCCTCAGTAACCTTCATCCAAGAAAGAGGAGACCTCCTGTGTGCTCTGACAGAGGGATTTTTTGGGCCTGCTGCCCTCTAGCTTTCTTGCTGGTGCTGTATTTCTGAGACACCATGGAGCCCAGTATGGAGTACTGCTTGGCACAGGTGCTGCAGAAGGATGTTGGGAAGAGACTTCAGGTTGGCCAGGAATTGATAGATTACTTCTCAGACAAACAGAAGTCAGCTGATCTGGAACATGACCAGACTATGCTGGATAAAATGGTCGATGGACTGGCCACTTCTTGGGTAAATTCCAGCAATTACAAGGTAAGACTTGTCAGGTGGAATGTGATTACTGTCAGAAGTTTTGATGTCAAGTGCTCCTTGATCCAAGTGAAAGCTGTACAATGGACTTTATGCTTTTCTGTAAGCTGGTAATTATGCTGAAACAACCATTGCTCTTCCTTATCTTGGTAGCTCATGGCTTCTGTGATATTGAGGACTCAAGGCTTTAAGAATTCAGTAAATGGTGTTTGAAGCACAAGTGGATTTACATTTGGTGTTCCTAGTTTGTGATATCCTGGTTTCTTTGTGTACCTTGTTAGCTGGTGGCATGCTCTGATCACCCCAGTAGTTAGCAGTGTTGATTTCCTGCCATATTGACAAAGTTTATGAGACTGCAAAAAAGTATATATAAACAGCAGTGTTTTTCACTGTCATTAAATCTTGCTAGACTTTTTTCCTGTTTTCTGTGGCCACTTAAACACTGTAGATCAATTGTACTTAGCTCAGGAAAGGTAATGTGTGTGTATGTATCTTCTGTTGAGTGTGATGGTGTCAAAATGACTTGGTAGGACACGGAACTCCCCTGCTTTGTTACCCCTTCCATGTTCCTTCATCTCCCTACAGGTCTTAGTGAGGACATCCTTCCACAGGCAGGTACTGTGGGAGTGGGGAGGGTCTCTCAGCTGTGGCTTGGAAAACTCCTGTCCTGGTTTGTAGATGAGGCATTTGGACAAGTCTAATAGGGGTAGTTGAGATATTGTGTGGGATATAATAGGAGATGTTGTTCCTTTCTGATAAGTCCAGGAAAATCCAAGAGTGCAACTTCTTGAGCTGAGCCTGAAGATACTGAACTGAGAGTGGTACTGGAGTTTGCACCTGAAGAAGGGAAGGAGGGAGTGGCTGTATAGGTTTCAAGTGCTCTGGAGTTTAACACCCTTAAGTTATTTTTAACAGAATTTTTGAGAAGTTCTTGTGAGTTTGCAGGGTGTTGGTCAATGTTGGTTTTTTTGTCTACATTTCTGCCAACAAGCAGCTGTGGTAGAAGCTGTTTGTCACACAGGGGAAAAAAAAAACCCAAACGCTAAAACACAACCACCAAACCAGCAAAGCCAGTGTATTCTCAATAGAGGATCCGTTCTGGTGGAGAACATGAAGGAATTTTCAGTTTGCTGTTGTGAACAAGCAGTGTACATACAATTTTTTGAGAGTATTGCATATTCTTATTCCCTTTTTCTTGCTAATTTGTTTTCTCTTACAGACTCCCAGGATTCTCAGTGGAAGGGTAACCCAATCACAGTACAACTGAAATTGTTGCAAAATGTGCTTTTTGCAGGGCTTTTTCCTGACTGGTGTGGATCACAGAGCTGTGCAGTGCTCTGCAGTTCCAGCATCACCCTTAGTTTGCAGAATTTCTTTCCCGATAACTTGCTCCCCTTCCCAGTCTTTTGTCTGTTGAACTACACACTTAATGTGATCACTGTGGTGTTCATTTTCCATTAACAAACTGGTGGCACTTGTGTGCTGCAGCGACTCTGTTCCAGAACTCATGCTGCTGAGCTGGCTGTTCATTAATGTCTGTGTTCTATAGATAGCACTTGCTGTGATTAAGAAGTTCTAGTGAGCATAACAGAGACATGTCTCGGGTGTCTGGAGGGTGTTTCCTCGGTGAAGGGTGAGTGGGGTGACCTGGAGGCTGGTGACGTGAGATCTGCTCCAGGATCCAGCCAAGGCTCAGGGCACCATCACATGCCAATCTCTTCCCTTTGTTTCAGTGCCTGCATCTGCATTATTGTTGCCTTGGCTCGTGGGATGGGGGTTTGGGAGCTCAGGGGAGGTGCTGTAATCTGATCCAGTCCGTGGATTAGTGTGTCAACCTTGAGAGTGAAAGGTCAGGCATCACTGCCCTAGAATAGCCATCTGGAGAGCTAAAGTGCAGTTGTTGGGTCACAGTTGAAAAAGCCATTATAGCTGCAGTCTGTTTCTCTTCCCACCTCAGTCCCTTCATTGAAAAAGTACCAGCATAAAACAAAGGTTGAGATCATCTGCCTGATTTGGAATTTCCTTATACTTCATTGATAAATTAGAACTAGACTCAGAATTAGACCGAGCTAGAACTAGACTCACAATTACACTGAATTTGTATAACAGACCCATTATCTTGGGACAGCATCCAGTTGATTTATGGCTCCTGCCTGTCCAGGACTCTTGTAACTATGCACTTGTGTGTTATCACTGAGGAAACATCAGTAAGCCAAGGAGAAGTGACATCTCTAAGGCAAACCAGTTCAGTTTGGATTAAAAAGAGCTTGAACTGATGATGAAATTATGACATTTTTACAGGAAGGGCTCAGGATGTTTCCCTCATTGTCATGCAATTCTAAGCTGTGTAAGCCATGGCTATTGATGTTTTTAGGCTTTGGTGTTTTTCTGTGCATTGTTTCTATTTTTCTTGACACTATTTTGTGAAGTCCTTGCCCTCAGCACCCTGACTGCACTTCTTTTTCCAGTGGTGCATCAAAAAAGAACAATGGAGGGCAGAGATACTTCTCTTCCCTTGCTGCTGTCCAAGCCTGTAAAAACATTATGTGTGAAACATAGTGAGGCCCAACACGCTTCTGACAGCACTCAGTGCTCTGGAACTCTGGCAATTAATGGTCTTGTGAGCTGATCACTGATTCCTGCTTTGTAAGCAGCTTCCTGAGGTGCAGAAGGCTCCTGGATAGTTCAAGATGCTTTTCAAGTCAAGGAAACATAAGGGTGGTTGAATATATGAAAAAAGGGACTGAGTGCAAACCCATTTGAGTGTTTGTGCTTGCCAGGAGTGCACTTGAATTGCACCCAACAGGCATTGCCTGGCCTGTGTTTGCCCAGCAGTATTTGCAGGTGTGAAAGATGAATTCACCCAGAGAACTCTTACTCCTCTCTGGAGTGCAGTTACTTGGAGCAGACAGCCTGTGTTTGCATGGGCAGGAGGAGCTATGCATGATACGAGTGAGGCTGGGCTGGAGAAGGTGTTGCAGGGTGCTGCAGACCGAAGGGAAATGCTGGCTCTGTTCTGTTTCTCCATGTGTTTTATTTGTTTGCTCTGCGCTATTTGGGATGGTGGTTCTGCTTCACTCCTTTTCCTCCCCTGCTAAGCATAAAAGAGGGTTATTTTGCTGAGCTTGGAATCTCCAAACAATAACTAAGGCCTGTGCAGAGCTGTCTGTCTTGAGACATGAAGCAAAACAGCACAGCAGTGTCAGGAGCCTCAGCATTTCCTCTCAGCTTCACAATCCTATAGCAAGGGAGAGGGCTGAAATCTTCAGTAATCCCTTGGTGAGCAATCTCTCTCTGAGCTGCTTCTGACAGCATTTGGTAATGCTGCTGTTCAGTGTGCTGGGTCTCCTGGCTGGTGTCTTGCTGATGTGCCTTTCTCAGTACCCAGACTGGGGTGTGCCATCGATGTTTCCTCCTGAGGTGCAGTGTAAATTAATGTGTCCAGGATGTTGGAGTGATTTTCTACCAGGCTGATATTCCAGGAGGTGAGCTGAGGGTGTTTGGCAGTGACCTCTTGCCTGCTTCCCCACAGCAGTATTGTCCTGTAGCCCCCATCTAGCAGTGTTGAGGAGGTCTCTTGCATGTTCTTCTCTGAGTTGTGTGGCTTGTGCCGTGTGAGTTGAGGTTTACACTGGGAATAGCCCTTGTTATTGCTGGTTTGGGTTTGACAAACACCCAAGGGTGAAGTCAGCTTGGAGGTTTGGTGGTGACAGCCTTCAAGCAGGTGACGGTCCAACATATGGAAGAGAGAATCTACTCAATGTTTTCTCACATTGCAGAGTGATGGGAAAGCCCAGGTTGAAGTGGAACTGTGTGGGGGTTTGCAGTAAGGAATGAAGCTTTTTGGTTTTGTCACTCCTTTGGCAAGTAGTGATGTTTTTGGTGCTGCGCTGCTCTCGCTAGACAGGGTTTGCTTTCCAAGGAGAGTATCTCACCCTGGCATGGGATGATGATCCCAGTGCAGCTTGATCTGTGTGAGGCTCTGCAGGACTGGGTTTTGCCTCTGAGAGGGGTTTAAGGATCTGATGTGGTCAACAGGCTCCTGTGTCTGAGGACACCTCAACATCCACAGCCTCCTGCTGTGCTGGCAGACCCAGTCTGCCCTGCAGGGCTGTGTCCCTTGTCCATACATTCTGTTCCTGTATGCAGGACTTCAGATTTGATTTGTTTATTTCCCACCTGAATGTTGTTACTTGCAGAGACATTATGCTCTTAAAAATAAAAAATACGGCAAGATGTTACAGAGAAATCTTTTCGGTGAAGTGAAATATTGCAGGGAAATTTTATTCCCCCTGACAGAATTCCTAACAGTGTCAGAGAAAGAGCCTTCCATTCTGATCTTTTGCTGAATATTGAGCATTACAGGAGCACGCCTCACTGAACTGGAGAGAAATAAATCTTCAATAAATTAACTGGCTTTCTTAAACTGTGTATTGAATGATTTCTTTTTTTTTTTCTTTGCTAATTGAAGGGTAGAACAGATGGCACAGACTTAGTTTGAAGTGATATCCATTAGAGTTACTTAAGCTGATGAATGGTTGTTCACTACAAGCATACATTTGTTCTCTTTACCATGTTTATTTTGGTTGAAATTCGGTGGAAGAAGATCTAAGAAATAATTATCATGCATGGTTGTGGGTTGATATGATAATTTGGTAACTGTGTTTTGTTGAGTATTTAATGCATGGGGGAAAAAGACTTCACCATCTGGGGAGGAAAAAGTGACTTGTAAAGGGTTTCCAAGCAGCTGCTCTTAGCTGGGGAGTTCTGGGATGCTGGGGCTACATGGAGATCAGTAATACATACATTCCTTTAGCACTTTCATCTCTTAATACCTCTTTATCATAAAGCTAGAATTGCTAGTTGAAAAAAATTAGTCTTCATATGCGAAATGGACTATGAAGAAAACTGATCTTGAGATCTGGACTGGTGAGTTGAGCCTGTTCCTGGTGTCTCCCCATATCACAGAAGGTATCTTGGCAAAAGCTGCTTTTGACGACTCCTCTCGTGAGGAGAAGAGTTACCTTGGGAAGGGCTAAAGGCTCACTGGGTTTGAACTACATCTGTGGAGTGTGCCTGGTCCTTCCTTTCAGACTTCTGTGCTGGCATGCTCCTCATGGGTGGATTTTCCTGCCTTAAACTTAGGAAAGAACAGAGTTTTGACTCCAGAACTGGGTAGGCATTGATGTTAATTCCCAGTCCAGCTGGTTGGGTTGTTTTTTTTCTCTGTCCCCAGAAGGTGGACCTGCCTTTGCAAGGCTCAGTGCTCCGTGTGGGGGTTTGATGAGATTCTGGTGTCAGCAGTGTGGGGAGTGCCATGGAGAGGGCAGAGCAGAGCAGGAGATGGGAGCAATGGGATTGATCAGATTTGGTGTACTGCCTTTCAGGGCAGGGAGAACATTCCCTGCTGCAGCAAGTCAGCATTTAGAGCTTCCCCATGGCTTTATCTTCACACCTAAAAGGTAATAATGACTTGTTGTAGCAGGGAAGGTTGTCCTTTCCTGTCTGGGGTGGGAAGAACTGTAGTGGAATATAATGCTTACCAGTTGTTTTATGCACAATGTGAATATAACAAAACCAGAAAGTTTGTGAGCCTGAGTGTACCAGACAACAGTATCTTCCAGCTGTTTACAAAGGTATTGCCAAATCAAATGTAAATAGGGAGAAACTGCAGGATCCCCAGAGAATGTGAAGAGCAAAGACCCAGGGATGAAATAAGTAGGATAAATAGAATAAAATTAGTTTCCATAGTGACACATTCAAGGTCTGGCTGACTTGGTATCCTGTCTCTTGGTGGCCCTTAGTGGATGGTGAGAGATGAGTAGAAAAGTAGGATACAAAGTAAGTCTCCCTTGCATATCCTTTTGGTTTGTAGAGATTGAAGTCCCTGATTTTGTGTTCTGACCAGATTACGTTCCTACAGGATTTTAGTACTGGGGCTAGGAAGTACTGTCTGCTTTTGCTTTGTTTTTTTTAGATCTGTGTTCACTTGAGTGGTAGAATGGCTGCCTCAGCATTAGCAAGGCCAAACAGGCTCTCATTTGGAATTGTGAGTCTGGTCAACACACAACAGGCTGAACCATTGTGGTTACTAAATTGAGAGATAAAGCTATTCCTTTAATGCTGGTGTAGTGTTTCAGCTGCAGCACTTCAGTGCTTGCCACCAGGATTTGTTCAGAGGTCTCACACAGTCACCCAACCTGGGGAGGCCTTGGAATGGCTGCAGGCTGAGGGTCACAGCTGATGCACTGGTGGAAAAGGCAGATTATTGGGGATTTATTTTCCGGGGGATAAGGGTGTCCTAATGCTATTGCACAGTGCCTTGTTGGGCTCTCTGTGGCATGTGTTGTACAATTCTGGTTGCCTGTCTGCAGGGAAGGAATTCAAGTTGGAACAGGTGCAGGGAAGGGCTGGTGGGGTGTTGGGGGGATTGGAGAGCCTGCCTAACCAGGGGAGACTAAAAGCTTGGCTTGTTATTTTACAGTATGAAGGCTGTCAGGGAATACTGCCTATAAATACATCAGAGGGATGGACCTCAGGGAGGGGAAAGAACTGTTAGATCTAAAGGGCAAGGTTAGCACAAGAACAAATGGATATAGACTGGCTGTGAGTAAATTTAGTCTGCATATGAGATGAGTGGCTCACAGCAAAAACGTTGGAAAACCCTTGGAGATGAACAGATAAGGATGAGACATTGCTTTTGGGATAGGTCTTGTGATGATTTTGAATGGCTTATGTCCAGTGTAGAGTAACAAGGTTGTGCACAGGAATAGGAAAAGTTGGTTTCAGTTCTTTGTGTGGTAGAATAGGTATGATACTGTGCCTGAAACTGCTTGAACGTGTTGAATAAACAGAAATATTTTAAACAGTTGTACTGGTTTTGGTCCTTAGCAATCCCAGAGACTGTCATGTTGTCTGTTACCTGTGGATTAGAATTAGCAGTCACTTATATGCAGGTGTGATCCATCTCCCTTCAGGTTTAGTAGGTAGGTAATAGGGGAGAATCCTCACTTTTGCTGACATGGAACTCCTGCCTGAGGATTGGTGCCTGAAAGGAAGGTTTGTGTCAGTGGTGGATTTACAGGCACCTTGATTTTTTTGCTCATCTTGACACTGTTCCATGGAGCTCTGTTGTCCTGTTAATGCTGAAAGAGATACTCTTCAGCCCCCAAGGTCCCCCTCCAGCACCAGCCTCTTCTCCATCCAAAGTATGCACAGTCTTCCATGTCTTCTTTGTGAGATATTCCTTGAAGTTGTCTTAAAAGCTGCTCTTGTCTCACCCTTTGAACTTGAACATGAAAAAATTGCCTGCTGACAGTCCCACTGTCAGTGGGATCTAGTTGTCTCTGACTTTGTCTGGTTGTAATTAAGTAATTTTGTAAGCAGGGAAGTGTTATGAAGCCTCATTTCCTTTGGCTTTTTCTATGTAGATTTCCTGGAGTCTAATGCTGTGGTTTTCCTCATGTTGAGGTCTGTCTTTCAGCAGACCCTGTTTTGGTTGCTGTATTTGCTGAGTATTCACTGTATTTGTTTGGTATCTCTATTTTCTCTACTATGTCAGGTTTAAGTTTGCTAAAAGTGGTCAAAGAATTCAGAAGTTATGGAACAGGAATTAGTATCTGAATGTTAAATGAACAATTTAGTGAATGATCTCTCAAGAGAAGACTGAAAAATACCTGATAATACTTTTTCTTTTAACCTTCAGTGTGTTGTTAGCATTAAGTGCACCCATTTTTGGAGGACCATCAGCCCACTAGACCAGGCAGTCTGGTGTGAGTTACTTGCTGTTTCAGACGTGTGATTCTGGCTCTGACAGCCCTCCTTCTGCAGCAGTGGCATTTTGGGACTGAAAGGTAACATTTCCTGTGTAGGAAATGCAGCAGGATCAGCTCACAGGATCACACTGTCATTCAGGTTGTAGGTGCCTTTGGGCTCATGGTCTAGTATCATCCACCATGTCAATGTTTCCAATCAAGGCCCTAAAACTTTCTTTTTTTTTTTGTTTTTTTTTTTTACAGAGTTTATTAGCACTTAAGTGGTAAGTGTCCCAGTGTCAGAAGTGCTTATATGAATTTACTCCCATATAAAGGGATGTGTGCTGACTCTTGAGTCACCAAAGGTACCAGTGACGATTCAGCTGAAGATGAGCACGGTCAGATTTGTCTTGGTGTGTGACTCTGTCAGAGCTCCGGGTTTCTGATGTCTGGAATTGTGCAGAGTGTGAAGCTCCCTCCTGTGTTTGCATCCCTTGTGTTGTCTGGTCTGTGGCCATAGTCTGTGGCCATATCATTGCATGTGGGAGGGAAGGCGTGGAGCACAGTGGAGACGTGCAGTCTCTGATTTGCTCCAAATGAGTGTTACCTCCCACAATTCATTCATTACTTTCTTGCTAGATGAGATCTCTTTTTTAACTAGGCAAAACCTGCTGTGTTCCTCATTTGGTATTGCTTTTGTGCCAGACATAAAACTTTTAAACAAAGCAACATTTGAGTATTCAAGAATCAGAGCAAAGACTCCCAGTTATCAGAGCGTGGAAAGCAAGATAATTTTTTATAGAGTGGCTGGGATTTTAGCCAGAGGAAAGAATGTGTAGGATTGGATCTTGCATTAAGTGTGAGAGAGAAAATTTTTATGGCTATCAATGCCTTTTCATCTCCAAAAGTGGAGGGAAGTTTGGGGAAACCATGAAAATTATGGAGTAGAGCCCCATTCTGCCATAGAAGAGTAGGATGGCTTGGTTGGAAGGAACCTTTAATGTCATCTACTTCCACCCTCTGAGTACCAGGGTACTCAGCCCCATCCAAACCCTTCTCGTGGCTCTGCTCCTCTGGGCAGGACAGTGCACAGGCCGTGAAGGTCTCCTGGGTTTGGAACTGTGGTGGTTCCCCCTTGCCAGGGTTAGGGGTGTTCGTGCCAGTCAGCTGCTGGTTGAGGATCTGATGACCGCAAATGGCAAACCTAAAGTTGCTCCACACAGTGTGTTTTGCAGTTATATTGTTTGAGTAACATCTGCATTTACTGTGAATTGTCTGTTAGAAATCAGCTCTTTCTGCTTGTTGTCTTAGTTCTTTGTGTGTCTGTTGGAACTGTGTTCCATTAAAAGACAGTGGTTTTGCCTTGTATTGCCATGACTCTCCATTTGACTAATATCAAGTGACATAGTCATGTTGGGTCTAATTGGAAATCCTGCTGCAAATGGAGGCATCAGCACTTGTGCAGTGATGTGGAACAAATGTCTGCTTTTAACAGTTCAGGAGGACTCCATGTCTCACATAAAGGGGTCACTGCTCATTCAGTGCCATATGGAGCTGAATGTTACAGGCTTTTACTGACCATCGCCAAAGTTGTTTGATGGAGCCAGACCTGTTAATACCCCAATTTCTGTAATAGCTCTATCAATACAGACAGCTCCAGCTTTCATGTTGAAATAAAAAAGTGCACCTGAATTTTGGAGGCAATTCTGTTTGCTCATGGCTGATGAAGTCAGAGTCCTGTCTCACCAAATTACTTAAACCAATGCTCCTCAATAAATGCATTTGTACATGATCCTGTCTCTTTAGAGTGCTATAGACAAGAATGATCCTTGGGCAGGTGCTGGGGCACACTCGCAGCTTTGTAAATGAACCCCTTGGAGGAGACAGCAGTGCCCCTTGATTAACTCTGAGACACTCAGAGGAGCAATGCAGTGCTGTGTCCTGAGGCATGAAGGGTGCCCCTGATGTGCTGCTGTTGTGTGCATGGCTGAACTGCTTGACCTCCAAAAGGAATTTCTCTCACAATGACTGGATGCTGTTTGGAAAGCTGAAACTGCACACAAGTTTTAGTAGTTATGCAGATTGGAATATTTTGTTTTCCTTTGTCTGTCTGGCTAGAGCTTTTCTTCCAGGCCTGCACAGGTGGTTTTCCTGGTAGCCTGTTCTCTGTCTCTTCTACCTTCTGTCCCTTTAGGTCTTTGAGAAGTTCTTACCTGTAAACTGTTTCTGGAATGTGAAAAGGTTTGCTTGTGAAAGCAGCTCCAGTCCCTGTCAAGATCTGGGCTTTCTTGTTGCCTTCAAAGAGCTCTGCTGCTTTCTCTATGTTGCTCAGGTTCCATTCTCTCCGTGCAGTTTCATCTGTTTCCTTCTGGAATTTCCTGTTCTGGTAACCCTGCTTACAGGTAATGAGGTTTCCCAAGCAGGAGAGCACGTGTGGAGAAAAGTGGTTCTTGTTTGAAAAGCTGCACCTAGAGGTGATGTGATGGGAATTGGCACTAGGGATGGATGGGAAGGTAGGAGCTGACATTTTGGGCCAAATGGCAGTGCTTTGAAGGTGGAGATACAAAACTTCCACGTGCAGAACTGCTAAAGAGGGATGGGTATATGGAAAGAAGGATCATCCTAGACAAGGTGTTGGGGTAAGACAATTCGCTTTAAGGCAGTGGTGATATAAATGGGGCAGAGCTGTAATATTTGGAAAAGCTGGAAGAGAAAGTATATGTAACAGCAGAAAGGTGAGCTGCTAAGAAGCACATGAGAACTTGTAGTTGTTTAAGACAGGTGGGATAAGCTGGATTTCAGGTCTACATGAAATGCTGCAAGTTTAGAGATACTTGAAAAGCGTCTTTCAGGTTCCCAGTCAGGGATATATCTTAATTATTGAGTATTAGATACTAAGATGCTGTTTATCCTTCATTGTGCTGTCACTGAGGTATGTGGTGCTGGTGGTAATGGATGGCTCTCAAATCTTTCAGAGAGTTTTGTGGTGGCCATTTTCAGGAGGAAGTAGTGCGTGAGAATTGTAGCAGATTGTGCAGGACAAACACTTGAGAACAAGAGTTGGTGACTCTTCTAGGTGGTAGTTCTGCTACAAAACATAAGTCATGTGAAAGGTGGTGTGAGAGTGGCTTGGTGGCTTTTTTGTCTGAAGAAAGCAGGTTTCTGATGACTGCAGTAGTGACATAATTTAGGTCGTGTGGGTCTCATGGGTTCCCGCGTTCTTTCACCTAATGTAAAGGAGGGAAAGAAGATAAATGGAAGGTTGATTTAGACAGGAGAGCCAGAATGAATTGCTGGAATATGTACTTGATACTCTCTGTGGGTATTTCAGACTTCCATCTCTCATGTGTTTTCTGTGTTTTAACTAAAATCACAATTGTATTGCAGAGTGTGTTTTATGATGGTTCCAAGATCACTGGTCCAGCACTGATACAACACTGTTGGACTGGGCACCAAGGGGTGGCTGGTGTGGGCCTGCTGTTTCCATGTTCAAGCCCAAAGGACTCATTTGGTGCAGCAGCAGCTCTTGGACACTGCAGAGCAAAGGATGTGCTCTGGGTGGGTGAGACAGGGAGTGAGAAAGCATTGGGAGTGTGTAAATGGCCATGTCTCCAAGCTGAGATGGGTTGTGCAGACAGGTTAATGCTGAGGGTTCAGAAGGCCTAGCTAAAGCCCTCTGGGGAATCTGAGCAGTCGTGCATGATCCAGGAGCTTGGAAGGGAAGGGACCTGCTGATCCTGGGGAAAGAGGGAGCTGCTGATCTGGGGAAAGATGGAGCTGCAGGGAAGGCTGAGGGTGGGATAGTCTCTGCTTTCCTTGTGGGAAGATAACCAGTGGTGACTGTCATGTGGCAGTCTGAGAGAAATAAGGCAGGCTCTGTGCCTTCTTAAACCTGGGTAAGGTTAAGTTCAGGCAAAGAGAGGAGGCCGAGGGCAGGAGTTTCAGATGTTCACTGAGGCGGGAGATGAGCCAGGAAAAACTTCTGGGACGCCGAGGGGGTGCCTTGAGCCTATTTATTTTCCTCCTGTTTACTTCACAGCTCTCAGCAGTTGTAGGTGTTTGGCATCTTCAGACTGGGAGGGTGGAAATGAAATGTGTTGCTGGGGGATGTTTTCCCGGGATCAGAAGGGCACTTGTGATAAATGAGAGCAGCAGCTCTGATAAGCAAACGTATGCTAGAAAATGGCTCTACAGCCAAACCTGGCTGAGCAACAATTAAAACAAAAATGCTCTAAAAGCTGCCTTTTTTTTTTAATCAGGAAAGGTGTGGTAGAGTTGGGACAATGGGAAGTCTGGTACTTAATTAACAGCCAGATCCTGCTGCTGTTAAAGTCAGAGAAACTCAAGCTGACCCCAGCTGCTGCAATGTGCCATGTGTGGGCTCTCCAGAGATGGGACATAATTCTGGATGAACACCACAGCTAATGTGAAGATATGTCAGTTTATTTTTAGTTTCAGCTCTTCAAATGCTTTTAATAACATGTCTGTGTTACTTGTGTGCATGTTAATAAGGATTAATTCACATTTGAATTTTGGTTCTTATGGAAATGTTTTCCTAGGAGAATTCATTTGAGGCTAACCTTTAATAATGGGTAATTGAGGGATAACTAATCCTGTTTTCTCTTTTGTTACAGAAGTCAGAGTATGTTGAAATATATGATTTTCTACTCCCCTATTTGAATCTTTTGAATCTGTACTTCCTTGTTTTGGTGATTTTAAAGCAAAAACAGATGGATAGTTTTTTTACAGCCAATTATTTGTGAATTTATATGAGTAATTTTGGCTTGTGTGCAACTTACTTTGGCATTGTGTGAATGCTGCATCTTTGAAAGGTGCTGTTTTGTACAAAGCTTTTAGACAGTAGAAGATGGGGAAAAAGTCTTGGGCTGTCAGTGTTTTTTGTACTGCCCTAGGAATGGAAACAAGAACAGCCCCAGCCCTCTCTGGTTGTTTGCACTCTGGCTGGGGCCAATTTCCAATCTGTGATCTCTTGGCCACGTGGAACTTGGTTTATTGTTGGGAGCTATAAAAGATAACTTAAAGGAAGGGAGGCTGTTGCCTGTGGGCTTACATTTGCTCTGTAGATATACACAGAGAGTTTGTAGATCATTGTACGTTTCTGAAGGCTGAAAACTATTGCATGTGAATTGAGGGGTGGGGGGGCCCCTTTTTGGCAGATGATGAAAATGCTTGTGTTTCTCTGTGTTTTACTGTGGTGTTTGCAAGGTCTGTAACAAAAACTTTTTCGTTAGTCAGAGTTCTGAGTTCTGATTTTCTTTGATTTGATTTGATTTGAAGGTCTTAAATCAGGTTAAACCCTAATGCTGTTGCAGAAGAAATACTTTATTCATAGAAAATAATTGGTTTCAGCGTAGTAGGAACTGCTTGGGATTTCCTGGACTGTATTACATGGAGTACCAGATTAACTGACCTAATGAGCCCCTTCTGCCTCTAAAAATCTGTTATTGTTGAACATAATGTAGGATAGAGGGATCACAGTCTTTGCTGCCTGTGTTCTTTAATGTGGCTTGATGCTAGACAGATAATGGTTGCTTTCAGTAATTTTTTTCTTCTCTTGCCCTTGTGTTTCCTTTGCCCTTCCTAGATCAGTGGTGTGAGAAAGATGTTCCCTCTGCTTCCAGACAATGCTTGTTTTGACATCCTGTATTCTGCTCTTGGGTCTTTTGCAGGAAAGTTGCAATCTCATTTGACTTGGATAGAATCACTACAGGTGTCAGTGTCTGGGGAGAGCAGCTGACTGTCCAACATTACCAGCTGGATTGTGATGTGGAATTAAGGCTTCAGTCACGAAGGGGTGTCCTTGAGCAGAAGGTTATTTGCTTGGGTTGATGCTGGGTGATCAGCTGGGAGTTGGGTCATTGTGTTTGAAAGGTTGCTGTTCTGTAGCAAGTGGAAGAGCTGAGAATGAGGTGTTTGGAAAAGCCCACCGGCAGATACTTGGTTGTCCAAGGACCTGTGGCAGTGTCCACATAAGGTGCCTCCTGCTCCTTGGAGGCTTGGGAGTTGGCAGGGAGGGAGATGGGGACTGAGCCCAGGTAAGGCTGAAAGGGACTCTTTGCACACAGGATGTTTTCCTTCTTGCTGACAGGTTCAGTGGTCGTGGATGACATGTTTAAGCTGCATGTGGATATTGGTTTCATCTTTGTGCCTGTCTGTTTTGAATCTCTGCTGCTCGGTGCTCGTTTTTGGAACAGTTGCATACCTGTGAGATGGATCTGATTTTCCCCTTTTATGTAGCATCAAAAGATTAAAAGGAAACTTGAAAAGAACCATTTGCTCTTCATTTGACTTGCACAGCTAATTTTCTCCTTAATACAGTGAGTTTCAGCTTGCTGCTGGAAGCAAGTTTGTGCACATGCACCAGGAATCTGCAAAGGGAGACTCACAGGGAGATGAGTGTTCTGTTCCAGGGGAGCTGTGGATCTCCTATTTCATGATGAACTTTTGTTACTAATGAGCAATAAATGATCTGTCTGCCCTGTGGGCAGTTGAGCCTCACATGTCCAACTATATGGAGTTTTCTAGGCCTGGTGGATCATTGACTGTGGTGGTGGCCCAAGCCTAGTGTGGGCTCTGTTTATCCAGAGTATTTGGGTTGGAGCATTTAATAGACTCCAATACAGATAATGCTTATTTGATGCCTCTTCTCTAAAGCTTTCACTAGAACTAATCTGTGCATAAAACTTCCTGTAAGTCCTGCTTGTTAGGAGGAACCTTCTGCTTCTCCCTTTATCTTACAAGATCTGATTTAGAAATATGTAATGCATGGGTTTTTGCTACATGAAGTATAAACAGTTGGTTTGGAGATTCACTGCTTTTCTGATTGGCATTGTTAATGATATTCATATCCTGAGAGTCTTTGATGCAGGATCAAAAGAAGATAAAAATATTTTGGAAGGATGAGATTAATATAAATTTTTAAATTCTGTAGTGTATTTCATCTAAAAGGATCTAGAATGACTTTTCAGACCAACAAAATGGCTAAACCCATTATTGAAGCCTGCTGCTCTTACCTGGCTGAACAATAGACTTGGCACAAATGTGCTGGTGTCTGTCAGGGCAATGGATTGGTTTAAATATTGATGGTTCTTTAGTCACCAGGCATTTAAGCAGAGGCTGTATTTAGTTCCTAGTTTACAGGTAAATAGCAAGGCAATACTGCAGGGGAAAGTGAATTTTGGTGTGATTTGGGCTCTGAACTGGTGTGTGGCACAGACCTGGAAGCTCAGCTCGCAGCACAGAGAACAGAGCTTCCAGAGGAGGAGGGACAGAGAATGGCTTTGGTCCATGGCAGCTCTCAGCTGTGGCTGAGCTGAAGGCCGGCCCTGCTGAGCCCCACTGCCTGTGTCCCTGCTTGTCCTGATGGCCACGCACTGTGACAGGTGCCACAAGCCCAGGGGAGCCAGGCAGCTGCCTGATGGCCTTCATTTACAAGCAGGAGCCTGTTCTGATTCTTGCTGGTAGCCCTTGCTCTCAGGTACAGTATTCTCCACATAGTGTTAATGGTTCAATTTAAAAAAAAAATAAATCTTCCATTTAAACCAAACAACCCAAGGCCAGACAGAAGGTAAGACTATTCCTTTCTCCTGCTTCTTCTGACTTAACTAAATTTTCTTTCCCACTCCATATTTCTGGAGCTACAGAAATCAGACCTTGAGAGACTTGGATTGAAACTGGTACAGGGTACTTGCGGTGTACCTTGCCTCCGTTCTTTCTGAAGAGAAAAGAAACTGCCCTGAAGATACAAGTTCATTTGCTGAAGCAGTGATAGAGGTTCTTCCTCAGTCTGTCCTGCTTCATGTGGAGGAGCTGTTCTCCTCCCCTCTTTGCTGCACCAGCAGCTGCATTGAGTGACTTGGCTCGTGGGGCATGTTGGTGCTCTGCCCAGAACAGCTCTGGCAGTCTGAAGCCTTTGCTTGCCAGGCTGGTTTGGAGCTTCCTTGGCCCTGCCCTGATGTGACTGAGCACAAGAGCCTGGTGTGCAGAATTGTCACTTCCCTTTGGAGGGAGAGTGTTGGGAAAACCAGACGTGGTGGGAGGGAGCCCTCCTCTGTCTGTGGGACTGAAATAGGCTGGCAGGCAAGGGGACTCTGTAGTAGAGAGGAAATCCCTGGTTATTTTTCACTATCATAATTTTCTGCCTTATGTTTCTGTGAAACTGTAAGTCACCCTCCAAAGTATGGAGGCTGCTCCAAAAATTCCTGTTGGGAAGGTTTCCTCACTGTGTGGAAGAGAAGCAAGGTGTGGGCTACTTACTAGGTTTGGCCATTTAGGTACAAAAACGTCATTAAACTACTGCAGGTGGATTTTGTGTGTCAGAAGATGACAATTGCAAGTTAGAGACTGTCTGTCTGAGTCGCTGAACTGTGAGCAGCTGAGTGGGAACTGAGTTTCTGCTGGTGTGAAGGTTTGCTGGGAAAGCAGGTGCCCTTCCAGGGATTAGCTCCAGGGGAAAAGGTGTTTTTCCTCTTGCTTGTAAATGCAGGTGCTTCTCGTTCCAGATTAATGATGCCTTGTTCCTCCAGGTCTCAAGGAGGTTGTTTAAAGGAGGGAGAAGTGTATTGACAGGGTTCAGTTGCTGGGTCTGGTCTGTTTGCCCAGTTGTTAAAAGCACCACAAGTGAATTCACTCAGGAGCCACGGGAAGGGCTTGGTTGCTGCTGAGCTGTCAGCCTTAGCAGCAGGTAATTGCAATTGTGCCTCCAATATTTTGGGCTCTTGGGAAATGACTAGAGGGCAGAGCCTTGCCATTCTCCCCTTCACAAGCATATTGCATAGTCTGAATTTCAAAAAAAGACAACTTCTCTTGCAGATCCTTGTCAGCCAGCCATTACTCCTGGCCAGTGAAGGAGCTGTGTGGATTTTATTTCATATGAGTAAGAGGAGAGCAATAGTGAAGAGTGGTTAATAGTGAAGAACCTGCTATTGACTCAGCTTGCGGCAAACCCTTCTCCCTCTGTTGGTTGCTGAGTCTGTAAAAGAGGTGGCAATGACAAAATCCAGGTTTGCTTGCGAACCACAGGTCTTCAGCACAACCAAGCTGTTCCATGTAGGAAGTCAGAACAGCAGTCCAGTGTATTTGCAGGGCAGCTCATGAGATGACTCTTCAGACACCTTGCAGGCACCAGCAGTTTTTGGGCTTGTTTCTGTCCTGCTTGTGGGGTTTGCAGATGGAAGGATGCAGCCCCTGGCTGTGGGAAGTTGTGCTATGCATTAAAGGCTGCAAGAGGCAGTTGCAACACAGTTGGGCACAGTTACAGCAGCAGTGCAGAGGGCCCCACTTGGAAGTCTATTGCCCATTTTGCTCATCTGTGTTCACAGGAAAACTCTGTAGAAAACCTGTTGGGGAGTTTGGACGCTACACATGAATTTTTGGGAAACCCTGACCACAAGCTAAGACTGTATTTTTTCCCTGTGGTCTTAAGATGAATAGGCATTGCAATAATGTGATAAGAGTACTACAGCTCATTGTGTATGATTAGCCTGTGGTAACAAATGTGTTTTGGTGGTGTTCAGGCTATTCAGAGAAGGAAAAATCTCCTAAGATCAGGTATTCAAATAAGGTTTTTCTTTCCAGGTAACCTGGGCTGTTTGATACTCTCTTGTACGAGGAGCAGTGAGTCTGTCTGCAAGGCCTGGGAGCACAAGTTGTGGATGTCAGTCACAGCCCGAGTCAGTGGGGGGGCAGGGCTTCTGCTTCATGCAGGAACGGGGCTGTTACAGACCTGGGTTCAGCTGGCAGCTCTGCCACTGACTGACACTAGACAGTGCCTTTCCCTCCTCCTGAGTCACTGCTCTTTTGGGAAAATATTTGTGTTTATTAAATTGAGGATACTCCTTGTATAAACCCACGGTAAGGGTTTGAAAATGGGGGCTGAAGTCAAGACCTCTGTGGCAGTGCAGCACAACTGAGTCACGCTGAGATGGAAGCCAAGACAGGGCATGCTGAATGTGCTGACATTGTTTCCCTTTCGTGCAGGGTCCAGCACATGTGGTTTGTGAAGTTAGGCATGTGGATGATTAGAAAGTTGTTCTGAATAGCCAAAAGTTTCTAAAGTCTGTTGTGTGCTGTTGAATAATGGATATCACAAGTGTGAGGACTTTTACTGGTTCTTGAAGCAGCTCAGAGTGATAAAATCCAAGTGTCTGCTTGCATCTTGCTTGCAGCAAGGAGAAAGCTCTTTCAAATTCTCTGAGTAAGCACTTCCCTGACTTGTTATTCCAAGATATCTCATTATGTACATGCTTCATACTTCTCAAAGCTGAGCCCAAACTAAGTTTTATTGAGAAGAAAAATTCTGATTTTGCTTGTGTTTAAGTTGGAGTTTTCTGCGTAGAATTAGCTAAGGATCCTGTAGGGAAAGAAAGGATGGATATGGTTTGAATTTCAGAAATGGAAGAGGGAGCCTGAGATTCACCATAGCCTTTATATAGATCATGGTTGGATGCTCATCTTGATTTAAGACAGCACTGGAAGGTTTTGTTAACCAGAGTTTCAAACTTGCCCTGAGGAGTAACTTCTGTTACCTAATGTAATGCATTTCTACACTGAATTACTAGTAAGAGTCTGTCACTGTGCCTTTTATTGTTCATGAAGGATGCTTGCTAACTAACAAGTTACATTGCTGATAACTTATTTCTAATGGCAAGGGGGAAATTTTGAGGCTTTATAGGTATTGTAATATAAGGGACTTTGTGAAATAGTCAAATCCAGTTTATTGTTCTCAGAAGACAAACAAATGTACCCGGATGCCTTATGACAGATGTTGATCCAACCTATGCTTGAAATGCATCCTTTGAAGATTTCACAGCCTCCTAATTAGTCTGTTCCACTGCCCCTCTGCTCTTCGTGTTTAATTTCCTTTCTAGCTAATCTAAGAGGATTTCTCTTTATCCTCTCCTGAAGGATATGGGAAAAGTCCATCACCACCCTTCTTCAAGTCTGTGCATGCCAAACCTCTTCAGTGTGGTTTCCACTGAGCTGTTCACCTGTGCCAAATGAGGCTGGTTGTACCTTTTTCTGCAGTGGATTGGCAGAGCTTTGTCTGTGCTCAGGCATCCTCTAATTGCTGCTAGATCTGGTGGGATTCTGGGATGAGGGCACACCGCCCTTTTTATCCCAGAAAGGTGATAATTGAAGGATAGAGAAGAACAAAACCTCACTGGCCTGTGGGTTAATCTGCTCAAAGGCAGAGGCCTCGCTTATGCCTCCTTTTCACTGAGGGATTATGTGCCCTTGGTGTAACATCTTCATTATTTAATGAATGTCTAAAGCAATCTTTAGCTGTTTGTGATGGCTGCTCTGGTTTCCAGCTCCAGTTCTGTAGCAGTGTCATTAACAAAGAGGTGGGGGGATATGTAAGATGAAGCTTTACAGGCATTGTTGTGGGTAGAAATAGTTTGTGTAACCTCTAGAAAGACAGAGCATGTGGCAGGGAAAAGAGCACGCTAGCAGATGGGGTGACTGCAGCTACAGTCAGACCAAGGAGACTCTCTTGTGAAGCTTTCATGCTGTGGCAGACAAGTGGGTCACAGTGTTGATATGTCACCCTGACTAGGAGCTTCTGCTGTAATCAAGAATGTGATGATATGAATTGAAGGCATTGCTGAGGAGGGCACCAGTGGAAGATGGTGGGATTGATGTGTGTGCAGAGAATATTTATTGCCCTTGGAGACAGAGGGCTCGAGCCCATCTCCTCTGGGGGAACTTCTTGCATGTACACAGCTGGAAAGCAGCAGGAGAGAAGAGAAATGGTCTTGGGGGCTCGTTCTTTTGGCTGCAGCAGCAGTGACCTGCACAGGTCAGCTGGACTGCAGTTCCCTTGGTCACTGTGCCTGCAGTGTCTCAGACATCTGATGTACATGGCAGAAGTGATGGGTGCTGCTAATGGTGCTTTGGTTTGTGACTGTATCTATTCAGTGCTCTCAGTCTTTCCTGTCCACTCCTTGGTCGAGGCACCTTTTTGGAGTTCCTGGTTAGTGCTGCAGGCTGGCTCTGGCCTGCAGCATGCTGCTGTAGTGAGGGAGCCCAAATCAATGCACTGAGAGCTTGGAAAAAGCAAGCAATGGCTTTTAGGCTTTCTTTTAGGTCTGCCTCAAAAGAAGTTCTTGAGCTCCTATGATGTGAGTTCCACAGGAAACTGTGAACAGGAAAACCAGGAAACTGGTCTGACTTGTGCTGGTCTTCTCAAATTTAGTGAGGAAGGAGAGCTGCATGTCTGTCAGACCCACATCTCCTGTGTGAGGGAAGAGCATCAGCCCAAAGGCTTGGGGCCAGACTGGGGAAGCCTGATCCTGGCTCTGCTGCAAGTCTGTTTTGTGGTGCCTGGGGTCAGCTGGGACCACACCAGTTCTTTTCTGTAAACTCAGAAAATTCTTTGAAGTTCTTGCAGAGACAAGTGGAGGCTGGAAGGGTGCTATTTGCCTGTGTGCTGCCTCATACAAGGGAAAAGAAATATGAAATGAGCGCCAGTGTTGGTTAGTGCTATATCCTTTCCCAAACGTTCCTAAGGAGGGATTTTGGGTTGTTTTCGATGGATGTTTTGCCTGGGACCTTGTATTTCATGCTGAGGACAAGTGATGAAAGGGAGGTGTTGATGCTGGCATATCCTGACTTCTAGTCCTAATTATCTAATGATCAAGAAGAATTTTAGGGAAAAATAATGCAACTGAATTAATCTGTCTTACAAAATAAAGTTTTCGCTATCTTGGGTTATTTAATGAGTCACGTAAAGAAACCATCAAAGCACTTGTGAGGTCAGCACATAATTAGGCAACTCCGAGTGATCTCCCTAGTAGACTGAAGTAACTTAGTAGCTAAAAATCTGCTTCTGGAATTGTTTTTTTCTCTTCCTAATAAAACTTAGGTGATTTTTTTAAAGTCTGAATTAAGTCATTGAAAGGTGAGAAATGTGCAGTGACTGCTGGTTTCCCTGTTCTGTTTCTGGGGAAAATGTCAGTGCAGACAGCTGGCTTCACATTCTGGGTTTGTGCTAGTTCTGACCAGTCTGGTGGTCAGAATCCGGCCTGTAGCAGCAAATCCAAATTCCTTACCTTTAGCTGATGAAAATGTCAACACACATCACAGAACAGTGCAGGACCTGCACATCTCTTGCAGTTTTCTTCAGAGAAAGAGTTAATGAAGAATCTGTGCTTTCTTCCGTGTTGCTTCGTGTTTGTGGCATTTTCTTTGATGTATAAATTCGGAGGCAAGGAACAGAATGTATATGTGCCTGCTCAAATTCCAAGTCCTTTGAAGGATGGATGGGAGAGAAATCTCTTTAAATGGTGATGTGAGTGTATGAGTAGATCTGCATGGGTATTTCTTCCCTGCCTGTATAGACCTCAGGCTGAATTTGGTTTGTTACTGGACTGCATGCTGGCACAGTCCCAGCACTGCAGGCAGATGTATATGAAGTAGCCAAATAATACTTCTTCCCAACATGCAGTACTGCTAGACCTCAGGGTGACAAGTTTATGATAGCAGTAATGCTCTGTAGTTCCAAATCAGGATATGAAAACTCATGAAAAACCCTACCTTGTATTTCCTGTCTTGCCGAGGTGCAGGAAGGTGCTGTTAACCTACAGCAGGAAAAAGATAAAGGGCAAGAAGAGATGTAACTGTTGCTAGATCTGCTTCTAAATCAGTTCATGATGTTCATTTTGTAGAGATTTAGCAACTATCTGCTTGACTTTTCTTACAATGTCTGTGCTTAAGAAAAAGCAGCCACTTGATCTCTAACCTGCACTACAAGCAGCATTGTCAGCAAAGCATATAATGTTTCTTGGTTTTATCCTCGGGCACTGTCATACTTTAAATCCTCTAGATGATGTTTTCTAGTCTGATGTAGTTGCTATCTGTACAACTCAGCCTCCAATTCAGCTGAAATGGTCTCTGTGCCACAGACTGTAAGAGAGTTGCCAGCAGCAATCCCTCCCCTTCCTGGACCATGGTGCCACTGACAGACATCTGAAGAGAAACAGTAATTGAAGCCTCTCGCTGTGTGTGACTGGGAAGTTTTTACTTTTATCAGATGACGTCCAGTTAAACAAAATCTAGATAAATGGACCAAAAGCCCAATGCCATTTCTTTGCTGAGAAGAATGTACCAATTCCCACTGTGGCTGGCAGTGTTTGAACTTGATGTGTGTGTATCTTGCTGCCTGAGTTGTGTTGCAGATCTTCTATACCTGCGTGAAATCCTGTTAAGTCCCGTATTCTTTAGGGACTAGAAATTGTTGCCTGTACCTAGAGAAGGATTCAAATAATAAAATCAGTTTTGGTGTTTCACAGTCTGTCAGCGAGGTCTTACAGGTGGGTGACACAGAAGCTCATTAAACCTATTTATGAATTGCCAGGGCTGCTTCTCACTAAAACATACAAAACTGTTTCAGGTTGTAATGAACATTTGAAGTCGGTTACAGCTGAAGACCTGTGTGTTAAGAGTGAAATATAACAAAAGGCTTGGTAAAAGTGTGACCTGGCTGATCTAACTTGAACAGTGCAGTGGGGATGATGTTGACACCTTCTAACCTGATTTTATTGCTGGGGCCTATTCTTTTTCTCAAGGCAAGAGCTACTGTGTTGTTCAACTCTGTATGGAATGTGCAGTAGGGATGGCTGGAATGGGAAGAAGCCTTTTCATGTCAGGTTAGCAGTGGCACGGTATCACATCAGCAGCCTGTCCTGTTTTAGAGTTGACAGGGCATTGGGTTTTGGTCCTGGGAATTGTCAGTGACCATTCTTTCTCTTCTGCATAAAACTTGTTGCTTTATTTAAAACAAAAAAACAATTCTGATGGGGCACTTTACTTTGGAATAAGTGCCTCAAAGGGAAGAAGCTGCTTTTGAAGTGACAGGAGCAGGAAGGGCTGCATAACTTCCAGCCTGTATGAATACAAAGAGATGAAGTGGTGTAGAATGGAGAGGTTTCAGAAATGCGAAGGACACGTTTTTAGGGGTATTGGTCCCTCTGGGTGCTGCATATTTTAGTTTAAGCTGGCATCTTCAGAAATTTCTACCAAGCTTTCCCTAAAATCTCTTGGAGGCAAAGTTAAGTAAATCTGCCTTTGAATGTGCTTGTGATGACCACAGAGGGCAACAGAGTCTTATGTGGTCTCCTCCTTGGAAAATTACAAATATTTCTATGCTTCTTTCAGAAAATCTTTTGGTATTAACTAGAAGCAAACATTTGGCAAATTGTTTTCCTCTGGGGTGAAGTGTGGCTCGAATTGAGCACGTTGCATTTATTCTTCAAAACTGCTTTTCAGTGTTGTTTCTGACATGTTTGGGCAAAAAGACCTTGAAACATGATACAGTCTCTTTTACTAAGCTATATTGATTTGAGTTTCTACATTTTTAGAAAGAAATGCTGTGCTATTAACTGCTTGCATAAATATGCAATATGTCGTGTTCAGCAAAAAGCTACAGGGCTGTTCTTGTTCACAAAGTGTCCCCTGAGAACAAACCTCTGAGAAAATCACAGAATCAGAAAACAAGGCATCAATCTTTTAAAATCACAATCAAAATGGTTATTTAAACACATGGTTCAGCTTATCCCTTGTTGTGTTGAAAATAAGGCTGTGAAGTGAAAGGTGAGTGGAGCCTGTCCAGGGGGTACCTCCTCCATCTGGGGTGTCAGCTGCCCTGCACTGAACCCTGAGTGGCTTCTTGTGTTACATTTATAGCTTCTTTTAAGGAACTGAGGTACATCAGAGGAAGAGTTCCATCTAAGATAATTAATCCAAGAGCTAATGATTTACCTGAATATTTAATTAATACCTTTCTTGTATTAATGCACAAGAATATGTGGAAACCTCCAACATGAGGGATGTTTGTTTGTGTAGCTGCAGCACTAGAGCACTGATAGTAGCTATTTGCCTGACTTGTTTAAATGTGTTTCTAGAGATGGATATAGAAGCCAAAATGTATGTGGTTTGTCCCTATAATTTTCCAATTGGCTTTCCACTTGTGCTGTCAGCTGCTCAGATGGCTTGTTCTTTTCCCTTAACAAAATGCTGGCTCTTTCAAGCAATGCAGGATGCAGAATTTCTTTCTCTTGAGTTGTTTGTATTTGTTGTTTTTGGAGCTTTGTGCTGGTGGGAGGTTGTTTGCTTGTTTGGAGGGGTTTTTTTTAAATCTGTAAAATCTCTGTGCACTTGAACAGTTCTGGAGACTGGAGTGCTCTGGCCACAGGAACAGAGGCACTACCAGTGTGAGCCCACCCTTGTGTCCCAGGCTGGCACCTGCACTGGTGATGGCCAGGCTGTTCACCTCAGTCTGCTGTGCTTGGACTTTCACAGGTGCCAGTTGCAGAAGTGTTTTTGCAGCAGTGGGTTTCCAATAGCCAGTGGAATCTTTCCAGGCAGATTTTTTTGAACAGTTGTCCCACAGTCAAACAACTGTCACCTGGAATGTCAGGTGAGTGGGATGATAAGGAATGTTTTTTGTATGGAATTAGGTTTTCCAGACAGAAAAGCCACAAGTACATGGCTGAGCCCCAGGGCTTGGTGCATGTGGTGTTTGCTCCAGAGCAATTCTTTAGACATTGCACCCTCTAAGTGCCAAGACAAGAAATCTCTGGCCTGTGTGCAGGTGTCTCAGCCCTTGGATACCTGTGCGTAGGTAGTTTGTCTGAGATTGCAAAACCTTTTTGGGTTCCTGACCACATGCCAGGCACCCATGTGGCCCAAGGGTGTGTCCTGATTTAGATGCATTGTGCTTCGCTGTGCTGTCATATAATTGAGTATCCTGGACACAACTAAAAAGGCGTCTGTTTTCAGTCTGAGGGAGGGAAACAGATGTTTTATTCTCTCATGAGAGCTCAGTAGAATGATGCATCAGCTGTTGCTCCAGATCTCAATGAAGACAGCCAGAAAGGCAAAGAGAAAGACACAGAGGTCAAAAGGACTTGAGGAGAAGAACATTAAATAATTTTTATTTCCTTTGTGTTAGGAACTAAACCCTTTGTGGGGTTTAGTTCTGAAACATGTGGAAAGCATTACCCTCTAAGTTAGCATCACCTTTTAAATGGCCTGGGCAGAATCTTGTTCACTGGTTTCTATTTCCTAGACCAGATAGATCAAAGTATTGGAAGAGAACTGTTAGTTAAAAGATATTAAAAATAATGCCTGAATTGATCAAACCTGTGCTAAGAGCTGAGCTGAGAGACGCAATTGGAACAATCCTGCATGGTTGGAGCTGTGTGAGATCTGCAGGGTGCTGGGCCTGGGCCACTTGTGTCACTTCAGTGTCCCTGTCCCCCTGCAAGATCACACAGTGGCTCACACAGAGAGTGCCCAGCCTGCACATGGGCACTGGGATGTATCTGCTGATGTGAGGTCTAGTTCTGCATCACTCAGGTGAGCACATCAGAACTGGGACTGGGCCCTTCTGTGTTCCTGGAGCACTGTTTTTTCTGTGGTCCTGGTTTTCACTGGAGTCACTGGTATGGCACTGGTGGTAAACCTCTGGAAGATTTCCCTTTAAGTTGTTTGGCATGAATTGAAAACCAGCAACTCACTGTACCTTGGAGGTACTAAGAGAGAGTGGTAAAAGAAGAAACCTATTGGTGCCAACAGCTTAAACCAGTAGCTCTGTCTTCACCAACCTGCCTTACAGAACAGTAAGCTGTATGGGCTGTGCTACATCTTGTGGTTGCTGGAGATGCTGTGTTAGCTCTGCTGCACTCCTCACTGGTGTGACTGTGAAGTGATTTAACCCATGCCTTTAAGGGTCATCCTGAATGTGTCAGAAAGAGTGTGAGCAGGATTCTGGCTGAAGTGATGCCTTCCTCTGAGGAGGATGCATTCCCTCTTGCCACATCTGGTTTGTTTCTCTACCTGGCGTCCACATCTTCACTTTTCTGGGCTACTGTCTGTCTTTCTGTGGCTGACAAAGGCATCTTGAGCTTTTCTCAGTGGAGCTCTTCATTGATGCACTATTAGGCTGTTGGTGATTGTGCCTGAAGACTTGTCAAGGATGTAGGAGTGTGTGGTACAAGCTGAGCAGTCTGTCTGTGCTGGGCTGGGAGGTGCTGTGAAAGCTTTAGGTCTCAGGGTGTTCCCAGAGTCTTACAAAGGCTGTGGTTACTGAAAATGCTATTGCATTCTTAGTTGCACGTGTTCCTTTCTTCTCAAACAAGGCGAGAACAAAGCTTCATTAACTGTGATCTAGCAAGAGATGCCAACATCTTGTAGCTACCCCACTCAAGTCAGCTGCTGCCTACTCCTCATCCCTGTGGTTGCTCGGCCTCCCAGATTGATCCTCAGCTTTTTTCACATTCCAGCAGCTGGTGGGACGTGGCTGTGTCTGCATCTATTTGCTGCCCTCCTCGTGAGGCTGTCCATGCAGCCTGTCATCACAGGATTGCTGTTCCTCATAAAAGCTTATATTGAATGGTGTAATCTGGAAGTGCAGATGTTCAGAAGCTTGGAAACTAATGATCAAGGGGAATATCGGGGTATTTGAGCATTCTCACAGTCCTTATTAGCCCTTGTGAGTCCCAAGGGAGCAAAGAGGACTGTTGGTGATTGTCTGCTAGGCTGTGTGCTTGCCTTGGTGTTTTTTCCAGATGCTGTCTGAACCCTTAGAAGCACTTCTGTTTCAACATTAGAATATGCTGAGCTTTTCTATTCCTGTTGGTGATAGAGATGGAGTCAGGGTCAGTGCTTCTGTGCTAGGAGGTAATTGTGCTCCAGCTAATATGGTTCTGCCTAAAGGCAAATTACCACTGTGATTTCTCCCTTGCTCTGTGCACTGTAGCAGCCTTTTGCCTCTAATGGAGGGGAAAGCAATGTTACTGGGTGACCAATCTGGTTTGTTAATAAGGCACATCACTAAGCTGGCAATTTATTAGTTGCCAGAATAAAGTCTTTCCATTTTCCTATGAAAAACAAGGCAGGGCAATGCAATGGCTTTTTATCTTTCTCTGACATACTCTTGTTGCTTTTCTGTCGGAGCACTTGTTGTGTGATGCTTTGTTCTGCCTTAAGCTCCTGAGGTGTGCAGCTGGTCACCAAAGCTACAAGGATGTAGTGGTCCTGATCCCAAACTGATGCTGTGGCGTGATCTCATCAGTGGAAATGTATGGAATAGTGTCAGTGTTTGTGACTAAGATACTTAACTGCTTGTGGTGAGGAGCCAAAGGCAATAGCAGTTGGTAGTGCTGCAGTGTTTTGATGCTGTTTCATGTGAAGACACTAAGATTGAGTGCTGCCATGCAGGTATCCATACCTGAAAGGTGCTGCATAAACAGGACCGCCTTTCTGAAATAATTCTGCTGCTGCTGCTGTTTTTCAGCAATGTTTGGGGTAATGAGATGCAAAAGTGTGAAAGATGTTGTGACCCTGCTTTCAGCTGCAAATTCTCCTGTTTTATGACCACAAATGTTGCTTCCCTGGAGACTGAGCATGACTGTAGTTTGTGTCAGTGGTGATTTACCTGCTGTGCTGTCTGGAGCTTTGACCTTGCTCAGGGTAGAAAAGCCACCTGTGCTCCACAGCAGTGACTGCAACTTGTGACTCTGTGTCCTTTGGACCCAGCCCCGTGGCTGCTCCTCTCCTCATTGTGTGCAACTGCTCAAGGACCCATTCAGAATTTCTGCAAAACAGGGTGAATAAGTTACTTTTTAGGACTCACCCCTTCAGTTCCCCTGAGCAGAGGCAGAGCAGAGAGCAGTGTAGCTGGGGGCTGACTTGCTCCAGCTCTTTCACGTAGGACGTACTTGTCTGCTCTCCTGCAAGCAGATGACCACATTTCAGAGTCATCATGTTCTTTTAAGCATCACCCTATTGGTCTCTGTGGAATATTTGTAGTGATAACTTCTTACTTTGTGATGCTGTCATAGTTACAGGGGCCAGGACCAGTTTATCACTTTGTGTCTGTAACCAAAATTGTGTATTCTACACCCTCCATGTAATTTCTGATGGACTGTTAATAATGAATCATTCATTTGTAGCAGCTGCCCAGGGCACACCAGACACCTCAGGCTACAATAGATCAGGAAAGAGACAAACCCGGCGAGGCAGGGGAGTGTCTCTCCTCACACCACTGCCTGAGTTGTGATAACTCCCCACCAGGGAGGCATTGACACCTTCACACTCAGCTGGAGGGATCCTCTCTCTGCTGAGGGTCCCAACAGCACTGGCACAAGAGGCAGTTACAATGGCACAGATGCTCAGAGTCCAAAAATGACTTACAGAGTTAAAACACCCATTGTGAAACTCCCTGTCCTGCAGGAGGAACTGGGTCTTCCCACCTGAACCTCAGCACAGATATTCTTTGGGATTTGGGGTGCCACTTGTTGGATCCAGAGGAGGAACACAACTTCAACAGGACTGTGACTGCTGCTCTCCATGAGACTTGGATCACTACTTTGAAGGAATTACAACCATCCTGCCCAACAGATTTCCTGTCAGTGCTCAGCACAGGAGCTAATGAGCACCCCGCTGTTTGTTTCCCGTAGCTGTGGGTTAAACCCAGTTTTTAGTAAATTGTAACTCTGACTTGTAATCTCTCTTAAATTGGGTTAATTTCTCCCTTGAGTTTACTTTTAAGACAGCACAGATGTGTTGCCTTAAATTGCTTTGAATTTTTCACATGTTCTACCAGATCTTCAGCTCTTACATCAAGAGACAGCTGAAGGGTTTTTGTTCGCTTTTTTTACTGGATCCAGAAAATGGTTCTTGGGATTTCTTGCTCTTGAATAGGAAAGATGTCTCTGTCTCCTAACAGTGGCAGTAAAAATAAAGGTCTGCAGTGATCATTTCTGACAATTTTTTTTTTTTAATACTTCCCAACATTTAACTGGCTTTAGTCCTTCTGGGATTTATTTCACTCTAGAGCTGTGCAATATTTACTGGAAAGTAAACTTGCAGGATGATGTTGGACAGGGCCTGGGACTGAGGAGAGACCACAAGTAGTGGAGCTTTGGGAACCTGCCTGTGTGGAGAAGCACAGGGCAGTCAGTGCCTTCTGGGTTTTTCTGGTGTGCTTGCTGGTCTGATTGGCTGTGGTTTGTGCTGGGAGCCCCTCAGCGCTGATGTGCTCCTGTGTACAGGATATGGTGTCCTTGCTAGGGAAGAACAGTGTGCCAGGGATGTTCCTGACCCACTGTGAGTGTTCTTGGCCATAGTCATCTTTGTTTGATCTGGAATTGCTTAGTGTAACTCCTTGTTTTGGGCAGAATAACTGATCACCTGTATGGGGGGGAACAGAAAAAATTCCCTCTTAATGGTTTCTGTAGCTCTTTTTTCCATTCTTCTAAATCCAAAATAGATATCTGGCCTCACATCAGTATCTTAGGAAAAAAAAGTCACTAGAAGATTGTTCTGTTTGGTAGTGTAAATTCTCACACTAATTAGTTAAATTTTCTAAACTTCACAGATTTCAAAGTCTGTTAATAGATGAGAAATAAATGGTTCATTTTTCTTCAAGGAAGCTACTCCAAGAGATTGTGATCCATGTTCCAGGGTAAAAACTTACATATTCAAGCCAAGCAGACACTCTATTGCATGGCAGATCAATGGACCAGCGTCCAAAATTGGGTGTGGGTTTTGAAGGTGGTGTCTGTGATAGAATGGATGGTATCCATGTATCTAGAGGAAAAAGCCAGGAATAACTTATTTCAAGTGTTCCCCTAGTCAGCTCTTTGACCACAGCTTGTAATCATGCCAGTAAAACAAGTTCAGCTGCTGTTGCTGCCTTCTTGTTTGCTAGGGATGGTTTTGCAAGTTGTGTTGTACAGAATAACTCATGAGCTGTGTCTGTGCTAGGATTGTTGGGCTGGGGAGATCTACTCATGCGTCCAGTGCAGTTGTGATCTCTGCCTTGAAACATGAAGTGTTAACTGCTGGAATGGCAGAAGGAGATAAGGACTCTTCCAGGGTGGATGAGGTTGTAGTCGAGTGCAGGTAGAATACAGCAGTCAGCATTTCATGTTTCTCTGTCTGCCAGGTGTTTTGTTACTGCTCTGCTGACCCAAAATATGTACTGGACTTCAGAACTTAATTTGCAGATGTCATCTAACTTCAGCTCTTGCTTGGTCTTTGGTGCCCAGTTGTGGTGGGTGTTTCATGTCTCAAGGAATGAGAACTGCTCCCTGTCTGTTTGTTGCTGGTCACACAGGCAGTGATGTGAAGCATCAGTGCTTGCCTCGGGCTTCTCAGTGTGATATCTGAAATGGTCTCTTGTTTTTAGAAATACATTAAATTTACTTACTCAAGTGCTTCTCCATGTCTTTGTCTCCAAATCCAAAAGGCAATCTAAAAAAGTATTCCAAAAAGCCAGGTTGAATTCTTTTACAATTGTTTTTTTTTCGTGTCGAGATTTAGAAGTCTTGCCTTCCATTTCCCTTCCCTGCTCCAAGAAAAACTTCCCAGACAGCCTTCGAAGTGAAATAGTCAAGCTGTGTGACCCACCAGTGATGGAGATGAGCATGTTGGGACAGCATTGTGCAAGCTGGTGACACAGCTGGGGGAGAAGCTCTGTCCAGCATTTCCTTTGGAGTCCCAAGCTTCCAGGTGTGGAAGGTCCAGCAGAGTGAAACCACAAGGTGGGGATGTGCTGCTTAGCCCATTGCTGCTTCCCTGCAGGAGACATGGGGTGAAGTTTTGTGCAGCAGCCATCACACCTCTGCTGCACGAGCATGGTGCAGAGTGGAGAAAAGGGTTCGTATGTCCCCCACCAGGGAGTAGCCCAAGGCTGTGATTCATTCATTGTTCTAGATCAGCTACTGCTGGATTGTGCAGTTCTCTTCCCCTTTTTAGGTGTGTGATACCCAGGTGTGAACGGACAGATGCTTTGAGTTCTTTGAAGTAACTTTTTGTTGATCTCTTAAAAAACGCAAGTATTGTCTCTGTTGGGAAAGACTGTGTTGCACCCTGGGAATCCACAAGAGCCTTCTTTACTGGGAGCAATGACCTGGCAGTTGGAGAGAGGCAGGGGAAGGACTTGCTGACAGCCTTTGGTGCCAATGGAAAATACAGAGACATGACAAAGCAGCAGCACGTGCCAATGGAGCTGAATTCTGGGTGGCGCAACTTGCTTTACCGACTGTCTTGGGGGAACCTCAGGAGTCAAATAAGCAGAGCAGCAGAGCCTCAGACCAAGCACACAGTGCTGTGTGTTCCTGATTCAGAGATCGCTCTTTCGGGGGTATAAAGTAGGGACCGAAAGACCTGTGGTGTGATAAAGGCCTGGAATAGCTTTGTAGTTATCAGCACTGCAGCATTATCTGGAATTTCAGATGGAGAGCTGCCCTTCCTGTGCCTTGGTGTGGAGCTGTGCTGTCCAGCTGGATTCCCGGGGGGAGGCCCTGCTGTGGGATCACAGGAGCAGAGGGCAGCTGACAGGGCCCATCCCTGCTCCGGCCCTGACAGTCTCCCCTCTCCTGAGGTTCCTCCTGGTCCCCGGGGTGTTAATTCGTGCAGAGCTGAGTAACTAGTGAGCAGGTGTGCTCATCAGTGCACTCAGTCCAGTGCAGCAAGGGCTGGAATTCAGCTCCTCCATCATTGGCTTGCTAGCCATGCCTCGGGTTGTCTGTGGTCTGTCTGTAGTGGCTCTCTCAATCCATACACGATTTCACCTTTTTACCTCTGACCTTCAGCACTTTGAGGCGGGTGGTACATTGGGGTTGATGAATGACTCCAGCATGGTTGGGAATAATATCTGCTCACCCCAGTAGCTGTTTCCTCAGTAGCTGTCCAAGCACCACAGCAGTCATTGTGCTAAATAACTCCCCGTTTTTTTAAGTACCACAGTAAAGACGTTTAGTTTGTCCTCTCAGCCTCATCCCGGGGGCGAACTGCAGGGTGTTTCCTTTAATGTTTGAGCGATGAGTTCCCCTCACTTTTTCTGGCTTGCAGGCAGTTTGAAGAAGAGATGGGATCCCTTCCTCTCTGGGGATCGAATTCATCCCTGGGGCACATCTCTGTAACTGCAGGCGGCACGTTTATCCGTGCAGGATGCTGGTGTGGCGGGGCTCTGATCACACAGCTGTGAGTGGTGACTGGCACTCAGAGTCCGTTGACTTTTTCCCTAAAAGCATCTGTCCGCTGATGAGGATGTGGAGCCCGCCCTCTTGCTGGGATTGCAGGAGCCGAGGGAGCCGGCAGACAGTGGGCAGCGATGGGGCTTAGGGCAGCTGGCTGAGCATTTGTCAATGGTAGATTAAATCCACTGTGCAAGATGAATGTGGAAATGAAACACGGCTTAACAAAAGCACGAGGAAAATTCTCCTTTGGCTTATGAATAGATTCTAGATCTTGTCGGCATGCTGCAAATGATGTGGAATTAAATGACACGGTTGAAGGACCTGTAACTGTGAGGAGGGGTGGGGGGGAAGTGCAGGAGATATTCGGAGAACGTACGGTGGGAGAAGTTAGGATCCAGGGGCTTGTACTTAGGAAATTTTCTGTAGGAGACTTGCCATGGAATTGGCGGTGGCAACTCCGGCCCTGCCGGGCATGGAACGTGTCCACAGGTTTAGTGCAGGCACCCCGGGCTGGGTTCTGAGGGGACTCGGCTCTGTGAGGGGCCGTGGGGGAGCGGGACGAGGGCTGTCACCCCACACGGGAACGGGATGAGGGCGGACCGCGGGCGCTGTCCGGGCTGTCCCCCCGCGGCGCCGCTGGGGTCGCTCCCCGCGGTGGCGGCGGTGCCCGGGCGGGCTCGGGTCTGACGCGCTCCCCCAGCCGCGGGGCGGGGACGGGCGGGTGTTGTTGGGGACGCGCCGGGCGGAGGCCGCGGTGCGAGGTTCCAAAAATTGCGCCTCGCGCGTGGCGGGCGCCGCTGTGTTGCTGTTGGCGTTAGCAGGGCTGCC
>VXBA01000855.1:1013575-1161876 GCA_013399895.1 Serilophus lunatus | reverse complement strand
CCTTTGGCGGCGGCGGCGGCGCTTCCCAGAGTGCTCCGCGCCCCCAGCGCTTATTTGCATAGGGGGCGGGGCGGCGGGGACGCCCCCTGGCGGGCGGCCGCGCGATGAGGGACCTTGAGGGCGGATCAGTCGGGAGAAGGTTCTTCGTCCTGGCAGCGCCCGGGCACCGGGACACGGGCACAGCGCCGGGCCTGTCCGAGCTCCTGCAGCCTTGGGACACTGCTCTCAGGACATGCTGTGATCCTTGGGGTGCCTTGTGCAGGAGCCAGGAGTTGAACTCGATGGTCCTCATGGGTCCTTTCTGACTCAGCAAAACGTTTAAAATAAAATTTAAAATGAAAGCGTACGATGCCCACTTGTGCACAGCGAATATGTACGTGTCTATATGTGTACAGATGTGCACTGGTGTGTATGTGTGCACTGGTGTGAACGTACAGGGAGCTGCACTGGGACAGCCCCGGTGGCTCCGTGCCCCAATCCTGGCTGTCCCTGACACTACCGGGTGTGACTGACCCCGGTGTTCTCCGAAAGCTTGGGGAGAAATGTCCCCTACCAGCACGATCTGTAGGATCTTGCCAACTGTTTCATATAGAGCTGGTACAGTTCAGTACGTGATGTAACTTTTTGTAGCTAATAAGTGTAGTTAATCAGAGTGGGTTTTCTGGTCTGCAGCCTGCCCTGAAGCTTCTCTCAAAGAAGGAGTTGTTCCTTGGATTTCAGTTAAAGCATTGGGTTTAATTTCTGCCGGTAATTAATTAAGCAGCTCTTAGTGCACACACCATTTTCTAATTACAACTGTCATAATAGTAATTAAATAGAAATGTTAGTTGCAGCAAACACTGCAGTGGTTATGCATACAGTATGTGTACGTTGGACATGTATATGTATGAATTCAGCACTGAGCAGCAATTACAGTTGCAATGCATGCTAAAACTCTATCTGTCCTGTGCTTGCAGGTGGTTCTGCTGGGGATTGACATAATTTCTGCACTCGTGTCCCGTTTGCAAGATCGCTTCAAGGCCCAGATTGGCACAGGTGAGGGGTCTGTGTGTGAGTATTGCCGCTGCTCTGGCTGCTGCACACAAAGCTTGCTCCCTCCCCGGCAGAGCACTCGGGGAGCGCTGGGTGGTTTCAGGCTCTGCCAGAGGGGGCAGCAGGGCTTGTCCCTCAGTTGGGTGTGGGGAGAGCAGAGGGGTTGTACCACTGTGTCGGGTTTTTCCTGAAGGATTTTAGATGTTCCTGATTTCTTTCCTCAGTGCTGCCAAGTTTACTTGATAGGCTGGGAGATTCTAAGGACTCTGTGAGGGAGCAGGATCAGACCTTGCTGCTGAAAATCATGGAACAAGCTGCTAACCCTCAGGTATGTTCAACAGACCCTCACAGCATGAGCAACTGGCTGTGTGAAAAGGAAAACTTTTTCTGTCAGAGGGTTTTCTCACGTGTCTTTGTCCATAATGACTTGATCCCCCACGCCTTGTTATGAGATATTTGCTTCACTTGACAACACTCTTGCATGACAGGATGCACACAGGAGTGTGGGTGTCAGTGGATTTCCCAAGGATGGGATGGTAGTTGTCAGAGTAGTCGTTCTGAGCCTTTGGAAGGTAGTTGCTTTCTGTAAATACAAGTATTGTTTTAGATAGTGAGGAGTTAGTGTGAAGTCAGCACAGAACAAAGAATTAGTGAGACCTAAAAGTGTCTTGCTGCTTCTTGTCTTCTTCTTGGATGTGTGCAATGATTATATTTTAGCTCCAGAGATGATGTGGTGTTTATCTGCAGTTGTCTCACTGTCTTTTCTGTCTTCCCCAGTACGTGTGGGACAGGATGCTGGGAGGATTCAAACACAAGAATTTTCGGACGAGAGAAGGGATTTGTCTCTGCCTTATTGCAACACTCAATGCGTAAGTCAGAACCTTCTGCAAACCTGTGTTGTGTACACAAGCCTGCTCCGTGACTCACAGTGGTGCTCTTTTGTTCTTTATTCCTAGATCTGGAGCTCAGAGTTTAACACTGAGTAAGATAGTGCCACATATATGTAACTTACTTGGAGATCCAAACAGCCAGGTAAGCTTTTGCTGTGAGTCACATCTAAAGATGTTGGTGAGCAGGGCTCTCTGTTCTGGCTGGTAAATTAGCTCATTGTGCTGGTGGTGGTGAGCTCTGAACAGTGCTGTGCATGAAGAGCCCTTGGCTGTTTTTGAAGAGGTATGATTTGAAGTGTGTCCAAACCAGCATATTAATTACTCCAAGAGTTCGCAACATGAATCTTCAGGTGAGATGAACAGAGCAGAGTTTCCTTTGTGGGAAGGGAACTCCTGTGCCTTACAGCCTCAATACAGGGCAGGCTGCAGGGATCCTTCTGAGCTTGTGCAGCGCTCCTCGCCTTCAGAGAACAGCCAGCCTGGGCAGGAAGGGCAGATGGAACCAGTCAAACAGCCTGGCCATGTCCTCTGCCAGAAGTTGTACAGGGATGTTCTGAATACAGGGTGAGAACAAGCCGTGTAGGAGCCTGAAGCCAGCAATGCAACCCAAATGGAACTACAAGCTGAATAAAATTTGTTCCTTCTGTGTGTTTTTTGTCCTTCTTGAAATTAGATGGAATTATGTGAGATCAGTGAGAAGAGGGGGATGGGGAAACAGGTTTCAAACCCATGTTGTATAATGTGTAAAAGCAGTTTTTTAGTAGCCCTGTTTGTTGCCCTGCCAGCATGAGTTACACACATGGGATCCAGGTCTGGAGTGGGTGTTCATCTGGAAGGAACTGTGAGGTGTCTCATCTGGTTTCCATTGGCTCTGGAGAGTTGGTCATATTCCTGTGCCTTTCAGGGCCTCCCCTTGCTGAAGAGGGGGACTGGGTGTGAAACAGCCTTCTCTTGCTGCTTGTGCCGGTACAGGAGGATAAGCCCATTACTCCAAGAAGTTTCTGAGAAAGTTTAGTTTTCAGGGTGCTCTGTAGCTCTGAGCTGAGACTAAGCAAGATGTTACCCTTCAAGGGGACACTGGGTTTAGGACTTGGATATGTTGAACAGCCACATGCCTTGATCCTGCCATTGGTGAGCTGTTGGATGAACTGGGAAGCTGGTGAGGGCTCCGAGATGTGTTTTCCACCTGCACTGCCTCTTCCTTGTACCTGGCACAGCCCATTATCCAGTTGCAGAGGGAAACGAAAGTGATCTCTTTCCCTTCATCCTGGTTGTGATTCCTTGTACCCTGAAAGCCCCTGCCTGAGCTGATCAGACACAAACTGCTGTCCAAATGGCTCCAGGTAGAACAGCACCTGTCCTGGGACAAGTGCTGGGCTCCTGTAGGGTTTTTCCTGCTTTGCTGCTGGTGCCTTCTCTGGAGTGCTGCTGCTTGGTCACTGCTGCCCTCTCTTGGAGAGAGAGAATGGAGAAACGCATCCATGTCAAGTCCAGTTTATTTTCTTTGTTGTGGACATGGGAGCTGTTCCATTACAGCCTTTTTCAGAAAGAGTGCTGCTGTTGTTTTCAGCTTATGCAGTTGCATAACCCAGTGTGGATATTGTGTGACAACGGTATTTAAACTCTGATTATTTTCTCAAAAATAAAGTTGGGATTTATTAAAGCCTTTGTTATTTCTGTGGTAGATTATACCTAGTCTGATGGTAAAGGCTTCTTGCCTTACCCAGTATGGGGTTTGCACAGTCCTGCAGCTTCTGATTAACTGTACACACACGAGTCATCCTTCCTTGTGCGCAGGCAGAGCGTGACGCTGGGTTGGGGTCTGTGTGCTGAGAAACTGGAGAGACCAAATAGTCCCTCCAGAGCTGTGCCCAAAAGCCCTGCCTTATGGCATGTGGGGCTGATGGGCAGACAGATGAGGGGCCAAGAGCATGGAGTGAGGGCTGGTGTGAGTGAAGCAGGGGTTTGGATAATGACAGCGACCTGGGTGAACAGGAAGGCTGTGGAGCAGGAGAATGGGGTGAGATGAGTGCAAGTCAAGTGATGGGTTTTTTTTTGGGCTAGGAAGGAAGGCACATGTGCCCGGCCATTGACTCCCATCTGTAGGCAATTCTGGCTTGTGTTCACACGATATTCCATGTCCGGTCCTGGGCAGGGTGGATGTGTGGGTAACTGCTGGGCCATCTTCTTAGAAACAGAAGTGCACAGCTCTGTAGGTGTATCTGCAAGCAGAGCAGATAGTTTGCCTTCTCTGGCTGCTGTGTCTGGTGGAGGAAACGGATTAAGTACAGAAAGGTGACATCTTAATCAGATTTATCTCTTCTATTGGCTGGAGGGAAAGATGTGCTCAGCAATTTTCTGCAAATCAGTTTGTAAAACATGCAAAATTCATGGCAACTTGGGTGATTGATTACTCCTCCCTCATGTTTTGTTATCAGCATAGACGTGTGTAAGACAGCATTAAAAGTCAATTTGTTTCATAATGTCCCAGTAATATAAGGTCTGTTTGTGTCTCTCTCCTTTTTTCATTCAGTAAATGTACTCGTTGCACACAAGGGGTGGAGTTTGGAAAAGGCAGCCAAGCTCCCTGTGTATGAAACCTTTCATCTTATGTCTTCACAGCCTATTCAATTACATTAGACCTGCTGATGCTGCTAATATGTGAAATGCAGGGTGGAAGCCCCTTCATGAACTCTGCGGTAATGCGTGTAGTGGCAACTGTTGTTGCTGAGAAACATGCAAATTTAGTTCTCCGAGGTAGGACAGGGATTTACTTATTTAAATTACGAAGATAATTGATTTCTCTCATCTCTCACCTTCAGGTTCGAGATGCAGCAATAAACAGCCTTGTGGAAATTTACAGACATGTTGGTGAGCGTGTAAGGGCTGATCTCAGTAAAAAAGGACTACCCCAGTCTCGGTAAGCTGAGAATGTTCTTATGTCTTCACTATTTTTGGGCTGCTTTTTATGCCTGCCCTTCCTTCCTTTGGAAAGTTTTAGGAGCTGCATGATTCAACATTTTTTCTTGGGATCAGGGTTTGATTTTTTTCTTCATCTGACAAAACACTCGGGTTTCACTTAATGCAGATCCTGTACCCTTGCCCAAATATGTCACACCATCTTTGGAAAATCAAGGAAATTATTACAGAGGTTTAGTTAATTGATTTAAGATCAAACAATTTAAGATTTTTCCTATATGTTCTGCATGTATAGAGTGGGCTTTTCAGAGTAGCCTATGTTTATTCAATTTAGGCTGTCATAAAGCAAGAAATCCACAATCAAAATTATCAGTTTTAAGGTTCTATTAATACAAAAAAACGGCTACAAAACCCCCTGAAACTAAAATGAACCAACCCTTCATCAAAACCAAAGCCATGCTCCTCCCCTTTTGCCATTTCAGGTGGGAAGAGGGAAGAGGTTGTTTTGGAGCAAGTGGCGGCAGCACTGTTGCCTCTTGCACTACAATGAAAATATCTGCTCCCACAATGTGGCTCAAAGTAAACTCTCTGGGAAGGGATAATAAGACACAATAAGGATCTTCTGCTCCACCAGGCCGGTGACAATAATGGGAAAGCTTCAGGGCCAGTGACAAATGTTGTGTGAAGTTGGTTTTTACCTGTGTTTTAAGTGGTATTTCTGCAAATAGTTAAGCTAGACAGAGTGGTGATGAACTACAAATGCATCTTACAAGTTTTGTAATCAGCTGTTGCATGTTGATATTTGTTAATTTTTAAAGTAATTTCCTTCCACACTGACATTTTTGACCAGCCATGTGGATGTGGCACTTCAGGATATGGTTTAGTAGTGAACACGTTGGTACTGAGTTAAAGGTTTGACTTGGTGGTCTTAGAGGTCTTTTCCAACCTTACTGATTCTATGATTCTGATACTCCTAAAAATTAAATTCATGTGTTCATTGTGTATTTTTTTAACTTTCAAACAGGTTGAATGTAATTTTTACAAAATTCGATGAAGTCCAAAAATCTGGAAACATGATCCAGAGTTCAAGTGGTGAGTAGAAGTCCTTGTGTTCTCTTTTTGGTGTTTTTAGCAATTTTCTATTGGTGAGGCAATCAAATGGACATAGGGCAAGCATTCTTTTAGGGAAAACAGGTATGGTGATTATTCAGAAATACACACGGAGCGTTTGCAGCAAGTAAAATGGATGTTTAGTTAACCTGCTCTGTCTCTTTGTAGTATCAGAAGGAGAAGGAAGCATAAGCTATAATACCACCTTCTGTTTTTGGACCTGCCCTCCTTTTACTCTTGAGTTACATTAGGGAACTGCATCTCCTTAAGTCCATGTGCATTTAAATTGTTCATAAGGTAAATTAAATAGTAATTTAAGAGAAGAAACATTTTCAGTTTAATGCCCTAAAAAGCACAGAGAGTGTAGGCCTTAATGCAGTAGTGTTCCATTTAAAGCTCATATTGTTTAGGGATTTATTTTACAGTTCCTAAGTTTGAATACTTTGTATGTTTGGAACTGATAGTCAAAGACCCTTATCAGAATCTTAATTCTGTCTGTCTTGTCTGAGACTAGTGTCCTTATTTTAATGTTTATTAGTGCTTTTCTATATAGATAAGCTTATGAGTTAGAAAGTAATTTTAATAGGTATCACTCCTTGTTTAGGAATAGATTTTTGAGAGAATTCTTGGTGAGGAAGTTCATCCTTCTGTCAACAGTCGAGTAACACAGAGGTGAAGAGCCTGAGTTCAGTACTGTGGGTTCCTGTCAAACTCACACCCTCTGCCAGGCCAAAGGCAGGAGAGGTGATGTCCCCAGTCATTCATAACATGCTCTTGGAAGCCAAGGGAGCACAGAGGTCTTTGCTCTTTTAAATTGGAAAAAATATCTTTTTCATTTCTAGACACCATCATTCTTGCCCTGCAGAAATAATAACTTACTCAAAAATCCTGAAGTTAATCGTTTTGATTATTCAGAAATGGTGAAGACCTAGTGCAGGTTGCTCTGTGAGAGAATGGGCTAAAATGATGCCTTTGCATAACATGGAAAATTTGGTCTGTACAGGTGGGTGAGGCTTACAGGGGCAAAAAAGGGCAGTTGAGAAACAAATGTCCTTATACTTTTTTAAAAGTGAGGAGAAGTAAATATTTAATTTCTTAGCCAAGTTCTTAAGGTTCACAACCTCCAGGCAATTGCTCTGAAATCCTAACTCAGCCTGAAACAAGCTACTGCTGATTCCACTTGGCTAGGCTAAGGTAGAATTTTTGTTTTGCTAGCAGTGGAATAGGGTGAGGTTTCAGAAAAAAGCAAATTGATGCATCCTTGTGCTGTGTAGATTGGTGTTGTTTGGGGTTTGATGAGGCAGACTTGTGATATGCTGTGAGGTATATTGCTACATCTAAAGCATCATCTTTAGGTTTCATTGACAATTATTTTTTCTTCAGTACCCCTTTGTCACTATGTTGATGAATTTGAAGATTTAACTTTTTTGTGCGTTGAGTGCCTGAGACCTTATGATCCCCATTTCATGTCCTTGAATCCACTGTCAGGCTGTTAATACTTCCAGACACAAGTACTCGTGTCTTCCTCACTCTGCTTAACCTGATCTTCTGAAGTCTCCCTGTTCTCACTTGTGCTGTGAATGGATACAACCCCTGGTGTCTCTGTGTGTAGTAACATTTCTCTTCTGTTGAATCTCTTGTTTGGACATTGAGACCAAAAAGTAGCCTGGAGGAAAAGGAGATGGGGAGAGTGGAGGAGTGTTAAGGGGTCAAAGAGAGCAAAGAATAGGATCTCTTACTGCTCTGACAGAACCTTATCTTCCCTAACAATGAAAAAAAAGGTCTGTAGTTGCAAAGTTAAAGTAGTTCTCATTTATTAAGCTAATAATGATAACATTACTTATTAATATATTTTGTATGTGTGTTTGGGGGAGGGGTTCAGGTTCCTGTAGTGCCATAGGCTGCTTTGTTCCTTCCTTGCCCTCCAAGCACAGCACAAATACAGTGCTCATACTCCTCATATCTAATGTGTCAACAGCTCTCTGCAACTTTCAGCTTATCTTTTTGAGGTTGTGTAAGCCAGCAAAGAGGCTTATCTTCACCCATGGTCACAAGTTTATTACAGCCTAAAGACAGGCTAGGTTTGTCAAGTTTCTGTTGTCCCTGACAGCTTCTGCAGCTTTTGAACAAAGGTGACACCTTGAGCAGTTGTCAGAATCACCAGACAAGATGATGATAAATATTGCACATCCAGAAGATTTGCCTTTCCCTGGAAATAGCAGAAATGGCTCTTAGTTTTGTTAACCCTTTGAGTCTGGCAGAGTTGTCCTGTGGATGAATATGTAAGTCTGTGCTTTTCTGGTGAGTAACCAAGAGCAAGGTATTGGCTGAAGGGTCACTTGTAACTGAGCTGTGGAGTTGTGCTAATTACAGTGGGAGTTGAAAGTGGTTGTCAAATCTGTCTCATTGCAGAACTGGGCAGGTGGGAAAGCAAATAGGGCTTGTGGAATGTGGTGAAAACTGGCCAAAGAAAAATGATGGCTAAAACTGGTCTCTTGGCTCTGAGACTACTGTTTGGGAGACAACAATTTCCTCTACTGGTGCACTGAGGATTCAAGTAAAATAGAGCCATTGCAACAGCACTAATTGCATATCAGGAGTGTTTTGGAGATTAGCAAGTTGCTGTAAGTTGTTAAAGATTTCCTGTCTAATGGTTCCCAAGACACAAACAGAAATCTTACTCAGACTGCTAGAAAAGGTGCTTAAAATAACAGGACATTTTCATAACCCAAAGAATAAATGTAATGAATCGGCTCTAATCAGATTGTGAGTTTCAAGTTTGTATTTACTTATCTTCTTATATTGTAATCCATTAGTGCTTCTTTGAGTTTATCTTGAGTTGTTTGGTTATTGTTTTTTGGCTAGGCTTTGTTTTTATTGTTTAGTAATACGAGAATCAAATGCATAGTGGGGTGGGGGAGGTTTGCATAGTAGTCTGAGGTGTTTCATTAAGTCAGAGGGAGGTTTTGGCATGCCCAAGTATCCTTCTTGTTGCTAGGCTACCAGCAGCCCTTATAGCTGGAATATGAAGTCAAAATCCATGTTGGATTTCTTGATGATTCTCACTGCATCTCTGTTTTGTTATTTGGCGTATAATTAGTCAGCCTCTTGAAGCAAAAATTATAGTTTTTCCCCCTTTGGGCTTTCAGCAAGCTAATTATTTTCTATGTAACTGCTTTTGCTAATTATGCAGATGCCTTATTCCCCTGGGACAAATACATTTTCAGCATGAAAGAGCCAATAATTGCCAGCCAGTCAGCTGCTGTCTTCGTGTGGCATTGTGTGATGATCTTTAGCTGGATGTGATACAGAGGGAAGCTATTGGACACAGACTCCAAGAAATTCATGCTGCATGGGTTTCCTTGGTGTATCTGGAAGGACCTTAATATAAAATGATAAAATGTACAGGTTTTCCATGGATTTGAGTTGACTTTGGTTCATAGCAGGACTTCAGAAGGCTTTATAATCAAGTTTTGATTCAGATCGAGAATAGCATAATGATGTGTTGAGAGTTACAGGCTGATCAGAACTGATGACCCAAACTTAAGCTATTAGCAACCAAAATGTTTTGGTGTGTTTTTGTGGTTTTGATCACTATGATATCTTAATATGACGTTCTTTGATGCAAACCTTTTTTTTTATATATATATGTCACACAATTTCTGGGAGATGCTTCTATATTTGTGCATGCAGGGATACTGCAGTGGTGTGTCTGTGGGAAGGGAGGAGATTGAACTTTCTTTTTGATGCTGAATTCTGACGTGGGAGAGCAAGATTTAGGNACAGTGATTAAGAAAGAATCTGCTGTAGTTGTTATCATAAATAGCGAAACCTCTCGTTATATTCTCTCTCCTCTATAGCTGGGCATGGGGGAGTGAAAAGGTGGCTGTAGTGGGCCCCTGGCACTCAGCCCGGGTTAAACCACTACAATATGTCACACAATTTCTGGGAGATGCTTCTATATTTGTGCATGCAGGGATACTGCAGTGGTGTGTCTGTGGGAAGGGAGGAGATTGAACTTTCTTTTTGATGCTGAATTCTGACGTGGGAGAGCAAGATTTAGGGACTGTGGAGGGGGTAGGGGTCTTGGGCTGGAAGGAAATCAAAGCAGAGGATCTTAGAGCCAAATCTGGAGCTGAGATCTGCCCCACGCAGATACTTGCACAGTGAGCTGAGGGGAGGATGCAGTTTTGGTAGCTGGCTGTATGAGTTTTTGTTCTAAGAGTGAGCATACTAATGAAAGCAGTGCTAAAATAGAGGATGTGATAATTTCAGTAACTGAAAACATATGAAGAAGGAGCAATGCTTCTTTCCTGTGGAAGTAATTCTACATTAGATAAAATGTATAAGATAAATATGCTATTTGCTAAATGAATTTTGCTTAGAATGTTAAGAACTTGGAGTCAATTAGATGGGAACTAGAACTATTTTAGGTTCCTGTGCTTTGCTAGTAATAAAGCTGAGTCATTAAATGCTATCTTGATATTTATGATACGAAGGAAAATCACCCACATTTGCCAAGTATTGCCATGTATCTGGGGGTGAGAGATTGTTTGTTTGTCAACACACATCCAAGCAGCAGAATTGCAGGCTGGAAGGTGGGAAGACTGTGATAATACAGAGAGATTTGGAACCAATAAACGCTGCACTGTGCTTTTCTGCATTCGTTCCTCCTTGTGGAATTTACATCCCATTATGGCTTGTTTTGTATGAGAGCAGTTTTCAAGTTGAAATAGAAAGGGCAATAGAAAATTGATTTCATTAACTCAGCATTCTTATGGCATGAAAAAAAGCAAGTAAATGCCCCTTTCACCTGTGTGGGAGCTGAGAGAGCAGTAGTGTCTGAGTGAGATTTGAATGAGCACCACTGAGTGATAGTACCTCCTTGTGGAAGGCACAAACGGACAAGCTGAGCACTGTTCCTTTGTAAATAAGTATATTGCTGCCTTCTGAGTCTTAAACTCCGAAATGTAGAAGGGAGGGGTGTGAGCAAGCAGGCACAGGAGGGAGGACACGTGGAGCAGAGCTGAACGCTGAGCAGGCTTTTATTTTGGAGGAGAGGTGGCAATCTCCTGCTAGGTCACACAGTGAAGTGGTGTAGGAGGGTGGCGAGTTGGCTGGTGGTTGAGTTGCTGGGAGACATGTACTGTGGAGCTGCTCCCGGAGCACAGTGCCCTTCCCCAGCATCTCCCCGGCGCTGCAGAGAATGACTACAGGGAAAGGTAGGTGCTAATGAGTGAGCCACAGGGGTGGACGCGTTTATTTGTTACTGTCTGAGGCTTTGACTGTTCTGTTTCTTTTTAACGGTGTGAAGAGACTGAAGCGATCTTGCAGTAAAAGTGGAACTTCAAAAAAATAGTCTGCAAGCATCTGTAGCCTGGTGGCATCAAGCTCAGTTTAAACTTCCATGTAATACGATAAATGATCTGTTTGATGGGGTGAAGGAAGAGGGTGTGTGTATATAAGGGAACAGAACAGGTTGTGAGAGGTGAAGGACAGGTATTTTCAGAAACCCTTCCTGGTCTATGATGATTTTTTTGAGTGATCATTGAGACTTTAATTTCCTAGCTGTTGCCTTTTACTGCATTAGTTGGGAAGATTATTTAAATTTGCTATGAGTACTTTTGAATTTTGAGTCACAGTTCCAGAAATGTGTCAAATGGAGACATCACTGTTTTTTTTCTGCATTTTTGTGTTTTAACTGTGTTTCTGTAACAGAAAAGATGTCTGTTGTAGATGGTGAGGCTGGAGGGGACTAGATGAAATGAAAAGGCAGAGGAGCTCTGTATCTGTTCACCTGTGAAGAATTAATTTACAGAATGGAGGTGTACGTCACATTTATTTTTGGTACATAAGAAGCCTGTGCTTTTTGTCTTAGCTTTCAAAGGAAACGCTTTCTGTTAGTCATCTTTGCAAAAGATGGATCTTTTTTCTTTCCCCTTTTCTCTCCATTCACTGTACCTGTTGTCTTACTAAAATCCTTACTACACCGTAGTACACTAAATTTAGGAAGTGTGTGATTGTCAATATCCAAATTTTACAGACCTTATGTTTGTATTGCTATTTACTGTGTGGGAGTGGGAGTTAGTTGACAGCATTTTTCTAACAAAAGGTGGAAATTACCTGGGTAAATTGAATGCTGTGGAATGGATGCTACATGGTACAGTATATGCCATTTCTATGGCCAGTGCTTCATTTTAGGGGCTTGGATCCTTTTGGAATGTTGTTTTCCAAGGCAATTATTGCATATATTTTCAAAGGAGGCATGTGTGTGGTGTTCCTTGTTTGCCACTAGTAAATACCTCCCAACCTGTTTGTGGTTCTCCTCCTCTTTATGAACTGCATCACCTGTCAGTGGATGGTGTCACCATCTATAGCTGAGAAACCTTTTCACTCTGGCTCCTCCTGTTCAGGTCAAAAGAGGAGTTGAGAATAACCCATTATTTTTCTGAATTCGGAATTGTGCTGAATAATTAATGTACTTAATTGCTTATTAAAGAAAACAAGCACCTATTTGTTGCTGCCAATGAAGCATGATGATTTCATCATGCTGGGAACTTCTCAGCTTCAAAAGATCAGCTGGTGGAATGAAGAGCCTGGGGCAGTAGTCCAGCTGGTCTTATCTGTTGGGAAATATCTGACCTCCAGGTCACTGCTGGTTGTCTGAACTGTGGTGGTTGCAAATGTCAGAAGAAAAGTAAGTGTGTAAGTTGTTGTCGCTGTTGTGTTTTCTGGATTGAATACAAAGTACCTTGACTGTAGGATTTCCTTGCAAAGAAGCATTCAACTAGAGTTACTTTAGTGATGTGTGTCTCATCACTTCCCTAAGCCTGATGGTTTTTTATGAACACACAAATGCTCTTATAGCAAAGCTTTGGTGTAAATAAGCAAGACCACTTTACTGCCAACATCACTAACAGATGTGCATGAAGTACAGGCTAAAGGAGTGGGCAGCTAAAGGGTGGGATGCTGCTGTTTAGTATGGGTCTCATGAACAAAAGATTAATGTGCACAATTTCATTAACACTAATAGAAATTAAATGCATGAATATCCTTTACATCTCGAGGTGAACTTACTCATCCAGGGCCTGTTCTCTTCTTCCCCTTTGGTAATAGTACTGTGTGGATCTGAGTGACCTCAGTGGTTGTCTTAGAGAACATATGCAACTTGGAACATGTTGCAAGGATCAATCTACAGCCCAGTGTTCATAAAGAATTAGAAGGAAAAGGTCTTACACCCTTCCCAATCAAACTGCAGTAGCATCTGGTACAGCTGCAGAGGTGATCACAGTTCAAGAATGCTTAGTTGTTGCTGTTTTCTCTGCTATGGTCTTTTCCTCCCATTTCTTTCATGTTTTTTGGCGTCAGATTGGTTTCACTTGTAAAAGAGCCTCAAATTTGCCCTGGTCATTTTCTTTAAAATCTCTGGACCAGTTTCCTGGTTTCTTTTTTGCTGCTTTACCCAGCTGGCTTTCCTTTGTAGGTCTTCTGCCAGAAAGAGTTTAGGGATCAAAGCTGGAACAATATTAACTCCAGTGATATTTTCACGTGAAAGGACTAACTGAATCTCATGGTTTTCATCGCTTAGCTTTCTCATTTATTGTGCACAGGATCTTCCAGTGGCAAATTTATCAATAGGATGATTCATACACATGCCCATGCCCACAAATATTGATCACTGTGAATGTAGCAGTGATTCTAAGTCAGCCTTTTAATTCTCAACAATTCTTTGATAAATGGAAGTACAAGTTACTTGAATATCCTAAAGGAAGGCTGTCCCACTCAAGGGCAGTCTGGTGTGAGTAAAAAGTATCCCATAGCTGTATGCTTTGCAGATTTGTGAAGCTTGTTTGGGTTGCGTTTGTTTTTCACAGGCTGACTTCAACATTTGTTGGAGGAGCTCAGGAGAGTACTTCATTGAGTACAGGTAAAGGTATCACATGCCTTCTGCTGCTATGGAAAGAATTACAAAATTGTTCTTGACATAGGAATCTTTGCCTGAGGCTCACAAATAGTTCAGTCTCCACAAAAAGTGTCAGAGGAGTGAAGGTCTTCCTTCCCCAATTCTTTATGCTGTCTAGGTGCTAGTTTCTTGAGAGGAGTCTCCTGGTACTACTTCTAAATGAATGCTCTGGGCTGTTTTTATATAGAATCATTGTCCCATTTAGAATTCAATTGCTGTCCTTAATCAGCAGCCCCAGCAGTGGCCAAAGACTGCTTGGGGGAGAGATGAAATTTCTTGCACCTCTTGTGGAGCACTTTGATGAATTCCTATGCTGCTGCTCTCATTTATTTTATGAGATTTGTTTTCAGGTTGGGCATGAAACTAGTGAACTGAGTGTAGCTACTGTAATTAGCAGCCTCTGAGGACAGTAGTCACCCTAAGGTGAAATACAGGATAGGCTTTTAGGGGCAATAAAAATACATGAGATGTGTGTTTTCTCCTGCCAGTGACAAAGACCATCCCTGCCCTTGTATACTGTAGTCACAGTGGCTGCAGCTTCTATAACCATGAGCTTTCATTCAGGTGTCTAGATTGAAGAGCACCTGGTTGATTTCTAAAGAACCTAAGAACAAATGCTTAGAGGCTTGAAGATCTTCTCGTACCTAGTCACCTTTTCCTTTTCAGATCATTGACCTTAGGCTGGATGAGATTAGGCTGTGGAGTCCATTTCTCAGAAAGACATACTAAATCAGATGGTGTATCCAGCTTCAACATACAGTGGTAGAACAAAAACTGCAGTTATGTGGGTTTGGGGCATGAAGAGGACCTTCTTTCCAAATGCAGGAGCAGTGCTGATTTGTTACTCCAGAGGGAAGTACAGCTAATGCATTGTCTGTACTTGGCTCTGATCTGGCATTACTCTGCCTTCCTCCTCCATTGTGTTTGGCTGAAGTATTTTGTTTGTAGCTCAGATGTAGTGATGTGAAATAGAACAAAACCAAGCTATAATAAGTAAAAACACCCTATTTTTGTAGTATTAAGACAGCAAAAACTGTATAATGACTGGGTTTCTTCTGCCTGCTGAAGGAATTAATTCTGCCCTGCTGCTCTGTCAAAGGAATCCTTTGTTGCATTGTGAAAAGCAGTTTGAGTCTCTTTTCTGTTTATTCCCCTGAAGCCCCAAAACTGCAGACAGCCCTGAAAAATCCTGGCTTGGTTTACACCCTACGTGTGTAGCCTGCAGGGATCTCACTGCTGACAAATCTTTACCAGGAAAACTGCTAATGGTTGCTGCTTTGCAGTTGGCCTTTCTGACTCAAGCCAGCTGAATTTTAACACAAACAAAACGCTACTGAGGAAGAGATAAATACCTTCATTAGTTGTAAAGTGCCCACCTGAACTCAAGAATGGCAAAACCTATAACGACTACATTTCCAGTCCTGTTCCCTTTCCCGTGGCAGACCTGGCCTGCCTTCCTTCAGAGCTGGTCGGTGCACCAAAAAAGTCCTTTAGATGATTGAGATGGAATTTCCTGTTATTAGATGCAAATACTGATGTCTAACAAATATGAAACATAACTGGACTTCACTGAAAACTGGGATGGATAGTGGTTTGATCAGAGAGTTTTGGATGCTTAAATGCAGAGGTTTACACTATTTTTTTTTCTTTTGCTCCAGATCTGCCCCCTTTGATATTAATGCATTCTTTCTAATGATTTCAGGGGGAGATGAACAGGACCCTTGGTAAATTGCTGATAAGACTATGTTGTAAATAGCCTTGTTATGAGTGTCTTAGTCATGACTATTCTTAGTCTTCCAAAGGAAAAGGGGAAATAGAATTTTTAGGCATGAAACAGTGTTGGCACTGCCTCTACCAGTGTTCTCTTTATGCAGTTGGCAGCGTTGGGGCTGCCTTTACCCCCACATAATGAGACTGTTCCCTTTGGCTGTGGTGTGGGTACATCTTTAAGAAATGCATGTCTTCCACATACATCTCTCCTGAGTGATAGGACTCCTATCTCATGAAGCACTGGCTCATAATGAGACCTGACATTTCTAATTAGGTCTGTTTTATGAAGAATGGGTCTAACTGTTCCTGATCATTTATATTCTTCCCCCTGACCTCCCCCCAGCTCATGCTAGGGTTCAGGGGCAGTCCTGGAGCCAGTCTGGAGAGGCAAAGCCAGGCACACTCATTCCTGCTACAGCTCTGCCAGTGCATTCACCTCTGATTTATGCTCCTGCTGTTTGAGCTCTGTGCTGGGCAGAAGCTGAATCTGCAGAGACTTGTAATCACATGGAGCTTCTATGATGCGGAGAGACAATCACGCTCCTTTTCACTGGAGACTTAAATCAGATCTGATCCCAAGCTTCCACAGGCAAAATATTTATGCACCAGCTCACTGAAACTTATTCTCTGTCCCCTTCCCCTGAAGGAGCTCCATGCTTGTCTCTAGTGCTTTCCTTAGATGTCTTTTTTCTGTTTTTTGGAGTTTTTTTCTTCTATTTTTTTGGTGTGCTGGATCTTGTCTCTACCGCAGTGGGATTTCTCCAACGATTCTGTGCTGTGTCTTTGTGTGCACATTGTGCTCCTTGCTTGCTGCTTCCCTTCATGCTGCTCCCTGAAGCTTATTTATTATCATGGGCTCTAAAGCAGTCTTGTTCCTATTTTTATCCTAACCATTCCTTGTTTATAGAAGCACGGTATTAGGAGCTCTGTTCGTTCTGTCTGAGAGTGTGGGAGATGCAGTAGGATGCTGGGGCACTGGGAGCTTTGTGACAAAGGTGGACTGTTCAAGATGCTCTGTCTTTTGTAAAAACCAGGGTGTGCTCTGTCAGCTGCAGTGGGATGTTCCCTTCAGGGCCTCCAGTGTGTGCACAGGGAAATAATTGGTCCTTCCCACCAGCTTCTTCCCGGAAAGGCTGGATCGCAGAGCTGTCTAAAACAGCATGTTTTATGTGCCCTAAAAAATGATGTATGGTCACAGTTAGAGGTGAGAATGCACCTGAGCTGTGTCTGAGGCTGCTCTGTGCCTCTTGGCCAGTGATGGTCCAACCAGCTGTGTTTTGGAAGCAAGTGTTCTCTGCTTCCTTAGGGCATGGAAGGGATTTCTGTGAAACAAAACACAGTACAAATGCCAGGAAAAGGTTGCAATCAGCTGCTCATCTTTTAATATTTAGGCTAGAATCTTGAGTTTTCTTTACCTATAATGTATAGACCACTAATTCCAGAAAAACTGAATTAGAAATAAGAGCTTCTTCATCAAGAAGTTTTCAGTTGGCCTTATGCAAGTTCCAGTAGTCCATGGTACTACAGGGAGTGAGGGGGAAGCCCCATGCTTGTTTTTTTTCCCATGAGTTGATATTTTTTTCACTTTGGAGGTAATGAATGAAACACTGGAACAGGTTGCCCAGAGGATCTCCATCCATGGACGCTTTTAAAATGAGGATGGATGAGGCTGTGAGCAATTGGCAACTTTGTCAGCCCTGCTTTCAGAAGGAGATTGTATCGCTCGATGTGCAGAGGTCCCTTTCAGCCTAAATTATGCTGTTATTTTGTTTTTCTTTCTATAGGAGGCAGTAGTTACTGAAGAACCTCCAGATTCATTCAGTGTTTCCTTTACTCTGTACTTTATAGCTGTGTGTGTCTGTAGGCCGAAGACACAGATTGCCAGTGTCATTTGTGGTGGTGTTTGTTTCTGAGCCCTTCAGTTTATCAGGAGTGGTAACGGGGCTAAAGGCAGAAGAAAATGCCACCTCAGCTAACAACACAACCTGATGTCAGCGTGAAAAGGCTTCAAGCCACAACAGAGGCACTTCTATAAATGGCAGCCTGTATCATTTAATGCACATCCTCTGCTGATTTGGTGTTATACTAGAATGGGTGAGAACGCTTCACTCTAGTTTTATTGGTCTGTCATCAGTGTGGCTGTCAAGTTGCACACTGGCATTTTCAGTGAGGCATTAAGATGCAGATTACTTTCTGATTTTAATATTAGGAACCTAAAGCCTGCTGTTTAAATGTGGATGTGTTCCAATTGTTTATCTGAGGAGCAGCTTGCTACAAATGAGTAGGTGAGCTGTATTTTTTCCATTTAATCTTTGTGCTGTTTTTAAAAATACTATTTTTAGAAGTCTTCTGAACCTTTGCTTTTAATGTTAAGCTCTATTTTGCAGACAGAGCTCTGTGTTCTTGTTCCCTGTGTAGACAGCCTAAACATATCATGTAACTTTGAATGTTTGAATACGTTTTCTTCATCTCGATGAAGTTTTTGACCTCCTTTCCTCATAATATTTGCAAAAAGAAGCCAAGTAAGCCTAATTTAAATGTAATCTAGGGGACTGAGAACCAACCCCCATCTCAACAAACACACTCACATTCCAGGCAGGTATTAGGAGTGGTTCTTTGTGTCAGTGAGAGATGGGGGTTTGTATTAATTAGTAGAACTCTGGTTCTAATATTTAAAGACCAAGCACTAAATTACTATTAAAAAAAAAGAGGGACTGGAAGTTCTGTGGCACATCTCCTCTGTTCTGGTTTTCAGTGGAGGCTTCAGCAATTCAGTCTTCAGGTTGTAAAGAGGAGGGAAAGCATAGTAGGGGCCCTTGAAACATTTCATGGGGAAAAAAAAGGCAGGGCAAACAGGTCAGAATGATGCTAATTGGAGCACTGACTTCTTGTGGATGCCAATATGTAAAGGTGGCATTGAAATTCACATTTTCCAGTGCAAAAACCTGATGTTACTCGCTTTCAATCACTGAAAAGTGAATCTATAGTTGTCTTTTACATGCTGTGCTTCACATGTGCCAGTTCCTGTGTTTGCTAATTCTTCTATAAGCAAAGGCAAGCACAGATGGTTCCTAAAGAGAACCAGATGATTAGCCAGCATGGTGGTGTATTTGCAGGAGTGAGACTTGGACAAGTCATTGCTTTGAGTTCAAAATTTTCATTTCAAAAGTTGAAATTCCTAAGTTTTGCCTCTGCGTTTAGTTTATGATGTGATTAATTTATGTTTTTTTTTCTTCCTAGCAAGATGTTTGTTGACCTTTTAGTCATTTATTGTTTAGGAGCCATGCTTGTCATCTGTGATGCCTAAGTGAGAACGACACATGGAGGGGACATATATGGAGAATTTCATGTGTAGGGCATGCTTTAATTCATAAGAGACTTAGGAGTTCCTCTCTACGTAGTACCAGGAGCCAAAGTTGTTCTCATTTCTTCACAAACCCTTCAAACTAAATCATGCCAAGATTAGACCCTCACCAGAGGGGCAGCATGAGTGTAGTTCCATCTTTTTAGCTCAAATGACTTAGTTTAGGTGGAGCTGAACTGAAAGCCTTCCTGAAAGGTGCTGGTTAATGAACAGCAGGTTAATGGTTCAGAGCTTGCATCCCTGACAGGCTTGTGTCTCCTAAGCATGGATTCTGTGTTTGGCAACATCTAGGGAACTGATGGGATATGCACCGTATCCAGTTGTCCAGGTTTGGTGGACAAATTATTGGTTAATAAATTATGGATACAGATGTAGTAAAGAACTAAGAATTTATTATATGAGGTAGAAAAAATTAACTTAAAAATTCTGAAATACCGAAGACCCAACAACTACTTCCCAAAAACCCAAAATGACTCACCAGATGCACCTACACCAAAAAAAGAAAAATCTTTTATTCAACTGGGTTAATACAGGAAAAGTTTTCCCAGCCTCAGCTACCCCATGACGCCAGTGAACCAGGATGCTGCTGGTCTCCGATTGCTGCAGGCTGCCACAGTAGTACAAATAGTAAATAGCTATTGTATAACTGAGGCATTTGGTTCCAATCTGGACAAAATAATAATTCCTGCTACTTGAAATTCAAGTAAGTTCGCTGTATTGAAGGTGTGTGCTTCAGATGGCTCAAGTGGCATAAGTGGTTGATGTGTGAGCTTCAGATGAACTAGGCTGCTCCTGATCTCATGTTTTGGGAGGCCCCAAAACTACTTCTCTCTGAATAAATGGATACCTGGTAAAGCAGTTGGCCATATCTGAAGCATAATCATCCCTAGACAGAAGTCTTTCACTTCAGTATACAGCACTCCTGCTTGTGGAAGGAATGAAGTAGTCCAGCAGACCCTTAAGCTCTAACTGGTTGGTACTTGCCCTCTTTAGAAATGCTGAATTTGGGTTTAAGGATTGAATGAGACATTTTCCTCCAGATTTTATTCCTATTTCTGAATTTCATCTGCTTCAGGAGGCAGGGTGCTGCTAACTGCTCACTTGCCCCCAGCTGTTGACAGATGGCAATACCTTGTGAGGTTCCCTGTTATTTGTGTTAAACAAAGTATCAGCAGCCTATATTGCCTGCTAAAAATAACTGAATTGGGTGGAGAAAGATTTATGCGGCTTTTTCTTTTGCAACCCAGTTTGCTGACATTTTCTGATATGCTACTACTGATACTTTTCTATTTTCCTCCAGTTCACTTCTTTATATAGTCAATTGTTGAAGCAATTTTTTTTTAATGCTAGTTCTTCATACTGATTCTTCAGATAGTCTAAGCAATGCCTGGAAACAGCTGTTAGTAATAAAAACTTGCTAATTTGGTGCTCATATCTGCCTATGCTTTCACACCTCCTCTGTGCTATTACCCCTTCCATACCTGACCGTGTTTGAGTCATGGAGTTTGTGAGCATTTTTCATTGTGTCACCAGATAGTAATCCTGCCTGTCAAAATGAGTATTAACGCTTAGTTACACAGAGCATAACACTGGCATGGTCACTCCTGCTTCTAATTTGTTAAAATGTAATGCAAATGCATAAGAGTCTGGAATCTGACTGTTGATCCTAAGCAGTATTATAATTTTAAAAGAATTTCCTTGCTTGTCAAGATCCTTTTACTTGGCAAATGAGTAAATAGAAGTAGAGAATCTAAGCTCTCAGTTTTTACAACTGGTGGAAATGTGCTTTGGGACAGATGTATTTGCAGGACTGCGAGTCACTGTGAAAGCCCAGATGAATAAACCAAAAAGTTGAAGGTTCAGAAAATAAACTGTTAGATGAAGTGTGTAACTAGTTTTCATAATTTGAAGATTGGTTTTGGTGTTTCTTTCAGCTAGTTAGAAGGAAGGTTTTGGTGTCACTTGGAACCTTGATGTTGCTACACCAAGCATCATAATAAATACAAAATAATGAACACTGCTGAATATATAGATACTTGTATATAGTAAAAGTATGTAGCTTTGCTCCTGCAAGTGAGAGGCTACTGTGACATGAATGACATAGAAGGACTGTTATTTTCTTTGTTAAATTTTACTCTTTAATACATTTAGTTTTGAAAAAACTCCCATTTTTTCATATTTCTCAACTCATGTACTGGTTTTTGAAAACACAAAAGCAGCATATTTGGAAAGGTCTTTCATACGAATGTCTAAGTGTTAATGCTAGAAAGCAGAACCACGCCATCTTAGCCTTGGTGCATCCTTTTAATGCTTGTACCTCTGACCTAAGGCACGCTTCTGCATCTGAAATGAAATGTGTTTAAAATCAAATATTTTAATTCTTTTACATGTGTTATTCTCTTTTATTCCTGCTCTGGAATGTAAATTCTAGGTGTGTCTGGACATCTCTCAGCTATGAGCACAAAGTGGCTTTAATAACCTTGAAACTCAGGCCTTCTTTGTCGTGCAGTACACAGATGTATTACTGAGCATTGCATATTAGAGTGAAGGCCTACAGGGCGTTCTCTGGATGAGCTCACCCTTCTGAAGAATATCATCTATTCTGCTTCTTGTGAACCAGAAATGGTGCTCCTCTGCTCCGAGTCATGCCTTTTGTCATGTTGAGAACGTGGAGTGGGTAGAAAATGGCAACAAAATGGTCTAAAAGTAAAGACTTTATAAAAAAGGGACTACAGGAAATGATACAAATGTGAGAAAGCAGCAAAAGGTGCTTTAGAGGGGTTTCCTTCCCTCGACTCTCACCACCTCTGTGACCTGATGGGTGCAGATACTTACCTTGGGGTGATTATCTTCATATCAAACTTAGAAAACAAATCTCTTCTTCCCAGTCATCGCTTAATGGTAAACCTGAGTTCAGGGAAAGATTTAATCAGTGCTATTACACTGAGAAAGGCCCAGTGAGTGGGTGAAGATCATTATCTCAACCTCGGAGGCTGTTGCAGAGATTCCAAGATACAGAAGTATCTCAGACTTCAGCCCAATGTAGTTTATTTTGCGAAAACAACCTTGAAAGAAGCTCGTTTAGTATTAAAGCAATCTATTAGTTTGTATTGTCACTCCTGGTTAGGATTTATGCTTTAGTATTGTGCTACTTGGTTTTGCAGTTTGTTGCTCAGGTGCTCTCTTGTATTCCTAACTGGTAGGATATTAAAATATTATTTTATCTTGATTTCTCTGCCTGTTCTCCCATGCCCCCTGAATACAAAGGTATCTGCCTTGTAAATCCCAGAGAGCAAGTGGGCCTGAAGTTTTGGAGGCCTGTCCAGAAAGTCTTCATGCCTTACAGGACATGCCATAGCATATCTGAACAAGAGGAAGGTATAAATTGATGATCCTTGATTCACCTGAGATAGTTATGCTAGGCTGTGAACGTGTGTTTAGCAGCTTACAAAATACCAGCCAAGAAAGCATTGTTAGTGGGAATATTTGACATTTAAATTGTCTCTTGACTATGATAATGTTTTAGTAATCTTTTACTTCTAACATCAAACTGATGCAGAGTGTCATTGTAGCAATGGACAGAGAATAAGGAATCATGGCTTCAGTCACTAGGAAGTATTTAATTGAATTGCTGGACTGAAAGGAATGCCTGACTCTTGCTTTTTGAGCATGATATGAGTTGATCTGACAAACAAGGCAATGCATATGCGCCAGTTCCCAGGATGGCTCAGAAGCACACAGCTTGTGTTATGTGTGTTTTGCAGGGATTTCTGTCTTCTCTCTACTCTCTGACCTTCCCTGTGTGTTGTAGAAATCAGTTTACATCTGCTCAGCCCTTTCTAGGACCTAGTTCCACCTCCCCTGGTTTAGATGAATGATTGGTGTTGGGTAAGTTGTTAATTTAGGTAAAAGGTTGGACTTGATCTCCATGGTCTTTTCCAACCATGTTAATTCTGTGGGTAAAACTTTATCTCCAGCAGTGTACATCAAGTATTATACTAAGCTCTGGTTACCTACATTTTGGCTGTGTTGGGTAAACTGTTTCAGGCAAGTAGTAACAACCCTTCTAAGTTCTAAGGGTAATGAGTTGAAGCATTAGGGTGAATTGTACATCCTAGAACCAAAATAAGAGTAGGAAATGTTCGTCTTAACGTATATGCTTATGGTTTTCTTTACAATTTTCTTTACAATTTGACACAGTATTTAAAAAAAGCAGAAACACAGTTGTGTAGTGGAGTCTATGGTTCTCCTGGTGACTTCTGCGTTTACATCATGAGCAGCCTGCTGAAAAGGGGACAGCTTGTTTCTAGGAGTGAGCCTGTATATGGGCTATACCTCACAGCTTGAAATTTAGGAATAAAAAGTAAATGTTCTGTATGAAGGGAAGTAGCTTTCTACAGGGTAAACAAATCAGTGCAAGGGGGAAGAAGCTGCTATCTAATTTGTCCACTTGAATTACCATTGCAGTGATCTTTCAAGGGTCACAGATGTACACAATCACTGTGCTAACCAGCCTTGCCTTAGGGAGGGCAGAGACCTCAAGCTGCTTAGAAAATGGTTCCTTGTGTTAAAGGAGTGTTGTTTTCTTTTTGGTTTTGACTTGTTTACTTCTTTCAAGTCTTGGATGGAAGCAAGTGTGCCTGTGTGAAACCAGAAATCTATAGAGATGGAAATCGTTTAGGTTTAGGTATCCTGTGAGACTGGCATGTAGGTTTTCTTTGCATCTGCATGGATTTGATATTCCTTTACGGCTCTTAAGATCTGGGGTGTTTCATGAACTTCAGCATTTGCTTTTGCTGTTCCCTCACTTTATGATCTCAGTAACTTTTCTAAATGAGGAAGGGCTTAAACCAGCAGTGCTCACCACCTTGTTTGAGTCTTGTTCTACATCACCTTCTATAAGTAGAGAGGATCACCTGTGAGAAAGTGTCACTGCTAAGGAAACATGAGTGATTATGACTTTTGTCTTTCCTTAATAATGGTGAAAGTGGCCATGCCAGGCTTTTTCTTGAATCTGCATTCCCAGCTTTTACACGGGAACCTCTTTGTTAATGTCTGCAATTGTATTTGCTAATGTCTCCAGTTGTATTTGTTTTGTGAAGACTTTAATGACTATACCTAGAGTAAAATGTTTGCTGGGTTGTAATTAATGTTTGTATTCTTTGTGGTAAATGTGAATGACTCTGTTTGGCTTAACTTTCTTTCTTTAGGGCTAAGTTATGTTACCTTGCACTTGCTATAAGCCTAAGAACAGCACAAGGGCTGTGACAGAGGCTCAGCTGGTGTCTTAACTTGTTAAGCAGCAGTAATTTGATTGTGTGTTTGAATCCTGAGGTAAACTCATCCTTCATTTTTACTTGACAGACTTTGCCCTTGACCCAGTGAAGATATTTTGCTTGCTTGTCAATGTTTGTTCATAGCTTCCACTACCTCTTACCAAGTTCAGGACTTTAATTCAAATCAAGTGATTAAGATGAAAAGTAGCCTGCCCTCAGTGGCTTTGTTTAGCTCTTCATGTGGGTAAGAAGGTCTCAGTCAAGTTGTATGTCATAGTCAAGTGTTATGGGAGATACAGTAGAGAAACTGGAAGAGTTCAGGTCAGATTAATCAAGATTTTACTGGTCTGTCGCCGCCACATTTTCAACTTGGATTTTCTAATTGATCCTGACATATCTTTATTTGATGCAGTAAGTAGCTCTGTGTGGGAGAACTGATTTCTTTTAACATTCTTTCATGGATGTAACAACTGTGGAAGTTTTCTACTGTGCACACGTTAAATGGGAAGAAAACAGGATGGTTACTAAAGAAGTCAAATGACCAGCTGTGGTATCAGGGTCAATTACCGAGTCCAACACATGTCATGGCAGACGGCTTTGGATGGTGGGGTGACAGGCTGAAGTTTTATCTAGGTGCAGAGAGACCTGAGGGTGGTTGAAAAAGGATGTTGAGTCATGGGGAGAAAGTGAACAGCAGCACTGACTGAAGCCAAATAAAAATGAGTTGGGCAGGATTATGTTAAACAGACTGATTAGGACTCACCTACTTGCAATTTTTTACCTGCCCTTTTTCTCTTAAAAGAAAAGGAGGAGGATATTTGTGCTTATTTTTCTTATATATAAAAAGTCTGAATAACAGTAATTATTTTTAACTATGCTATGACTGCATTATTTATACAGTAAGCTCCTTGGGAAAGAGGCTTTTTTCTTTGTAGCACATTGAGTTCCCCTGTTTGCTCAGGGTTTCGCATTGCCTCTGAAGTATGAATATCAGATTTATCAGTCTGTCATTAATGACAAATGGAATGAAACTTTCGACGATGTCTTAACTCCACCTTTTTATTTCCTTTTCTCCCTCTGAGTATGACTTGCTTTATTTGCTGTACTTAATGATGATGATTGTTTCTGAGGGAGAAAAGTGGATGAAGGTGCTAAGATTTGTCTTTTGTTTTAAAGGCATTGAGGAGTGGGGGAAACAAACTTCAGGAAAACAGAAGCCATGCTGACTTAATATTTTATCAGATGTGACAGATTTTTGGCTTTGGAGCTTTTTTCCCATGACTTCTTTCCTTGAGACAATGGTTTGCTTCAACTGAGGCTTTGAAGGGTGCGTGAAGGCGGCCCAAGAAACTGATATGTCTCATGAATTAGACCCTTCCACTTGTAGATCAGGCATTCAGACTGCTTAATTTGAAGCCATATTAGATATCAATTTGATTCTTTCAGATTCTGCAAACTAGACACATGGAAACCATATACTGTACTGGCGAATCTATTGAATAGGCTACTACTTGATGTACTAAAACCTCTCCATGCTCATTTGAAACTGCATGGAAGAAAATCTGAGATATTAGCATCTAACACAAAAATAACCCCAACCAACCAAACAAAAAAAATTCTTGTCAGGTTCTGCATGCTCTTGCATTCATCTCCATCCTCCACGTATAGAGATGAAAGCAGAAATTTAGTCAAGTGTCCTGATGATTAAATACAGGAAATCCTAAACTCTGATGCATCTTCTGGCATGTGCTCTGATTCTCACTTTTCTGCATGACCTGGAATCAGCCTCCTCCTGTGATTTTTACCTTTGTTTCCCCCGTGTCAAAAAGGTGTAACTAATAAGTGTCAAAAAGGTGTAACTCATAATATCTAGGCTATACACAAATCTATGCAGAGTAGTATTATAAGTTATTGTTACTGAATATCCATTCTAAAAGTTACTGAACAAGTGTGTTTTTCACTAAAAGTAAAATGTATCTTACTGCTTGGAGGTTGGATGTTTTTTTCAAACCAGTAATAGAGTGCAAAATGTTTTCATAATCTGTTATCTGCTAGTTTCTGCTTCTACAAAAAAAGAACATTTTCAAAGCTACCGTTGAGGTCACTGATGTTGAGTGGTCATAATAGATACAATAAGCTTCTTCTGCTGTAATCCTGAGAAAGGTGAAATGCTTAGCTATTCATTTACTGTGTTTATAATCTTTTGAGACACTGAGGATAAAAACCAAGTGGGCTTGATTGTTGGTAAACCACTGCTTCCCTCAGCTAGTATCTACCAAATGATTGTGATGTGGGTAGGGAATAGATATTTCTCAGCAGCTCCAAAAGGTTGCCAGTCTAAGCTCTGGATGTAGTTGAATGTCCTTACATAGATATTACAAAAGCTGGCACGGGCAGCAGACTTTAGCACTGGTGTAATGGTGCTGCAGCACGGTTTGTAAGATCCTGTGTGCATGCAGCTTATCAAAGGCTTCTGCTTGCCCTCATGAGGTTGAATTGAAGTGGGGAGGCAAGGATCCTCCTAAGTCCTACTTTTTTTAGTTGGGAGTGGGCAGAAACTTTTGCTTTGTAGTGCATCAGGAGAGTGCTGATGCAGCCAGTCAGTGCTACTAAACACTTCCAGAGCCAGTGTCAGCACAAGTCAGGCTCCCTATCTCTTTCCTGTGCTAGCAGCTGCAGTAGATGCTCTGGAGGACATACAGCCAAATCTTTAACCTAATACCCATTGTCCCAGGAACTCAGAAGCTTCTCAGACCACTGTTGGATAACCTTTTCTGGGCACAGTGCATAGCCATTTTTTAAAAAAAAAGCTATTTTTAAAAATACCAAAATTTGTCTGTACACTTTGCTGGGATATGTGCCTTCACAGTCTGTAGTAGTGTGCATCTTTATAAAGATAAATCATTTATTTATGGTTGAAATTTCTGGCCATCACAATGGTCATGCTTTTTGAAGTAGTTGATAATCTTTCTTAAGAGGCATGTAGGCTGTGGAGCTGTTGCCTATTTGCTCCATGGTTTTCCTTCTGTGGCTTTTATTTTGTCTCAGCCACCTGCAGTTTCAGACACTCTTATCTCACGGTTATTGCCCACTGAGCATGTTACAGTATTTTCAATGGTTATCTAATTAAAGTATATTAATTATGCATCAGGCCAGGCATTCTGAGTGGGAGTCACTGATGTGTAATGTGCATAACGCTGTGCAGTTTTTGCAGATGTACCTGTGTTCCTGCAGTAGCCTTTAACCAGACAGATGAACGCCTTGGGACAGAAGCCCTGGCTCCTGTTTTCTGTGGCTGTACAGGAGAAGTAGGCTGACAGCCTTGTTCTCCTTCATCGTTCAAAAATAACTGCAAGTTTTGCTTCTTGGCTCAGAGGTGTCTGCTTGGAAAGTTTAGGATGCTCCCCATCTCATAGGATGTTCATCCCATGGCAAATATGAGGTGCTGGGCAACATACTGCCCGTTACTGATGGTTAATAGATCTAAACGAACATACTGGACAGGGCTGGTGCTACAGCCTCCCCAGGTCCCTCCAGCATATCTTACTGGCTTATCTACATTGACACAGCTATCCTCTGAGACCTGTCCTATAAGGAAACAAGGCTGCAGCTTGGCATTTTTATCTCCTTGCAGATATTTCTAGAGAGCTTTCTGGTGCAGGACTAACATGCAGTACCAGATTTTGCAGGATGTTTTGTCATGGCTGGAAGTGCAGCATTTTTGTCTCCCCCCCCCAAATGTGCTGTGGGTAACTGGAGGCATTAAGATGTCTTTGCCCTTTCTGTTACACTCCTTTGTCCTAAAAATGTCAAGATGCTCTTTCCTTCCTCAAACAGCCTGAGTGCTAGTTGTCAGTGCTTTGTACCTCGATGTGCTGCATGTGTAGAGAATGACCAGCTCTTCAAAAAGAGATATAAAACTACAATTTCCCTTTGTTGACAAAAAGAGATGTTGTTTCCTTTTTGACATTGAGGCAGTCACCATCGAGGTGAGCTATGCTGGGCATAATGGCCCAAGGAGGCAGAGGAATCTGAGCAGGGAATGCCAACTGGGGAGTGCAGACTGGAGGAGCTCCCCATCCTATAATGTCATGGCAGCAGATGGTGCAAATAGCTGGAAATCTGGACCTGTTCTGTGGGGCCTGAGTCACCTGCCCTGTCTGCACATGGTGCTTTGGTGAAAAAAAAGTCTGTCCATTCAAAGGCTTCAGATTTTTGATGTGCCTCAGAATTCACTTCATTTATATAGGGTATAGGCAGTCCAGTAAGACAAAATTTCACCTGCTGATTCCCCAGGTATCTGCTTGTTCATTCGGGTTTTGGCAGGCAAACTCCAGGCTGTCGCCAGCAGGTGTCTCCCTGGGAGCTCGGTTTAGCGTTTGGTTGTTGTTTTCCGGTAGCAATGCTGGGCGCCAACCGTGTGAAATACAGAGAAATCAATTTCGGTTGTGGCTAAGCTTCAAGCAACCTGTCAAGAACAACTGAATTAAGACATTTTTTTCTAATATGTTCTGATGTGAGTTCTATTTTTTCCAAGCTATTTGCAAATGTCCTTCTTTGAATATGCACAAATCAGTTTGGAAGATAATACTGGGAAAAGAAGAAAACATTCATGGCACTACTCACATTTTTAGTAAGAGAGGGGGAGAGTGATCTATAAAAACACCCCATATGTTCAGGAATAGAGCTTAATCCAGACTCTGGCAATGCCCTGAGATCTTCATACCCTTGAGAATGTCCCTCAGCTCTGATTCAGTTTACTCACACGTTACAATAACAAGCAAATGCTGCTTGCTCCTCTCGAATGGCTGTGCCTTCTAATCACAGTTATGTAATTTTTAGAGCCAGTACTGTGCAAAGGTGACCACAGGGGTGGTGGATGTAGTGTGGATACTCAGGAGCTGGTGATGCTGCCTGAATTCTGATACTTGCTCAGTGCAGACACAGGCAGTCCAGGCTGTTGTAAGTTTTCCAGCAAATGCAGAGATGGAGGTTAGAGGAAAAAGGCAGGGAAAGGTTCATTGATTGCTCTTTAGCCTGACACGTGTGAATATGGAGGTGGTGCCTGAGGGAGCTCCTGTGCTTCTGCAGAATGGAATTTTTATGTCTTGTGTATGAAGGCAGAAGAATTTTCTTCCTTTTATATAATTATTTGCCTAAATAATTAAACTTCAGTAAGGTTGAGGCAAAATCTTAACATTGTCACTGTTAAGCTCACAGGATTAATATTAAAATGGAAAAAAACCCAGTGTGCTTTATCTGGAGTTGAGTTCAGGTATGATGGAATGCTTTGCTGCACTTATACCAGTTCAGTGCCCAGGCTAATTCCTGGAGTTCTGGAAAAAGGTATTTTTTGACTCTCATATGTACCCCTGATCCATCCTGCATAAGCAGCCCTTCTCTTTGCTTGCTATCTCTAGGGCTCGGGAACCCACTTTCTTTTATATCTGTGAAGATTATGCTGACTAGAGCACTATGAGGAGGGAGTAATAATGTCTGTGCTCGGGGCAGTGCAATTTAAAGGGTAATTTCAAGGGCCCAGGACAAAACAGGGACAGTCCCTGCAAGGACAGCGAACAAGGAAAGCCACAGCAGTGAAACACAGATATGACACTCCTTTGTGGGGTGTGTCACAGGCTCTGAAATAGCTGGGGTGCTGTGGAAAGCTGTCTGGGGACAGTCGTGTCTCCATTCAGACCGTTGTGCTGTGAATGGTGGGTGGGAACCTGACAAGGCCTGATGGTGAACCTCTGGGCAACCAGAGGGGTAACTGCAGGGCAGGGAAAAGTGGCGTTGCTCTTTAAATTGAAACTCTATGTAAACATATGGGCTTTTGGAGTGGGTGTGTTTTTCCAAGGTATGCATTTCCTTATGTTCTTGAGGTCTAGGGAAAGGCTGTGTGACTGGCTGGAAAAAGCACTGTGGGAATATTGTATTTCCAAGGATGACTTTGAGGAAAGTAGATACTTATCTCTTTTTCTTTTCCCTTTTTATTTTTCCTTGTGTACGTGTCTGCATCTGTCTATCAACTGTTTCATTTTTTCAAATCAGTATGGGGGTAAAGGCTGTGTCTGTGCAGCTCCTAGCTCATGGGTGTTTGTTTCTTGTTTAGGTGTCTGTATGAACTGTACTAAAGTAATTAGTGAAACTAATAAATCCTGGCTTCTTTATGGATGTATCTCAGCTTTGATGCTTTAATGAATTACTTTGGCTGTTGGAGCTCCTTCACTGGGTACCTTAGCTGTTTTGTTGTCTCCTGTTAAGTTTACAAAGCCTGTGAGAATGCAAAACCTTTGTACCACCTCTTGTCTAAATCTACTTCAAGTCAATGGAAACTTTCATATGGCTTCACTGACTTAAAAAAGTCTCATTTCTGGGTGTATTAGTTCCATGAATAGAAGTTTCTAAAAGCTTTGTCTGCTGTGTTCTTAGTTGTGTTAATGCTCATACGCTATTAGAGAGGACTTACTGTGGCTTGTAAACGTAATGGCATTAATATTGCCCACTTAAGGTTTAAAAAGGTTATGTTTTGAGGTAAATAGGCTCACTGAATCCTTTTTATTTATCTCTTGTTTTCTATTCTTTAAGGCTCTTGTTCTCAAGCATCCCCACAGCCATCAATGGCTACAACCTAAATGGGAGCCATCTGATTCCAAGACTGAAAATTATACTATCTCTCAGAAAAGTAACTTAAATCAGACGTGAGTTGCATGATTTTAGATCAGTCTTCTGCAGGATAATTTTGTTGGACTTACCAGGCCAGTCTTCAAGAGCAAATTTTGAATTTCGCCAGGGCTATTGCTTATTCTCTCAGATAGAAGGAGGAGTTTTCCTCCCATATTCAGATTGTGTCTGCGTAGTCTGGTGTTGGATGTGATCAGGTCTGAGTGTACAAATATTTCCTCATACTAGTATGATGAAGTGAACTTTAAAATGTACTTCATTTGTTATTTCTTCTGCCTGAATGTTGTTCTTTTTGCAGAGAGATGGCAGGCATCAAAACTCTGAAATTGCTTTAGTGTTGTGCTTGAGACTAAGGAGGATGTATATCAGAACAACTGCCTATATAAATATGAAGTATTTGGAGCCAAAGACAATTCCGAGTGTTACTTTATTCCCAGATTCTTCTTTCCCTTTGTGATAGCAGTTAAGACCTGTTAGGTTCATTAGCTCATGATTAGACAAATTGAGGTGCAGCCAGGATGATGAATGTCTCCTTTCCTGGCTAAGGAAGGAAAACTGAAGAATTTGGAATTAAAGAAAAGCAGTTGAAGGTTATAAGGATTATTGAGACAAAAGTCATTTGTTCACTTACCTGGCATGACATTCTTGTCTTGGGTCTCACCTTACCTGTGTCTGGTGACAACCATATTACTTACTGTATTTATTATGATCACAACTATATTGTCTAGACTTGTATTGTAGGAACCTTATTTAGAAGACAGTCTCTCACACAATGATACATACCCTAGTTTAAATAGGGTATGTTAGATAAGAGATGGTACTGGTGATTTGCATGTCCTTGCAGACACAGTCATTGCTGTGCCTGGCTCAGTCCTGGTGAGGGTTTTTTGGAATTTACTTCAAAGCCGGTTGTGAAGGACATGAAGTTGATTTGGCAGAAGGCAGCAGCAGGAGTGGCCTGGGACTGGAGCTGGTGGCTGGGTCAACCTGGGGGACCTGGACTTGAGGAGAGAGAGGTGTTGGGTGGCACTGGGGTCTGAGCAGGCAGCATTTTAAAGGCTTGAAACACTGCCTGATGTGGAGGGTGGGAAAGGAGGGGCTGTGTCTGGGGCCAGGAGAGCAGCTGGGAAACTGTGGGAGATGGCCAAGCAGGAAAGCCTAATGATGTGCTGTGCCCGTGTGTTTCTGCTTGTAGCTGCAACTCCTTTGTTCTTAAACATTTAATCCTGCTGAGGAGCATGTGTGTATTCCTTTATCTTGAGGAGATTCATAAACTCATTTCCCTGGAGAAACTGCTACTGTGGTGGATCTGAGCAGGCTTGCAGCTACGCCGTGAAAGGGGTTTTCTTGAGTTAGTGGGAAGAGGCTTAAAACCTCGGCTGAGAGTGTCTCCCTTAGATGCTGGTGGGACATCCACAAAGAGGAATGAACCGTGCCTTGTGTTCCATGGGAGTCACAACTGGAGATGGGTGTCAGATGCTGCCCTGTGGAAAGGACACGAGCTGAGATGTCAAAGTTGGACTGTCCGTCTCAAAAATGTGGACCAATGTACATGGGGTTGGGCCTGGTGGAAAGGAGTAAAGAGAAACATACCCTGTTTTCCTTGGCATTGATATGTTTTCCAGAGTGTGTTCTTGGCTTTTAGAGGGCTCTCAGATCTTCAGGGAGCTGGACTTTGTGTTGAGTGTAGAATTTGGAGGTGCTGAAATGTATGTCAGCTTTAGCAGGTGTATCTCTGCTCCTGCTGCAGGATGCTGTGGGGAGGGTGGGAAGGCAGGTTTCTCTGGTGCCATCCACCTTCATGTGCACCAAAAGGGAGATTCTTCGATGAGAGATGCAGGTGATACTTGAAAGCTGTATCCATCTTGCCTGCTTCAGCTGCACTGATGCTTGGAGATGAGACATGTGATAAATGGGGACAATGGGCCCGGGACACATTTAGTCTTTTACAGAGTCAAATCTGAAGGCCGTAGTGGGACATCTTCATTAGGAAAAGACATGATGGTAAGCTCTTTTCCCAGTTTGTCATCATTACAGTGTAGCTGTCGTCTTTAAAGCTTACAGACTAAATGATGTGAATCTTCACATCTTCACTAAAAGATGTAAATCTGACATCTTGAAGTTTATAAAAGCCAGAAAATGTCACTTTTCATTGTAAAGGAAATTTTAGACTCAGTTACTGTGCTTTTAAAAGTCCCGGGCTGGTGGTTCAGGCAGGGGAAACGCTGGCCCTTGTTTACCAAGGTTCCTGAACAGCTAGAGCAGCCTCTTCTCACCATTTTACACCTTGCCCAGACCTGAAGGGGTTACATTTTAAAATGAATAATGACTAAATTTATTCGTCATGGACAAATGATGACAGCTGTTGAGATGCTCCTGTTAGCGCTTCCCAGGGGATAAAGTCAGGCTGGATCCTAGTGCAAGCTAGCCGAGCCAGGCAGACTCAGCTCCTCTTCATCCCACATTATTTATCCCGGGCTCCCCTCGCTAGTAGGGAATTTTCTTCCTGCAAGTGAACTGAAGTTTCCTGGGCTGAAATGGGTGTTGATGAGAATCCCGCAGAGCTGCAGTCAAAGAGAGAGGACTGAGGCCGTGGCTGTTTAAATCCACGTGTGAATTCAGCATGCTTAATGAATACGGGGGGCAATGATTGATTATGTTCTGGACTGAAAGCTGCGGCGCTCCGTGAAGCACTCTTACATCTGGGCACGCTATGGAAAATATGAAGGAATGTTGAGGAAGCTGATTTGCAGGAGGATATGTACTTGTAAGCAATTTCTTTTTCTTCGTAAATAATGTAGAAGAATTGAAAAACGTAAAGCAGATTGTCTTCTCTCTTTCTCTGAGACAACAGAGTGGCGAGCAGACAAAGGCCTCTTTTATAAGGGCATGTTTCTGACAGAGAGTACTATAAGGTCCTTATAAATGAGCACTGGGGGTGTCTTGGGATGGGAGAACATCAATGGTTATTTAATGTTAGAATGGGGCACCGATTCTGCTTCAGTGCACCTCATCTGGTGTCCTGAGAGTTACACCCATGCTGAATTTACCATTTGCAGATACACTGAAATATATGATCCTGGTTCAAATGATTATTATGAGCAGGAATCAATGGGTGGTGAAAAAAAGGCGTTTTAACAATAATGTGTGGTAGCTTGTTTTTCTGTTCTTCCCTGTACTCCCCTGTTCAGGTTTCTTTTTGTTCTTTGTTTCTCTTTCTGTCCTGCACACGTGCTGCTGGCAGACTTGATGTGCAGTTGTAAATGTGGTGCTGTCATTCTGCACTGCTTGGATGAGAAAATGCTGTTGGGTTACTGAAGGGATATTCTCATTTGATAAATATGTAATGCTTAGTTTGTAGACTTAGTGAACAGGATGGTGTGATTGTAATCCAGACATCCCCAGAACTGTGGGCAGGATGGTTGTGTTTTTGGAGTGTTGTATTTTTGCTAATGCTCAGAAAAACCTGTTTTAGATGAAAATTATAGTTCATTTAAGGGCTAAAATGCTACAGGAGTGTGATGCTTTTACTATCTGGATTTTTTTTTGTATTTTTTATTCTCCATATGAAATAGTAAACCACACCCTCTTCTCCTTTCAGGGGGGTGAGCCTTCAAAAATGCTGATAGAAGTGAGTTAACTAAGGCTGTATCTAGATAACGTGAAATGCAGCTGATGGCAAGTTTTATTATCCATTGAAAGTGATTATGAACTAGTATCTTTTGTTCTGAATATGACTGACTTTCTCTTGGCTGTAATACACATAAGGCAAATGATAATTTGCTTAATACCTATGTAGGACCTTTTGAAATAAGTGCAATTGGGACAAGTTTTGCTTAGAAGTTTTTGGATTGAATGGCTGTGCAAGTCATTCTGAATCACTTAAACCCTTTCCTAGAGGCTTCAGAGATTACACATTTTAAAGTCTGTTTTGATCTGCCCTGACCTTGGTGCAACTCTCACCAAATAGTATTTTTGAAATATTCCTGTTTGAACAAGACTGTATCTGTATGGGGGGAAAAAAAATCCATTTTGCTTTTTAAGAACTGCCTGTGGTAGAATTCACTGAGTGACACAAATCCTAACCTTGCAGAGGGTCGGTCCTGTGATTATTGCAAAAAACCAGAGGGCAATGGAGGGAGGAAAGGAAAAACAGCAATTCAGAATTTAATTTCTTTTTAACCTTCAGCCAGTAGCCTTGTTGTATATTTTTCTGGTAGGTGAGAAGCAATATTATAAATCACATTGGAAAACTGTGTTAATAAATCTTGAGTAGTTGTGCTAACACAGAATATAATCAAACAATTTATTAAGAATGTGGCTAGGCTAAACAAACTCCTGCAGTGAATTTTCATCTAATTGAATTAAAAACATAATTTCTAATCCTTTAATCATTCTCATGATTGTTCCCTGAGCTCTTTTCAAATTAGTTTTGAATTACATATGTCAGAACATGACTGGTGTCAATAGGGGCTAGCATGGTCTCCATGGCTGCCTTCAGGCATTGTGTCAGAGAGAGCCTACATCCTAATTATGGCTTATATTCTTCTCCTTATTTGTGTGACCTGAAATTTCTTTAAGCTTGTGTGTTAATTTTTGCCTTACTCACTTTTGCCTGAATAAAAAGTACAAATACCTGTTATTATGTTACCCCTCTCCTTTTTGAACATCGGAGTTAAAGGGGGAGATGGCCTTGGCCACTTTTTTTAACTTTTTGGATGTTTCTGTGTACCTGCCATTTCAGAATTGTGCTGTGATTGCAGTACGGCATCATGTGCAAAGGGCATATTGAAAATGGAGTGTTTAGTTTTTTAGATGATCTGAGATAATTCTGCTGTGTCCAGCTGCTAATGAGCCAATGACACTTAGGGCAGGGAATATTGAAGTTGATTGGGCTGAGAACAATAGGGGCTTTTCTTTCTGTTCTTTTGCCTCCTTTTTAACGTGCTTATTCTGTTACCAAGTTATTTTTTTTACTTTCAGAAAGCCCAACCTGTATTGAATTTCACTCATTAGTGACTAACTAGGAGCCTGTATTTGTAACTAGATGTTCCCAGGTGCTTTCCTAAGCAGGGGTGGATTAAAGCACCTGCTTGACTTTTTGCTAAGTGAAAATTTTGAAGGAAATGTTCCTAAAGCTGTGGAGAGTGGGTGTGTACCTTAGGCTGTTGGAGAGGGACAAATGTGAAGCAGGTCTCAAATCCTGAATAAAGTGTTCGTGAGGAGAAGCTGAGCGATGGGGACTGATCTGGCTTTCTGGCCTCAATAATGATGTGTTCCATCTACATCAGCTGTCCAAATGCTTTGCCACCTTTCAACCTAAGGCTGATCTTTCAAGTAAATTAGATAATCTGTGTAAAACTGCAATATAAGCACTCCTTTGGAATTGAAGTGACCTTCACTGAGAATCAAAGTGACTGTAATTCATTTTAAGTTCATTTATGTTCGCGTTTGGTGGTAGAGGCTGAAGTTTGATGTACATGGAAGATTTTCTAGATTTTAGTGCACCTTATATTTTTATGAATTTGAGGGACATTTCTCTATTTCCTTGTGAAGATTCTGTGGTGATATATAAGAGGTAAAGGGGGTTTTTCGCTCTGGATATGTGTGTGATTAATGGTCTGGGGTTTATCAACAGCATGGGTGTTGCCATGTGAACTTTCCTGGGTTACCCTGCTTATCCTGAATCTGGGGCAGGCAGTTGGCATGTATCACAGGGCAGCCTCTGCTGCTTGGTCTCCTCCACACTTGGGTCTTGTATTTGCTCATGGTCTTTGTTTCACCTACAGTCCATGGCAAAATAGCTCTCAAAAGCATAAAAGTGAGAGATGCAGGCTGTAGAACTCCAGGTGTTATCTGTGACTTATATCTTTCTGTTGTAGATTTGAATTTTGTTCTTTTTATCTGAATGCATTTATGGAAAGGTTGTATAACATAGAGGCTGCGATAGCAAAGGATTGGTTTTGGTGATCTGGTGGTTCTTTGTGAATGACTGGGACACAGCTGAGATGAGTGCTGGCAGACAGACCATGCAGCATGTTTGCCAGAACACAGGCATGTTCTTTGGGACATCCCTTCGCTTTACTGGGCATAAAATTGAGTGTATTTTTTTTTGGCAGATAAAATTTTTGATGATGAGGACTCCGTGGATGGGAACAGACCTTCCTCAGCCAGCTCCTCTACATCTTCAAAGGCCCCTGCAAACTCACGCAGAGTTGGGATGGGGACTACCCGCAGGCTTGGGACTGCAGCTCTGGGCTCCAAGTCTTCAAGTAAGCCAATAACATGTGTCAGTTGACATTTGTGTGAAGTATTTAGAGTGTTCATATTGAGCTTATTGCAAGGACTTCCAGACTGGCCCCCAGAAACCAGTAACAAAGTTTTCCCTGTGAAATCATTACGTGTATGTTCCCTGCATGCCACAACCAAAGTCTGGCGTGTTGAATATCCAAGCAGTCTTCTTATCCCTACAGTGCATTTTGCATTTATGAAAGGTTGAACCTGTGTGGTTGTGCACTGACAGCTGTCAGTAAATCATGTCAGTGTTGCAGTGGGTTTTGCTTTCATAGCTGCAACTCTAACTGAACTGAGACAGGCTGCTTGCAGCTACATGCTAAACTTCAGCCCTTGAAACCTAAAACTGACACATGGGCTTTCTTCTAAGACCTTTGGGCATTGCTGGTAATGAGGGAGCAGAAAGAAAACTGAGCAGTCATTCTGAATGTGAGCAATAATTCTACATGTGGCTATAGTTCTACATGTGTCCTAGAGAAATGGAGAAAGTTCCCTATTTCAGTCTCTAATCTGATTAGTATTCCAGAGACTCTTTATCTTCCTTATCATTTGTCTGTTTATGCACCTGTCAGATCTTCACCTTCATCTATTATAGATGGGATTAAATCCTTTAAAATAAAATCTCCCATATAATTAAAGTAAATATTCCCTTTCATCTTTCAGACTGTGTCCCCTAACTACTGAGTGACTACTATAATGACTTCCCTAATGTGCCCTCTGTGCCCAGGAGTTGAGGGATGCCATGAATATCTAGCCTGTGCCTGGCATTGAATTTCCCTGTCTCTGCTTTCAATACATCTGCAGCACTCTGAGGCTGCATGGAGAGTGAACTTTATCCTGATTAAGTGCCCTGATAGCTGGCGGTTTCTTAATTGATTCTCTTGTTGATAAGAAGATTGAAAACCCTTTTTCATTTGTGTGTCAGCAGCCAAAGAGGGAGCAGGTGCTGTGGATGAAGAAGACTTCATTAAGGCATTTGATGATGTCCCAACAGTTCAGGTAAGTTGAATTACATGCTAAACCACACTGTACTAAAATGCAGAAAATGGATATAGGATCTTATGCTAATCACTGGCAAATTGTGGTTTATTGTGATTTTGAAAAATCTATAAGGGGAAAGCAAGTTAGAAGTTGAAGGGAGGCAAGTTTTAAACAGTGGTATCTGTCAATAGTTTGTGTGAGGTCCTCAGAAGCGGAGGAAGTAAGAGTGAGAGGGTTGTGATAGAGGAATCCTAGGACTGGATGTGGAGCTGGAACTGTATGTGCACGCTCAACAGTGCAGTCTAGTCAGTGGAAGACTTAAGCCTGCAGGAGCCTCTCTCCATCTGTACCCTCTGGGAACTGAAAGCAAAAGGTGACTTGTGTCTCAGGGATTGCTGCTCTGTGAGTGTGACAACTGGACACAAGAATGTAGTTGGGAAGTGATTTGGTCTTCTGGAGTAAATCTTGCATTTTGGTGCTACCGTGTATTTCAATTTTTAGATTTATTCCAGCCGGGATCTTGAGGAATCCATAAACAAAATCAGAGAGATACTATCCGATGATAAGCATGACTGGGAACAGAGAGTTTCTGCGGTGAGTAGTGAACTTGGATATAATCTGGTTTAATATAAGGTTTTTCTATGCTGAGCTTAATCCCATGAATAGAGATAAACTCAAGGCTGGAATGAGCACTATTTGATATACAGGAATCTGTTGAGGCAGCATCAGGTTGATATCACGTGGCAAATCCAGCTTAGAGAACTTTATATTTCTGCAAAAGGAGGGGTGCAATAATTCAGAAAGAGTTTACACACTTAGTTTTTGAATAAATAAATATGACTGTGAGAAATCTGAAAGAGGAAAATTGGATGTTATATGCATGTCAAGACTGAGTTTTATTTATCGAGGTGAGATGTTTTTATGATATTAAAAAAAGGCACTGTCTTGTCTATGCAATAGACTTTCATCCCTGGTATAGCCATTTCAACATGTCTTTCAAATCCTGTATTACAAATCTGAGTGGCAGACTGCTGATTCAGCTTACTTGTGCGTAATTTTATTTCTGTACTGGGTCACAATGAGCTTAAATCGAGGGAGTGCAGATGCATTGGTGTACAGGAGGGCCTGTGAAGGTGTCCAGAGGAATATCTGTAGGATGAGGCGGTGGTCCCTGTAATATTAATAGAAATTTTCCGTTTTTTTAGTCTCAGGGCTCCACTTCTGTTAGAGCCAGATAATTGTTTTAATGAAGTCAATGGGCACGTTCTACATATAAGTCAGTATTAGTCAGGCCTGAGTGTGAGCCATTTCCTTTAAGTCTAGGTATCTTTTTAATGGAAGAGTCATTTGTGAGATGACCTAAGTTTTAGTAGCTGTTGTAAATAAGGGAACAGAGGGGAGTGTTTAAGATGTCTTTTGTCCTAAAACATTTGGGTAATTAACAATACAATTTGAGTAGCTGTATGCAACACTTTTGGATTTCTGGAAGCTAGCTAGGGTGTTTATAATACCATAATTGGTATGTTAATCTATGAGTTGAAGATAAGATACAAAATAATAAAATTGCTTGGACATGAAGAATTGAGTTCCTCAATGCATGTGAGGAATAATTGTACAAGGACCCTGGAAGCCAGAACATAACTGTCCTTATATTTATTGCTCATGAACAGTCACTGATTTCTTTCATGTCCATAACAGTTGAAAAAGATCCGCTCCTTACTTTTGGCTGGAGCTGCAGAATATGATAATTTCTTCCAACACTTAAGACTTTTGGATGGAGCATTTAAATTATCTGCTAAAGACCTGCGGTCTCAAGTAGTACGAGAGGCTTGTATCACATTGGGGTAAGTTTATTTTCTACACTTGCTTTGAAATGTGATGCAGAAAAAAAGGAACAGATATTGGTTAAAACAGAACTAGGATGTAACTTGTGCTGCTAGTTCTACATTGGTAGAACATGATTTTGCAACAGTTGTTTTAAATTACATGGATGTAGGCCACTAATTGTATTTCTTCCAAACTGTGTTTCTAAGTATTAATGCTGATTTGGGATAGGCAGAGTGAATGAGCAAGCATTGCTTTCATGCATGAGTAGGGAAGGTTTGAACAATAAAGCTGTCAATGTAAATGTTTTGTTCTGGTTCAGACTGAGCTAATTTTTATTTTTAATGGTACGTACTTTGTGAAATACTTCAAGAAAAAGAGTGCTGCAGTATTCCTAACGGTTTTTTAAAGAAAAATTGTGTGTATTAAGGCAAAATAGGGAATTTCAGAGAAGTTGTAATATAAACTAACAAAAAAACTCCCATTCTATCAACATCCCATTTGTTTGATAATAAATTTTTAGCTGTGCTAGTTTATTTTATGCTGATCTTCCTGTTTCTCAGGGTTCAGATCAATGTAGAGCACAAGTTTGAAATGAAAGGAACTCTGTCCTTTGGAGCTGGAGAAGAGTTGACAGTTGCAAAGATTGAGATGTCAGATGTGCTTATGTCAGATGTTCTGTAGAAATCTGACTTGCTTAGTCTTCGCCTTACTTATCACTGTGACTTCATTCTGTTTTTCAGACATTTGTCATCAGTTCTGGGAAACAAGTTTGACCATGGGGCAGAAGCCATCATGCCAACCATTTTTAATCTAATTCCGAATAGTGCCAAAGTCATGGCCACTTCTGGTGTTGTAGCAGTTAGATTAATCATTCGAGTAAGTATGCATCAAAAGGGAGCCATGTTGCAATTTCCAAATACTGCAGTGTTTCTGATGAAATATAAATGCTGCTGCCGTGGAAATTAGATTAAGTGCCTAATCTACTTTTCTGATTGTGCTGGCCTTGGCTGTCTCAGATGTCGTGCAGAAGATGTTCCTTAAGCTCTGCCAGAATAGTAGGAAAATGTTTCTTTTTGCAGAACAAGATATTTCCATCCCTCTAAGAGCTCAGGACACTTTTCTTTGAAAGGGTTTTAAACCTGCCTTGCAGCACAGACTCATCCTCTTAATTATGCTCTAAAATACCTTACAGACACTCCACGTTCCCTAAAACAATTAGGTCACAGAAGTGACTTCTGTCTATTGATTTATTGGGCAAGCTGTAGGTAGCCTGATATGTCTCAAGTTGTCATTAATGGCCGTTTAGATGCTCCTACAGTGACTTCAGCTCCTTGACTCACTGGAACCTGTCATAGGAGAAAATGAAGTATCTGTTAAAGATATTTTTAATAATAAAAATCTGTCCATATCTGTTAGTGTTACTTTATTTAGCTGTTCTATTTTTAAGAATTGAACAGCAAGAAGTATCTGAATACTGGGCTCTGATGGCTGAAGGAGGTGGTCTTTCATTCTATAAAACTGTGATGTAAAGCTTTCTTCCTGTTTTTGTTATTTGTTTTCTTACAGCATACGCACATCCCTCGGTTAATACCCATCATAACCAGTAATTGTACCTCCAAGTCTGTTGCAGTCAGAAGGTGAGAATTTAGTTTGAATGTACTGGTTTTTACCACCAAATAGGTTCATATGTGTTTTCTGATAACGTGAATGTGTTTGCCATTATTTGTGAAATTTATGCACTTATTTTAACATGAATCTCATTCTCCCCCATGATTTGAGTTCATATTCAGTGTCAGCTGTCCTGTATAAGGTGCAGCCCTGTAGAGAGGAAAAGGCATTTTTCCACAAAGAGAAATGTTTTTTAACTGATCTTTGTGCTTACATGTTGTTAAAACTCTTTTTTTTTTTTTATGGAAACGTTCCTAGCTCTTACAGTCATGTGTTTTCTTTGAGCCAGTAGCAGATATAATCTTACGTGGTAGCATGATCTGGGAAGTTGAAAGGGCAGTTGGACTGGATGTGCTAATGGTCTTCTCTGTACTTAAAATCTTAAGTACTTCAGTCCACTGCCTGACTGAGAGACTCTTGCCTTGTCCACATAGATTAACTAGTTCCCTTCTAGTTAGACAAAAGGAAGGGCTTTGTCATGCTGCATTTGGCTACAAACCTTGAATACATTTCAGCACACTTGTGCCTTAGTTTCTTGAAATGACGGAGATTAAAGTTAGAAAGTGTCCCCTCAGGAAGCTGATGACAAATTTTCTGTGTGAAGCTTGAACTAACAGGTGCAAAGTATCACCATGAATCTTCTGGCCCCATGTCCTGTTTAATAAAAAGGGGGCTTCCTGGATTGATTTCTATGAATCCCTCTCTACAGACTTCTCTATAGCGAGCTGCTTCCAGTTAATACTTCAGACTGTTTGTTAATGGTGTTTTTAGATATGTTAATGTTTTCATTGGGGTCCACACTGAATTTTGATGTCTCAAAAAGTTTCCTAACAAAAGATGGCTGCTGTTCAGAGTCAGGCATGGGAAAGCCAGTGTGCCCCTGTTAACTCAGCATTTCTTCTCTTTTTCTCTCAGGCGTTGTTATGAATTTTTAGACTTGCTGTTGCAGGAGTGGCAAACACACTCCCTAGAAAGGTAAGTTCTGAATACAAGTGGGTTAATTCTTTTCTACTTTTTATCTGGGGATATTAATTCTGGAGAAAGGATCATTTAGGAGATAGAGATTATATCAGGTAGCTCTAGTAGTGAGATTTTTGACACCAAAAAGCACATATGTATCTTGACACATGCCGTTTGTCCCTGTACTAATGTCAGTCAGAATTCAGTGAGTCTGTCTCCTGTGCTAACCTTGGAAAACCTGGCTGAGCAAATCACTGAACTTAATTTTTTTTTTTATTTTTACACAATGATTATTTCTCCTTTTGCACCCTGAAGCGTGATGATGAGGTGAAGGCTACTGCACATCTTATGAGGCGTCTGTGAGGCTTCTTCATTACTTAAACTAATGACCTGTTAAAGTAATTGTGGGAGAAGAGACTGGTACGCAGTTTCCTTAGCCCTAGACTGTGCAAGAGTATTTAAGGCTTGAGAGTGTTTTTGAATCCAAGCAGTTTGAATAGCTAACTAAAGATCTATGAAGAATGCTGCTTGTCATTTCCTAGACAGCAGTGTGGGTGAAACAAAACTGACTTGTAAGAGTAAGTAAATAAAGTTTGCAAAGGATCCTTACATTGAAATGGGAGGATGTGATGAACCCTTTGTTTTTTGGAGACCGGAGCAAAATCAAATTAGTCATTTGTTTGTAAGTGTGGTGCAACTTTCTGAACTGCTGGATAATGTTTTCTTTATTTCAGACACATATCAGTGTTAGCTGAAACAATAAAGAAGGGAATTCATGATGCAGACTCTGAAGCCAGGATAGAGGCAAGAAAGTAAGTGGAAGCTGTTGTTGATGTCTGTTCTTCCTCCTTTTCTTTGCCCCATTCTGTGATAAGTCAGTGGGCTAGCATGGTTGAGACTAAGTCCAAACAATTTACGTTCTTCTGCCTTCAGCTGATGGTAACTTTCCCTTGGCTTCAATGGGAGTGTCTGTTTCAGCCAGAGATGCCATAGGAGGCCATCATATGGGGCTGAGTTACATATATTGCATCTTCTAATGCTTCTTATTCTTGTAAAATTTTTTCTTCTGTCTTAGCAGGTAAAATGGTTATCTAAATTGTTCAACAGTCCAGAGTTGAGAACTAGAAACCTCATCTTTCTTTTTGAAGTTTAGATTGCTTGCAGTTAACTGAGATTTCTTTTGTTTAGTACACAAACATATTCCATAGGAATATATTGTGTAATTTCTTTTTTTACCTGTGTAAAAGACAGTAATGCAGGGCAAGTAAATTGGGAGGGTAGTGGCTGGAGAGCAGCCCTGCAGAAAGGGATCTGGGAGTGCTGGCAGACAGCAGCTCAGCAGGAGTCAGCCAGGAGGGCAAATTCCACCCTGGGGTACCTCAAGCACAGTATGACCAGCTGGTGGCAAGAGGGGATTATCCTGCTGTATTCAGCATTGGAGCACTCTATGCAGTTCTGGGCCCCACCAGTTGAGAAGGATTTGATGGTCCTTGAGTGTGTCCAGAGCAGGGCAACCAAGCTGGTGAAAGGGATGGAAGGAATGTCGTGTGAGGAACAGCTAAGGACTTTGAGGTTGTCTAGTTTGGGAAAAAGAGAGGCTGAGGGGTGAGCATTCTGTACAGCTTCCTGAAGAAGAGAAACAGAGAGGGAGATCCCTCCCTACCATCCAGTGAGAGGACACGTGAGAATGCTTTAAAACTGCGCTGGGGAGATTCTAACTGGGCATTAGGAAGCATTTCTCTACCCAAGAGGGTGGTCAAGCACTGGAACAGGCTTCCTGAGCCCGTCAGTGTTAAGGGGCATTTGGTTAATGCCTTTAACAACAGGCTTTAACTTCTGGTTAGCTCTGAATTGGACAGGCAGCTGAACTGTTCAGCTACACAGATGTTCTGTGTAGGTCCCATCCAATTGAAATAGTCTATTCTATTGCTATTTGCTACTCCTGAAATAAAAGTTCTTGTGCTAGTACACTGCTAAACAGTATCTTATATTGAAGTAATATAGTATGACACTGAAATAATATCTTTGTGTTTATCTATAGGAAATTTTAATATTTGCAAATAATTTTCTTCTGTTCTTCTGCATTTCAATTAATGTGATCTTGCTTATGGTAGTATGCTGATATACCAGGTTCATGCTCTTGTAAACAGAACACTACAGGAACATTTTTCTTCAGAAAGAGGATGCTGTAAAATGTGGAATCAATGAACAATAAATTTTATTAGTCAAAAAGCTATGTTAGAAGCAGAGATATTTTCACATTAGGACTGCTTAAATCCTTTTGAAAGGCAGTGTGCCCATCACTGAAAATTACAGTAGTCACTGAGACTTCGCAGCAAGTGACTGGTTAATCTGAATAGACAGCAAGGAGAATGGCATGAGACTTCAGAGAGCATGCTTAATTCTCTCTTCCCATGTTTATTAAGTAGCAGTGTGGCTGATTACAAGACAAATTTGTTTTCTTCTAATGATGTGGAAATCTATGGGGCTGAGGGCTCCTTGTCACACACAAACAATTCTTGATTCATTTGAGCTAATGATCTTACTCTTAAAAAGCCTATTATTTGCTCCCTGAAAAGTACTGAGAGTCTTCATCTCCTTTATGCCAAAAGTGAACGCTTAGTTTACAGCCAGGAGATTGGGACCATAGAGGAATCCTTTCCTTATCTGAAAATCCTATTTTATTTTCAGCATGGCAATGATTCAAAGTCCATGGGAGCACATCTTTTCCTTGTTATTTCTTCCCAAAAAGACAGTCAACAGCCTCAACTCAGTACAGAGACTTGTGTCTGCAGAACTCTAGGAAAGCTGTTTATTAAACTGAAGGATGAAAACACCAGCCAATGCTTTCCTGGCCCGTGTGTGTGTTCTGCATTTGACCTATTCTTGAAGCACCTATTGTACACTCAGTCCCAAACTAACAGCATTGCAGTGGGTCTGCAATCTCCCGTGTACAGTAGACAGCGGGAGGGATGAGAGTTTCTCCTGTAATGAAGCTTTGTTTGATACTTGTGTTTTTACGAGGAATACACCAAATGGTTCTTTCATTTGGTTTGTCTTCTGAGCAGATGTTTGAGCAATACAATGGGTTGAAAAAAGTGAAATGTCTTAAATGTGGCAGTAGATGATGGAAGTGACTCATGGCAACAGTGAAAAGGGCTTGGTACTTTTGCTCCGTTGTCCCCTTAAAACATGACAAAGGCTTGTTCACAGTTTTGTGGCTTGTTTGCAGGTGTTACTGGGGTTTCCACAGTCACTTCAGCCGAGAGGCAGAGCATTTGTACCACACCTTGGAGTCTTCCTACCAGAAGGCCCTGCAGTCACATTTGAAGAACTCTGACAGCATCGTGTCCTTGCCACAGTCGGATCGCTCCTCCTCCAGCTCCCAGGAGAGCCTCAAGTAGGTCTTTGTGTCACTGCCTCTCAATTTAAACAACTGCAGATAGGCAACTCGATTGAGTTGGAGGGAGGCATCACATTGTTTTGCCTCATTTAGTCATTTGAACTCAATGCTTGGTTACTCCAAAATAATTCTTTTTTTAAAAAGTCAGCAAAATCCTTTACTAGCTTAAAAAAATATAATTGTTATCTAGAGTCCATGAATGATTAGCTAGGAAGCTTTTTGTGCTTTGCAGATACTGTTAGTCATTTCCTTGAGGTGTGCTTAAAACAGTGCTTGGATTGAATTTCTGCATTTAGCATTAGTCCTAGCGGTGTAAGTCTGCCTCTTTCCATACAAGAGAAATAAAATTAATAAACTAAACTTGAGTTGTAACTGCAAAATCAAAATATTACTCTTCTGTTGAGTGTATGTATTTTACCTACTGTTAGAGATAGTCAATTTAGGCTCCAAATGTCTACAATTTATGTGTAAGACCTATATGAAAAATATCCATAACTTACTAGTGTAACATTTTAAAAATCTGCAAAAAGTGTTCTTAGAAATCTCTTTTTATGCAAATAATCTGAATACTGATTTATTTCTTAGTGCTTCTATTAAGAATTTCATGGTGGTGCTGTATTTCTTCTTAAACAACAAGCTTCATTAATCTATTCCTGTATATAAGTAACTTCCTGTTAACTCAATTGTTTTACTGAGGGAACAAGGTAATATTGTTTCTGATGACTATGAAATACTAGTTCTGTTTTAATAAAATTTTTTATTAACTTCCAGCCGTCCATTCTCTGCCAAAAGAAGTCCTACTGGAAGTACTACATCTAGAGGTGAGAACAGGAGCTAAAAGATGTGCTCAGGTTTGCTGAGGAAGTGTGATGGATTAGAATGATAAAGTCAGACATTGCGATATGCAAAGAACAACTTTGATCACTGTTTACTGCTCCCTAAAATGGCAGCTTAGTATGTAAAAATTTTATATAATTATGGGGTTTACACCATATTCTGGGCATCAGCTGCTGACAAAATGGTGCTTTTAAACGTTAGAATTCTGTAATTGCTTGTACCTGAAGGGAAACCTAAAAGGCCTTGAAAATTGTAGCCAAGGTATATTTAGCTGTGTAATAGCTCAACTAAACTGCTGATGCTAAGACATCCAGCTACATATCTAATGGTGCCTTGAGTTTTACAATTTTCTGTCATTTTTTGTCTGTGGTTTCAGCTCTTACTGGAGGTGTCTGCACACGACTCCTACAGTGTTAAATTCCATCTCGTTGCTAATCTATTTTTATTGTCAGATGGAATATTTAGGTACAGCTTTTCTGTCCTAAGTAAATGGATACAATAATATAAATAACACACTTTGATTTATAAAAGTTGAGACTTTGTTGGTAGAAGATAAGCTGCCTTCTACACCTGACCAAGATCAGGTTTTGGCTGGTTTGTCTATACATTACACTCTACTGAGATCTTTGATTCAAGGAGGTATTGTTGTGTAACCTACTTGATTGTGCACACAAATGCATGTTTGCTTGCAGCTCAGTAGTCAAGCTTCATGCTTAAGAGGGTGAGCATCAACAAGTGATGGGAACAACGGTCCTCATGAGAAGATGAGGTGTTGGGAAGTTATTAGAACCTGGACTGAAGGACCTGCAGGTCTGTTTCGGCCAGCAACTCACAAGCCAGTGATGGGTACTGTGGTTGAACTTTCCCATCTAGAATCTGTTAGAAATTTCTTTTTACTGGCCTGACAGCCTTTTTGATCTTATCATTTAGGCTTGTGTCTGATAAAGTTCGTAGAGGTAGCGTCAGGTCAGCATTGATGAAATAATCTTTGCAGGCAGCGTGGGGAAGCCCACATTGCCCTGATAAAGCATTCTTAGTTGAGGTATTTCAGTGCCAGCAGGGAGTGTTAAAAATAGTACTTTAAACTGCTTGTCAGGCTCTTTGAAGCACACAGCTCAAAAAATTAATCTTCTTTATTCTGGATCTCCCACTCCCATCTGCAGCATCTACAGTAAGTACAAAATCTGTGTCAACACCAGGATCTCTGCAGCGATCCCGCAGTGACGTCGATGTGAATGCAGCAGCTAGTGCCAAGTCAAAAGTGACGTCTTCTGGAGCATCCACCCCCTTCAGTTCTGCTGCAGCCTTGCCCCCAGGGTCATACGCATCACTAGGTAAATCTACATGTTCTACTCTTGCAGCTAGCTTTCTTTGGTAGCAGAAAGTGCCTCACAGTTTTACTGGAATATTAAACTCTGACCAGAAGAACATACCTTTAAGATAGTTACCAGCTCTCCAGGATCAGTGTGTGATCTCTTGCCCTTTGAGAGTAAGGAAAAAAAAATTGCAATAGAACTGACTTGAAGCAACTTCTTAGGTTTTGAATTGTATAATAGTCTGCGTCTCTTCTTTCTGGGGAAAAGCAGAACTTACTATGGTTCTGGGACATTGCTAAGAATACTTACTGCTCAATTCCTTTTGACGTGCCCCCCTGTCTTTTTTTCCTTCTTTTCCTTCCGTCCTTCCTGGTTTTCTATTAATTGCCTTATGCTTTGAATAGTACATCTTAGTTGAGTTTGATTGCTTTCTGTTTCAAAAAAGAGAGAAGCAAGACAAGGTTGGTCCTACCATTTTGCTGGACAGGGTGAGAGTATCTGTTCCTTATGCTGCTGACTCTTTGGATTATAGCCATGTGTCACATTATTCTCTCAGAGCATCACGTATCACCTTCAGGTGCCTCAGGGTTTCTTGCAATAAACTTTACATTGGATCTTTCTCTCCTGGAGATGCCATTGAAGGAGTCATGGAGGTGGAAATACAAGGCAGTGGTTGACACCATATTTGCTGAGCTTCAACTTGGTTGTGAACAGAGCTGATCATCTGAGCTAGTTTCATACTGATCTAATTCCGGACTTGTCAGACTTACCAAGATTCTGTGGTCTTGATTTAAGCTGTTTAGATTGTCTTTGATGAGTCACTTGAAAAGTTTCTTCTCCTTATTGTAGGGCATTTGTCTTTAATCTGGTAAAATGTGCTTGGTGAATGATCTAGAGATGGTTTCTAATGATTCCTTTTTGAGATTTCTTTCATATCTGAAATGTTTTACCTTGGTCTAGATGTATTGGTTGTATTCAGTTCAGAAATTGAATTCTTATTCTGATTTCAAATGATCATACTTGGTTCAAGATTTAGATACATTGTAGTGGAAACATAATACAGAGTGTGAAGTTGATCATGTGCTTTTGGGCCTACAGATGCAGCCATTTTTGAGTCATGCTGCACACTGGCTTCAGTAGCTAAACTGCCTTCAAGCAGTCTTATGTCACAAGGAAGAAAAGAAGAGGGGGAAGTATCTACTTAAAGCTGACTTGGTCCTTGAAGTCTTTGTTCTTAAACTAGGCTGTAGGAGAAAAGCAGCAAATTCACTCTTAAGTGATGCAAACATGACTGCTTCTGAAGAAGTCTGCTTCCTTTTGAGCTATCAGGGACATTTATCACCTGCATATTCCCATGAGAGAATTGGTGAGCCCAGCAACAAAAATGGAGTTTGGCAAAGGTTGGTCATTGCAGGAGGCAAAACCTGCAAGTGTTTTCTTCAAATACATCAAGGTTTTGATTTGCTGCTTGGTCATTTCTTTAATTGTACTAGGTTTTTTTACATATTTATGGAGCTTATATATAGTGCCCACTTCTGTTGATGTTACTGATTTTTTCCTATTAACCCTTTCCTTATTTTTTTTTAATTTGCTTAAAGATGGTACTACCAGTAAAACCGAGGGTAAGCAGTCTCTGTGTAACTGAGATGTGTCCACAGTCGTACTACCCTGCCTGGTCTCTGTTCTCAAAGTGTTATCTGGTTCTCATCCATGTTCACTGGTGACCTGCATGAAGTGTTGCATGGTTGTCCTGCTCATTTTGATGCCATGGGGTATTCTGCACTTTCTCTTTGAGCTCCTCCCTGCTTATAAGCACTACTTTGCTTTTATTACTCGACTTCTGATCACAGAATTGAATGTGGGTTTCTGTATTTAAAGTGCTGCTTTTGGTTGAAGGTGACCTGAGCACAGACAAAAAAAAAAAAAAAAAGAAAAACCAACAAAAAGAAACCCCAACATAAGGCTTGTGATTTCTTGCTCCTTGTTGTATAAAGGTTCACTGTGTTTTTCCATCCAAAGCTCGGGTCACAACTGCCAAATGCTTTCGGGAAGAGACTGGGCAGTGAGAGAATTGAATGAGATGATCACATGGCAGAAAAATGAGGACAGTAAACAATGATCTCTAGGGAAGGAATATTTAGTCAACCTCTTTAAACCTGAGCTCTCTTTTTGTTTTTAACTGTCGAGTGAGATAGCTTACATTGAAGACAGTTGGAGGAAAGGCTTGTTTTTTTTACTAGAACACTGAGCCTGCTAGTTTGGGAAGGATCCCAGTCTGTTTCTCTGGCTCATTGTCAAAACTTGTTCTTCGTTTCTTGTTTCTCAAGCAAAAAAGATCACTGGGAAATCACTTTTTCTGAGGTAGACAGGAGTTGAGAACAAGAACGTTTTCTACACAGAATGAAGACACCACTCCCTCCAACAACCCCTTTTTTTCCCAATGCAAGTCTCTTTTCAAGGGATCTATTACTGTCTTGTGGGACTGTGCTCGTATCCTTGATGGCTGCCTGTATTTCGATGTGGTGGTCTGAGAAGTGCCACTGTGCTGTTGTGATGTGTGAAAATTTCCTTCCTATTATTGGTGCATTGATTTATTATTTAGAGGGAAGGGTCTGTACCATTTTTGGATATGGTACTTAGTGTTGAGAGATAAACTGGATTTGTGTCTCAGGCAAGTGTTTGTGCTTTCTGATCTGTCTGTGACAAGGAACATGAAGTTGCCCTAACCACGTCTATTTCTAAATCAGTAGTGAATCGTATGAAAGTTCCAGGTTGTTGTAATAGTGAGATTTTTGACTTTGTTACTTGTTTTGATCCTTTTACCTTCTTCCTTCCCAGTTCTCAAACCTTTCTATTTTTGGCCTAGCTTTGAAATGTTAAAGGTTTAATGTTAATTTATGGAATACCCTATGCAGCTCTTGGTCCTCTACTTGGCTGTAGTAATGTTTGTGCAGGCCTGATACAACAGCTGTGTTCTGTGGAATACCTTTATTTTTAGTTTATTACATGTTTTATTGTAATAATGCAAAAGGGTGGTTTTTTTAATTTGGTTGTTTTCAGTTCAGTTACATTACAAGCAGATTGGATTTGGTAAAAATCTGTCATAGAAACCAGCAACTCACTTGGGGCAAGGAAGATTGAGATGAACTTTCAGAAATGGAGTTTGCCATCCTCATAGTGTTAAACACAAAAACTTGGATCTTCTTTTTGCCATAGGATTCTCTTTTTTTGCAAGGTTGAGGATCAGGGAGAATTGCAACAACACAGTACACTAATAGCCAGTGTACTGAAGGATGAATTTAATCACTGTTTGAAACTCTGCATCTTGGTTTTCCTTTGAGATAATTGAGGGAAAAACAACCCTTATTCAGGATTTAGTGTGTCCTAAACTGAATGATGAAGGCTGAAAAGGTCTTCTGCCAACTCTCTGATCTTGCAAAGTTTGTTAAGAACTACAGGGAAGGGAAAACTGTAAAAATTAAGCGGGCAGGGGAAGAAGAAAGCATCTCCTTGCTCTGGAAATACAGAAGGAAACAGAACATAAAGCAGAAATGCAATCCACACTGCCCTTGTGGTTTATTTAGGGGTTTTTGCAGGTCATCAGTAAGCAATGTAAGAGAAAACCCCCATGTTTTTTTTGTTGTTCATCGTGACATTAAATCTGCAGTCTGGTTCCCATCATGGCTTTCTGTAGCTACAGTGTAAAAGTTCTGCACCTTCCCCTCAGCTGGAGCCAGCATTGTGTAGACTTGGCAGTTCCCATCTGCTTTGCCCTCAGTTCTCCTCAGTGATTTGGTTTTGAGCCAGGCAGCTTAAAACAGGGGAATAGATAGAGTAGGTTGTTTCAGTGGCAAGAATACAAGTTAAGTTGATTGCCAGTCCTTTGATTCTTAAGTAGTGACATCCCAATTGACAAATGTTGCTGAAATGCACTTCCTTACAGAAAGGTGGGGTGAGTCTGTACACCAGTGTAATCTGTTCAGGTCTTCATGCATTGTACAGTTATGCCTTGATTTCCCAGACCCTTCATGTATGGGAATCCCTTGAACCTTCCTTAAGGGCTTGGCACACAGAAACCTCAACAGAGATAAACCTTTATAGTCTTGGTTGGGACTTCACACCAAGTGCTAGGGAGGTAGCATTTGTGCCATGTTTGTTCCTGATTAAAAGGAAGCCTTAGAAAAGTTTCTGCTTGTTTTATCATGAAATGGCTTTTCAAGGAATATTTAAAGAAGGTGCATAATGCTGACTTCCAGTGCAGAATAATGGTTCAGAGGATTTCTGTTATCTGGCTGCCTCCTTCTCAAAGCGAGCATAAAGTCAAACCTCCCAAAAAGGAGAAGCATAAATGCTGTTATAAACTGGCAAGTTTATAGTCTAGTTGAGGTTCTAGGGTAAGGGTTGGACTAGATGATCTTGGAGGTCTCTTCCAACCTTGTGATTCTGTGATTCTGTAAAACAAAATCACCAGTTTCCAGAGTCAGTGGCACAATTTTCAGTGGTTTTTATTATTCACCAGAAAAGCAATAAAATGTGATTCTTTACAATTTTCAGGTAACTTAGGCTCAGTTGGACACCTTGAGTGCACTTTAAGTCCCAAAGGCCTTGGAAGTGACAAAATTTTAAAGAAACTGCCATTCCTGTTTTCTTCTCTGAGTTGAAGCCTTCCCTTGTCCTCAAGAGCAAGGCTTGGTTCAAAGTTATGACTGAATGTGGTATCTTAAGTGGAACTGCTCAGGCAGTGGGTTTCTTTCTATTCCTGGACCATCCTTTTGCAAGTGCTGAGTTAATTTGCCTGTGCTTGTTAAAGTGGAGTAACTGTTGTTCACTCCTTCTGCTTTGGAGGGAGTTGTTGTGCAAAACCCAGAGGCAACGCAGCCTGATGGTTTCCAGTAAGGTCAAGTCCTTCTCAGGGTAAATTACGGTGCCGAGTGGTGGTATAATGTTGTACAAGTGCTTAATATGCATGGAAGCCACTCCAGTGGTGGTTGCAAAGAGCTGTTTATGGATTTATATGTAAAGAGTGTTTTTAATTGATCTGTGTCTGAGATGTCTGTGTGCCGTTTCGCAGCGATACAGATAGGGGGTCCTAGAGGCTCTTTCACAAGTGAGGCAAAAACCCAGTGCTGGATAACCTAAATGCTTTAACCTGATCCATGGAGAGACCATCACCGTCCCAGTGCTTCTATATAACTTGTGTGGCTGCAGGTATCACTATAGATGAGTTTTGGAGCTGTTATATACCATGTCTAGACTATTTGAAAGCCATTTTCTTCACTGTAATACACAGGCTGAGTGTCACAAAGCCTACATCTGTTCTGAGCACAGGGGCTGGGGATGGTGCAGTATTGACCCAGAGGAGCTCAGGGCAGTGCTGCCAAGTGAAGCTTCTTGTAATGTACAAATGTTGTCATAGAATCTTCTTTCATTTGTTCCTTTTAAAAAGAACAACAAAACAACCTTCCTGGGTTTAGACATGTGTTAGACATTTCAGGGCTGATTCTGAACTATTGTTGTAAAAATGACAGTGACTTTAAAAAATAAAAACCTCCTAAAAAATCCACAAATGGTTTCCTAACACAGAGCACTTATATGGAGTCTTTCAAAATCCTCTCTGTACCAACAACATGTCACGTATCAAATTTAGATCAAGGACTTTTTTATGGAAATACTTTTCTAGTTTTTGGAAACTGGTTGGAGCAGTCTTTATCTCTTCCTTTGCTATGCTGTAATTGTCAGGATGCAGTAATGTTTTTAAAAGCAGCAGAAAAATAATGATTATGAAGTATGGATTGCTACATCTGCAGTTTGAACTAGATATGGAGACAAACCCACTTGAAAGCAAAGAAGTTTTGGGAGGGGATGTGTTTGCTTGAGTCTAATAACAGCAAAAAAGTCTAAATAATTTACTCAATATATTTTTTCCAGTCCTGCTTGAAATTAGTTTTTCTGTCTCAGTAAAGAATGATAGAGATAAAGCCACACATAATCCTATGTGCAAATAACTTTTGGTTGTGAATGCAGACTCTTGTTTGCAGAAGAAATTCTTAGGGAAATGTAGCAGACACATTTGTATCGTGTAGTGTAACTACTATATATACATGCTGTACTTGATATAATATATGTAAAAATCCATTTACACCGTGCAAGTCCAGTGCAGTGTCAGTTCAAATGCTTTGTCAGCCTTTTTGAAAAGGATGAGAAAACCAGTATCAGTGTTGGAATTCTGTTCCTCCTGCGGGAGAGCAGCTCCTCATCTCGCATTGTTCTCTCTGGCACCCATTAGGCCAAAGTCGTGCAAGTCTACCAGTTTCAAAGGAAGCAGAATTTTGTTCCTGGGCATTGATTCATTCAGAAACTGCTGACGTTGGTAGGAATCTGTCCACTAACTCTCAAGGTTTTCAAAATAGGACTGAGTTCTTTGTTTCTAATCCTGTTGATAATCACAGGTTAGTTGTTTGACCCTTCAGTTCAATTTCTTTTCTTAAAGCCTGTGGAATGGTTATCAGAAGCTCATCTTGGTTTCCCCTTATATATGATTTTAGGCTTTGTATTTCTTGAAGTGGAAGAGTCACTACATATTGTCCCGGTTTTCGTCCTCGTTATCTACTGATTGAGGGAAAATAAAGATTTTCTAGATGCAGAAAAATCCAGAAAATTTTGAGGATCTTAAGTGGCCTTTGTGTAAGAGGAAGAAACATCACTCATTCTTGGCCCATGCACATCACTAATCTTTCACTACCGTCTGTTACTATGTAATATTGATTTTTCAGTTTGAGTTACCTGCCAGGACTTCCTGCAATGCCAAGGTCTCCTGATGGCTTTTAGGAAAGACGTAAGTGAATTCCATCACTGGTTCCTAAGACCGATCAGGGTTAGGGTTATTGTCTTACTATGATGCTCTCCTGTTGTCAGAAATGAGGGGCAGCCTTGAGGCTTCTGATGAGAGTGTGACATCTGTCTTGTCTCCTTCTGGAAGCCTTGAAGCCTGTGGTGGAGTTTGGGGTCCATACCTTGTCAGTGAGTTGCAGAGTGGCTCTGTTCATGTGTGTGTGGCTGTGCCTGTGCCGAACTTGCATGGGGCAGAAATGTACCAGTAGAGACCTCTAGAGCTGCCTCTGGTTGTGTATCAGGCTGATCATTCGTAAGGGGCAAGAATGTCCTAAAGCAGAGGAGAGCTGCAGCCTTGCTGATGGTAAGAAGACCTCAGCAGCCAGTTTCATGACTGTTGGACCCATGTAGATGTGCTCAGAGCTTGTTAGTTAAACCAGTGGTTAAAAAGTTTTGTTTGTTTTCTCAATTTTATGCTCCTGATTTCTTCTGTGTCTCATCAATAAGCAATTGTTTGAATGTACATACATGCATTTTGCCTACTGAGCTGTTTTAAAACTAGATGCTGGTGGAGAGGTTTGAAGTAGAGCTCTCTTGTTGGCTTTTTCCCCCTTGCAGACAAGTTTAGGCTCTCTTTTCTCAAATTTAAACATCTCCTTATCACTTTTGTGTCTAGCAGAAACTTGCAGGCTATGTTATGAATATTTTGAGAGCTCAGAGAAGAACATAGCTCCCAATCATTAAGCCTGGGCTGCTTGCCATTGTCTTGTCCTGCATGTGTACCTTATGTGAAGTGGGTTTTTTTTCGGTGGGAAGTGTGTGTCTCCCTGTTTATGTTTTTCTGTATGCTTATGGTGGAGACAGTTGGCAGGAGATGAGTATTTGTAACCAGTGGCTGCAGTTGTCTAGACTCTTCTCTTACCCGCTTTGGGTGCTTTTCCCTTTTATTATTGTGCCTGTAACTTGAATGCAGGATGGCACTGGGGTGAGTCCTGAGAAACAACTTCAGATTTGGCTGGGAATTGCTGTGTTGAAAAGTACTAATGGAGGCTTTCTTTGTGATACTCTTAATTATCATTTCTTTCCCATTAACTAGAGACAGATAATTGAAGCTTAACACTGGAAAGAATGTTCTGTAGGAAACAGCCCTGCCCCAGGAAGGGGATGAACTGATGACCCTGTAAGCTTCCCTAGCTCAAATTTCTGTGGCTTTTTCATGAGGGAAGGACAGAACAAGGACCAAGAAAACTTTATATCCATTCTCTGCTTAAATAAAGAGAAGGGACACAGAATCATTTTTCCACAACATTGATTGTCTTAATGGGACTCTCCATTACAAGTAAAGTTACACTGATCTCAGGATAAATATGAGGCATCTGTAAACAGGGAGAATTCAATGAGCCTGAGATAAAAGCATGGTCAGACTTTGACAGACTGTTGCAGGAGTGCATGCCAGCCTGTGCAGAAGAGGAGCAGGCTATAAAGCACGAAACAGCTAGCTGGAAATCCGAGCGATGGAATTTGGGAGGGCACCTGTCACACCTGTCTCTGAAAGGGTGATCACCTTCTCAGAAAGTAATAATTTGATATAGGAAGCTGCATTGAGGAGACTGAATTTTTTTTTGTTGTTGATTCTTTGTAAAGAAGCTACTATAGAACAGAATCAAAGGCTGTAGAGAGGTAATATTTTTTAATTAATCTGGCTGATAGCATTACAGAGAGCAAAGAAGTTTTTGGACTCATGGACTGTGGCTGTTTCCGCTCCCTCCCCTGCGTCTCAGCCAGCCTAATAAAAGGTGTTGCCTCTCCCTGTAAAATTCTTCCGTACCCTGGGTAATTGTGTGTGTAGTGTGTTAAATACTGCTGCTGCCTTTGTAAGAAACTTATTAACAGTCTGATTGTCTTTGCACTCCTACAGGTCGGATTCGTACAAGGAGACAGAGCTCTGGCAGTGCCACAAGTGTCACTTCAACGCCTGCTGATACTCGAGGCCGCAGCCGGGCTAAAGTAGTTTCCCAGTCCCAGCGTAAGAATTGTTTTATTCCTGGGGGAGCAGAATACAGTTATTAATGTTTCTTTTGAATTGCAGTAGCTTCATCTGAGAATTGGGCTCACTTCTGATAATAAAGTTTGGACATGTAATAAAATGGATCCCCACGTAGCCAATGTCTGCTCCTGCTGACAAATAGGGCCTCAAATCTGAGTGCTTAGTTGCTGCCTTTTTTAACCAATTTTGCAGCAGAATTTCATGTTGCTGTGATATGTAGAAATAAATAACTGGCACTGAGTCCTGCTGAGACACCCCCTGTGGCTGTAGCTCACTGCTGTCCTGGGTTCTTGCCCTGCCTAGCTTCTCCTGCTTATGTGTCTTTCTGTATGTGTGACACGTGAGCCGTCTAAAATTAATGGGATTTGGCATCAGTTTAAAGTAGGGCATTACCTATTTTGTGTAGATACAGGGAAAAGGGTTCTGCTTTGATGCACATGACAAATCTGCACTCTGTCTTCCTGGCAAGGCATGGTTTTCTCCTAGGAGCCACACATGATGCAGCTGAATGTTTGTCACGTGTATCTAAGAAGAATTTGTCACTTGGACTTTAAAAGGAATTGGAGGGTAGGGAGAAAGCTGCTCCCTGTTTTGAGGATCTTCAGCTTTGTGGCTAAGAGTGGGGTTTGTGGAAGGGCCTATCTGTTCTGAGGACTTGTCTTGCTTTGTAGCCCTATTTAAAAGCCCTTCTCTGTTCATTCTTTCATTGCTTTGCTTTGTCATGCTGGAGGGATGAAGAAGCAGTTTGTAGCTTTTTGTTAGGCTGGGAAAGCTGAAGAAAATTGTAGAACCTTGGGGATGGGGCCAAATAGAAATCTTTACACTGAGGTCGTAAAGTTATACTTGGGCTTTGGTATGCTGATCTAAATTGATTTCTTCAGTTTTGAGCCTAAAACTGGTCTAAAGCCAGAAATTACCTATTTTTCCTAAACTTAGTTTGATGAAAAATGGTCAGACCACATGAGATAAGTCTCACAGGTTCCAAAAATTTTGGACTTCCTTTTTTTTATAGAATACCTTACGAAGATACAGGATGGTCATTTTTGAACCTGCTGCCTTGGTCTAGTTTGCTGAATCCTGTTTCCAGCCTAGCCCAACCAGATGTGTTCTTTATCCTTAAGGCAAACATTGCATGAAATAATTTATGACTTCAAATACAGTGTAGTCACAGGACCAAATTCTCCATTATCCACAGTAGATAACCATGCTGCAGACTGGGCTAGGGTGTAATTTAGAGCAGAACTTGGGTCTTGGTGTCTTGGTTGACATTTTACTAAGAAGCTGATCAACCTTGGGAAGTTCAGCTGCATCTGCACATCAACTTAACTGCATTCTGCAGAGTCTAGGTGTGACATGTTTGTAAATAAATCTGTCTGTATTGTGTATAGCATAAACCGCATGCTGAACGCTATATTGTCTTGCTGTCTTTTAATCCACTTTTTGCCTGTCCCTTGGTCTGCCCTCATAATCAAGGATCCAGATCAGCTAATCCTGCTGGTGGTAAGAAACGTTTTCCCTTTCTTGCTTTCTCATGTTATTTCCTTCACGTTTTTTAACTGCTAAGCTTTTAGCTTCCCTCATTCTCTGCTAACTGTGAGATTTAAAAAGCATTTTCTTAAAGTTGTGAATCAAAATGTGTGTGGCAAGTGATTTTACTTTCTCGTAGTAATCAGACATGGTAAGCATACATGCACATTGTAGTTGGCTTACTGCTGCAGCTTAAATGCCAGGTGCTGAATTCTTCCAGTTACATCAGTGCAGTCCTGCTGACATCCGTGAGATTGCAGCAGCGTAACTGAGAGGAGTCTTGGCTTTTAGATTGTGGTGCTGTGAGACTGACATCTGTTACTCTGGGGTGGGGAGAATGAAGCCAGCACCACATGCAGTATTGGGGTATATTTGGATTCAGAATGGCTTTGGCCAGGAAATTGGAGGGGGCAAGTAAGTTAAAATAGTACATATGGTATTATTCATGAGAGTAAGAGAATTGGGTATCTTCTTAAGACAGAAGAACAGTCTTCTAACTCTACTAGTTGTAACGGTATCTGGAGGTGAAATTTTTGTGAGATGTGGAGATATGTTTCAGAAAGAAACCAACATGAATATTGATTTAAAATGTGACCTTGCTCAAGTATGTTCTTGCCCCCTTTTCAAATATATTTTTCCTGGCTGTTGCAGCAAGAAAATTGAATGTCAGGTATGGTAATGGCAACAGCAGATTTCCAGTGACTTATATATCTGAAGAAGCAAAAAAAAAAGTCACGAATCTATTACTCTTACAGTTCTTTATGATTACCATTAAGCTAGCATTACTTAATTTATTAATTACTTGCCAAATGAAGCCACAGCCATAAAAACCCCTAAAAGAATTAGTTGTGTCATTATTTGAAACAGTCTTGCTGTCTAACTCAGAAAGATCTACTGCAGCTGGAATGTAAATATGTAAATAAATCTTGATTAGTAGACTGTCTTGTAGACAACATGGCTTAGAAGAAATGTAAATTTCCCATGGACTATTCAAACACACAAGGGAAAAATAAAACCAACTATTCAACTTGCTAAAAATTCTCTTCCTCTGAAAAATAACTAAATAGTGCTGATCTATTCAGATGTGGTGGGGGGTTTTATATTTTGGTTGGTTTTGTTGTTCATTTGTTTTTTTAAATTTCCCTTTACTGAATTATTGTGGCAGGAAGATGCCTGAGCTGTTCTGCAGCAGCTGACACGTACCAGAAGCCGGTATGCTGCAGCACAGCTCTCCACACAGCCCAGTTCATGTTCCTTTGTGAGGAGGAGAACCAGCCTGTGAATTCCATGCTGCTGAAACAAGACTATCCTGGCACCTCCACAAGCTTTCATAAAGCCAGTTGGGGTGTTCAAACAGCAGTGTCTGCTTTGGGCTTGATCCCTACTTGGCAGCACAGTTCATATAGGCGGAGCTGCTGATGTCACTGTTTATTGTCCATGGGTCTTCCTCAGTCTTCTGAGTGATTTGTATCAAATTCTTAGATAGAGCCGATTGTGTTCTAGTTTTGCCATCAGTGTATTTAAAATCTTGGAGGGTTTTAATTGTTTTTTCCTTAATTTCTCGTTCTCTCCTAGCTGGCAGCCGGTCTAGTTCTCCGGGTAAGCTCCTAGGAGGCACCTATGGTGGCCTGAGCAGTGGAACCTCCAGAGTCCAGGCAGTGCCATCATCTTCAGAGAAGCGCAGCAAGATCCCTCGGAGCCAGGGATGCAGCCGAGAGACGAGTCCCAACAGAATAGGACTAGGTAAGAACAGTCACTGCAGTGACATGCTGACCAGCGTGGCTGAAGGAGAGATTTTCTTGTTGACTGGGAAACCATTTATGTTACTGTTATTTGTCTGAATTTTAGTTTTCCAGGTTGAGTTATATTTTCAAAGTAAGCCTAAAGATGTCATGATGTGTCTTCTGTTTGAAATTCAACATGAGTGATATTATTAGATCACACAGCAAAAACAGTTGTCGTGAATAACCACCACAGCAAAAAGGCCTCATTTGGTATCAATGGCTTAGTCCCAAAATAGGTTGAGCAGTCTTTACAGTCAGTTGGAATCAAGGGCGAAAAGCACCTTCTTGGATTATTTTACAATTCAGCAGTTTAAATGGTTTGCTTCTCTCATCCTTATTATCTGGGAGCCATGTTCTTAGGTGGCATTTTAGACTCAGTTTTAGTTGTTCTGCTTCCAATATTCTTGTCTCAGTGACTGTCCTGTAAATATTCTGTAATGGTTTCTATTTCAAGTTTATCAGCAGACTCGTTTTTAAGTCAGGTAAGTAAGTATCAGATATAAAACTTTGTATATCTGATTTGAGGTGAAAAAGTATTCATTGTGCTGTCTGAACATCTTTGGTTTTTAATAGAAATTGTTTTATAAGTTTAAAGCTAATGTAGAAGAACACTTTAAATGATACTGACACTGAATTAGTTTTTATCTCCGAAGACTTTACTATGAAGTTGAAATTACAGCCTTACTATTGGCAATTTAATTTATAACTGTTGTTTTAGCAAATGTATTTTACATCGAAATTACCTTTTTATTTAGAGTAGGTTGGAGAAGACTCTTACTCATTCTTCCAGTATACTGAAATGAATTTGAAGCACCTGAGTGCATATGCCACTACAATTGATAAAAAAGTACTTCATGTTCATTGTGACTGCTTTTCTAAATTCAGTGTTTTTCTCATGTCTGATCTATTTTATGGCCTCTGTATGAATTCATTGTGCTTTTCTGTTCATTGCTTTTAAAATGTAAAGTGCCTTCCAAATACTAGAGATAATTGTTCTGCTATCACTCTGTAGAAGGGCATTGTTTTTTAAGAGGAAGCAAAGGATGATGGACAGTACCATCACATGTGCTTAAGCTGATCATCACATCATGTGGTCTGATTTGAAAGTCTCGAGCATCTGAAGGGAAATTGCCTTGTGTGAAATCCTCACTCTTGGGTTGCCTGCTTTCAGGTATATTACGGGAGCCTCGAGTTCTTTTGAAAGAGTAATTTGTACCTCATTTCTGATGTGCTCCCTAAGGACACAGTCTTGTTCTTTGAGAGTGGGAGACAGCTCTGACACGTCAGATGTGTGGCTTACACCTGCACCCCTGGGTTGATGGCCAATAGCCTGTTCTTTTTGGGCTATCAGGGGAACAGAAGTGTCTGACAATTGTGTTGCCTTTACTGCTCAGTTTCAGAAATTCTTTCTTTTTATTGGGTCTTGAAAATGGTCATATTAACTTGGATAGCTTTTGAGCTGTCAGCTATATAACATAATTCCTTTGTATTTATTAATTTATAGCATAGTAGCTAACAGTATTTTATGCTTTCTTATTATGTTGCTTCAGTCTCTATATTTCCTTGATATTTTATTTTGTTTGTTCATTTCATTAAATAGACTCCCACTCACTCTTGGTTCTAAATACAGGAACCATCCACTGGAGTTTTTCAGGCCCTCCTGAGGCAGTAGCAAGCTAATAGCCTGTGCATGTGGATGCCTGTTAGCCATCAGTATCTTGCTGCTAGCTTAGACTTGCATGATGACCACAGGTATCCATGAATAATGCTCCTTCTGTACACTAGAAACCTTGAAAGAGGTATATTGTTTTCAAAGAGGCACACTTGATGTGCTGAGGTCCTGTGTGGTCACCTGTATGGCCTTGCTTTTGCTGTCTCCTTAAGAGAGTTTTACTAGTGGTGATACGTGGGGGAAGGAGGAGTATAGTCCACTTAATCTTGAGCTTTTCTTTGGGCCTCTTGGAGAAGGCCATGTCTTCAAAAAGATGATGTCCATTTCCCATGAAAGTTACCTACCTGGATTTAATTCTGTTGGATGCTCAGCAGATTGTGTGGCACAGCTGGATCTGAAAGGAGTGAGAGATTCAAGATTGTCATTTTCCAAAAAGTGGAGCGGGCACGGCTGGCTGTCAGTTTCATGCAGCAGCACTCTTTGTGGTTATGCTGTGCATGTTTATTGGAAAGCTGAAGGCAGTTCTTGACTTGCCTCCACTGGGTGTACCCCACTACAGAGCTTTCCTTTGGCTGTTTTGGCAGCATTTCAGACTCTTTAGAATGCTGGTATTTATGTAAAGAAAGCGTCTGCTGATTTTTAGTATCCATTTAAGAATCATTAAAATTCATACCCTAACGAAATACAAGTTTCTTCCAAGTGGTAGATTGGTAAACAGGGGCACTGTCACGTTCTTTTGGTGATATTTACATCTGTTGCGTTCCACTGGTGTAAGACAGCCTAATGGTGTGTTTTCATAATGGTGCGAGTTGTGTCCAAGTGCTCTGACTTTCCAGATGAAGTTGGTAAAACTTAAATGCACAGTACACATTAGAAAGTTGTGATGTCACTGAAAACAACCCATCCTTGTCCTGTCCTAGACTATCACAGCAGAGCTGGCTATGGGCACACTGTCTACTTTCATCCTGCTTACTCCTTTTAATCCATTTTGCTACTCATTTAGTTGATTTCTGTCCAACTCTGGGGGGTTGAGAATTCTCAAACTGAGACTTGGGTCTGTCGTCTCTGCCTTTGCTGCCTGCAGTGCACAGACAGGCTGTCACAGTATGAGAGACTTCTCTAAATTACAACACTGCTGGCCCTTGCTGCTGGCAGTGTCTAAAGGAAATATTCTGAGCAACTGATGTGCAATCTTTTCTGCACAACACATTAAAAATGTGAGGCAGGCGCTTGGGAGCACACAACAGACTCACTCTTCAGTTCTTTTAAATCCATTTTTTTCTCTTCCTTTTGTATTTATATCCAGTAACATGCAACCTTTTTGTTTGACCATTACTCATGAAATAAGCACTGTTTGTTTTTGGGTGCTCTGTTTTGTGAAGTCAGTATTGTGCTTCATCAGTAGCATTGTTCTACTAGTCTGTTGTCATACAGTTGAAGTGCATTTTCTTCATGCTTCATACTGCTGCTGTTAGCTGTTATGGAAGGAGACTGTATTGTGTGCATACATTAATCTTTTAATCGTACATGTCTCTCCCTCTCTAAAGAGCCTTTTATTGTTTTGAGTAGGATTGTATTACAGAAAAGATTGGCAGATCTTCTCTACTTAAAGAGAAATGACTGCTTGTCCAAACCTGATGTGAAGGCTGCCATTATTTACATCTAAGCATGAGACCCAAGAATGAGAAGTTTGCTTCTAGAAAGTCTACAATTTCAAGCCAGTATTTTGTGGAAGACTTTAGTGTGTTACTTTTAGCTGTAGTTCTCCTGTCAGCTTTATTTCTTTGTACATCTGAGATGAGCTTATTGTACTCATAGATCCTAATTTCCTTCAGTTCTTGTAATTTAGTCTGTCTTATTTATTACAAGATCATTTAACTCACTCAGAATCATTAGACATTATGGGGATCTAATCAGCTTGGTTAATAGCTCATCTTGTTTTGTCTGACGTCAAAGGTCAACCATCAGAACCATTAATTCATCTGAGCGATACGAACTGGGTTTTGTAAAAATAGAAGGGATTTCACAAACCAAGAATCTGGCAGAAGTCTCTATTTGAATATTAAAGCCTAAATGTGAAGGTTTCTCTTTTGTTCTGTGCTATTTTGCTTGAAGGATGGCAATACACTCAGTGTGTATGAGACCACAGAAGCGCTAGAGGAACTTCATTAGCTTGAGTATAGACATTTAAGTTCTGTATACAAACTAGTAAGAAAAAAATATATATTCTGAAGCATGCAAATGACTTTTTTTTTTACACAAACAAGCATACTGTATTAGCATGTTCATATTATGCATGTGTACCTCTGCTGTGTTGTCATCAAAATCGGTAGGTTAGATTTTACTCTATATGGAATTCAGGAAAATTCTGTAAAATCATTTCCTGAACACTTAAAATATGCTACTGCCTTTTCAAAACAGCAAAGGAAATCCCTCGTCATTAAATTCTTCAAGGTAAACTCCTGACAATGAACTGCTATTTTTTGTCCTAAGAAAATACTGTGTTCTTTACCAGGTATAAAGCTTACTCTCTGCAGACATCCAAATTGAAACATGAAGGATATCGACTATCTGCAAGCATGTAGGGTTTTGTCAAATTAAAGAGCATAGTTTAAAGTTCTTCTTAAGTATGTTTCAATCTGTATGTATATAACACCATAAATCCAAGCTTTTAGAAATGCTTGGGGAGCAGAAGCTAGCTTCTGTTAAATATCTGAAGCTGCTGCTCACTTCAAATTCAAATGACTTTTTAACCTGTCTTTCAGGTATTTAAGTTCTAAATGCTTTTTACCATTATCTTTCATCAGAGAAAGTATCTCTGCAAGTTTGTACAGTACACCTGTTTTTTATTAGGATATTTGTTCATGGCAAAACTACCCCTGTGAAAGGCAAATCTATGTAGAAACAGCATATCAGTATTGTGTTTACTTAAAAAAATTTTCATCTGCTATTTTGTTCCAGAGGGGTGTTGATCTTATAATTAAGGAAGACATAGTCCAGAAAGGTTTGTTTCAGTCTCATCTGTTTTGCAACAGTAGGGCTCCCCTAAATGATTGAAGATTCCTGCTCTACTTGAATAACAAAACTTGGATTGCTTAAGAAAAAAGCAGACTGTCAGCTAGACATTAGTGCTGCTGAAATTCCACATCACAAACAGCTCAGCGTGTGAGGTAGTTGGTTTGTAAAGAGCCTGAGCAGGCTGCTGCAAATTGTAATTACTAATGTAATAATTACCGTAACTAACAGAAATGTGACTTGACTTTGAGCTTTCTGTCCTCATTAAACTTGTTCACCTTCTCTGAAACTCTCCATGCTGCATGCTAGCACGGAGCAGTCGTATCCCCCGACCCAGCATGAGTCAGGGGTGCAGTCGTGATACCAGCCGTGAGAGCAGTCGAGATACAAGCCCTGCTCGGGGCTTTCCTCCACTTGGTGAGTACATGTAGGCATTGGAGCTTTAAGGGTCGATATTTTTTTCCCTTTTTCCCTTGTTGTGATTGCCTTTTCAAGACACTGCCAGGTGGAATGAGCTCTTTCCTGTCCTCTGGATTCCTGACACTTCCCCTTTCCAACCCTCTTTTTTTCCCCTCTGTTTTCTTCTGCATGCTTCAACTCTGGTTCTCAGTGTTTCACGGTTAGCAGAAAATAGTTTAGTTTGAACTTTTGCAATTTACAGTTTCATTAAATCAGCTTGTGTGGGGCTGCTGTGCTTCGCTTTACAACATTGAGGGAAATCTATGGGAGGGCAAGCCTGGATCTTTTAGGTCACACTGAAGTAGTTGGTAGCATCATAGTCTGTTGTTGAGTGACTCTAATTATTCATTATTGACTTCCTTACAGCTAGGTACAGTTACAGTATATAATTTCTAAATCCTATGCATAGTATAGGACACATATTAAATCCTCCAGTGGAGATAGAAGCTCTCTTTTTGTAGAGGTTTTACAGGACATTGTCAATCATCAATTAAGTTGCACATCCTGTTTTGTAGAAACTTTCTCAAGCAGCCTAAAAGCATGGAAAGACTGGGGTTATAAAGGAGCATCATTAAAGTGCAGCTGAAGTGTACAGTACAAATAGAAAATCTCATTACACTTACCATGTGCAGAAGTTTTTCTGCCCAGTGCTGAATACAGCAAGATAGTTAATGTTTCTGATCAAATACCATATCATATATCCAACCAAATACATTACTTGTTTTATCAAAGACTTGTCATCTCAGCATGAAATAATTTAATGAAGAATGGTGTTACATGATCCATTTTACACATAGTGAAAACATAGAGGTATATGATATAGTGTGTAAGTGGAACATAGCGTGAGCTAATTGGTGAGGCTTTTGGGTTCAAAGACTCAATTATATTGAGCTATAAATTAATATATGTGCATTATCTCTAATATCTCAATTTTTGGTGAAAAATGGGAGGAGTTCAACTTGGCATTCATAACTTGATTCATAGCTCTTTAGGATAAATAGTTGAACTTTTTGTTGATTAAATGAAACTGACTTGATACCAGAGCTATAAAAAGACACAACTACACAAATGTAGCTGATTTTTATCGCTACCTGCCTAGCTTCAATTTTGGACAAAACTTTTTCTCCAGCCAAAGTGTATAAGCAGGCTGGATTTCAGGGATAACTTGTCAGTGTTCTATGTCACTGTGCTGTGTTTTGTTTATTTATTGAAAATACAGTTTAAATACTGTCTTGAGCCCTTGTTCTGAAAAACAAATGCAGTGTACCAGAATCACGATGTGAGCTTTGTACACCTTCACTAGTTCTGGGTTTGACTTTACACTGACTATAAAATTGCCATTATAGATGTGTGTTTCGCTGTTTGTAACAACCTTTATTGTGCAGAGAGGGTCATCTCATTTTAGCTCATGGAATTTAATTACCTGAAGATTAATGCATTTCTAGAATTACATTGTTGTTAGGTCATAGAACTTACACAAAGAAGAAATAGTGGAACAATAACCCAATGTAGTTGTTATCCTATTGCTTTTTTCTTGTGTTTTCCTTGAAATGCTTTAAGCTTAAACATGTTCGTGAACTTCTAATAATGTATTGTGTAATTCATCTCAAAGAAATTTCTTTATGCCAGTTTAAGCCAAAACAATATGGTTCTATTGCAGTATTTTTAGAACCCAGTTAATTTTGCAATAATATGAAGATAATATAATCCTACTGTACATATTCTGGTTTTGCTCATAAAGATTAACTTGTATATTTGTGAATTATACTTAAAATATCTCTATATAAATGACAAGATTCTTGCATTTAGCAGTATTATGGTCAATGTCAAGACTGGCCCCAAAACAAGAGTAATTTGCTGCTGTGCAGGTATGCATGACTGCATTAAGAGTCTTGCTTCCTAAATTAGTAAATACCAGTCAAGAATCAGTCTATGCTTTTGTCATCCTTGCAGAGATGTGGGCTTTTTTATTTTTTTTTTTCTTGTTTCTCCGTGGGCCCTGATCTTGCAGTGACATCCACAGGGGCACAGCGAGTGGTTTGGAAGAAAGCAGTTGGGAGCTAAGAACCTTAATTGTGAGGTTCAGTCCATAATCCTGCACTGATCCTGCAAATCTTTAATAAGAGTTTACTTATGATGTCAGTAGGATTGTTCTCTTGAATAAATGCATGTGTTCTCCTTAGTCAAAGACCACATTGCATATTCTGTCTGGCTGTTAGTGAGGCTCTCACAGTTGAATAAAAGACAAATTTTATTTTTCTCGCATTTCTGATTTCTACCTCATACTATTAGTATTCGTGTTTATGAATGTTTTGAGTTAAACAAGAGACTTAGAATTTTTCTGCTGCACACGTATACGCATAACTGACAAAGTCTTTTTGTATTAGAAGATGATTCTGCTTTATTCTTTCAGTTTCTTGACAGTACTAGTTATGATGTTAGAGAAACAAGGCCTTCAGTGAGTCTGACGATGAATTACTCAAATGAACAATCAGTTTCATGGGTCAGTTGATTTGAATTGATGAGCATGTCATTGCTAGACATAGGGAAAACTTCTAAAGAAGTACTAAATTTCTGTAATTTCAAAATGGCTGGGCCAGTTTTTCATTTGCTTTCATAAAGAATTCACTTGTATGCTGAATCCAAGATCTGAAAACCTCTCCAAAGGCATTTTGTGATTGATGTGCTGCTAACAACTGGGAATTGAAGTGGGAGCTCTATTTGGCTTAGACTCATTCCTCTGCTACTGTGTGTGCTCCATTGCTCTTAACAATTCGTATACATGTGTAATTCTAGATAAGTGTGTGATGTGCATATTCTGGTTACCTGTGCATGTACATACTGAGGTCCAAGAAGCATGTATACAAAATCTGTTAAAAGCAAGACACCTTTGGTAGCAGCCAACACCTGCAATATGTGTGCACATGTGTTTATTTGGGAAAGAAACCCAACCTGAAGGCCAGTATGTGGTGGTTGGTGGCCTCCCTGTATGACTCTTTCTACTTACGTGGTTGTGCAGTCTCCTCGTTAACATTGGTTTTTTATGCATAGGCTAGAATGTTGTGGAAAAATACCTGCAAGCACAGTTTGTAGCCTTTCATTGTGGCTTCACTTTGGGGTTTAGATCAGACACATCTAAATCCTTCTGTGTAGTTATGTGCTCCACATTCTCATGATGGCCGTCTTCCAGGCCTGTGGGCCTGGAACGTGACTAATGTGCACTGGGGTGTTTTTGCTGAGCTGCACCCAGTTTGGGACTGTTACAAATGAGTTGTGTCATGCATCGTGTTTCTGGTCACAGGGGGAAGGGGGGAAGCTGCAGACGGAGGCGTTGCTGTGGGGCTTGCACTGTATCTGTTATGCATTCATATACGGCCTCATTTCCCTGTCACTATGAAACACCTTTACTGGTAGTGGTCACACGCATCCCCTTTGGATTGTGGCATTTTCTGTCTCGGGTTAAATGTGTGTTAATCCTGTGGGTGTTGCCATTCCTTCTACTTGCAGCTTCTCGACGTCATTCCAGGTCCACTAGTGCTCTCTCCACTGCTGATTCTGTTGGGCAGTCAGGTGAACAAGCGCTAACTGCATGAATCCGCTTCTTATCCGTAGTCTTGTTTTACACCATCTTAACATTTGCCATCGTGTGCATCAGCCAGCACTTGGCATGTGCTTCTCACTGCTGCGGGGCTTTCTGTTCTGGTTTTGTTCAGTGTGGCTTTTTGTTTTGAATGTAATTTGTTGGATGTTTTTAATTTTATGTATTTTAGAAACATTGTGAACAGTGTTTAAACAAAGGGTGATCCAGGGCGTACTCAATTCTCCTGTAAATTGGATCAGTTGTGCAGCGTGGGCTAAACCCAGACTTGATGCAGAGTACTTGCAAATTCTGTTTCCTCTTTAGCAGTATAGCAGTTTCCAATGCCTAGGACCGGATCCCAGTGGGTTTCATCCCATGTATTACTAAATATTCTGGACTCCCATCTCTGTTAATGAAAGTTCTTTTGCGGGATCCTCTCCAAAATGCACAAGAGCAGCAAAAATTAAGCACCTGATGAGCTTTCAAAATTAACTTAGGAGCATTACACGTGCTGATCCAACTTTCATGTAATTCTGAAGGCCTTGTCCAAAGTACATGGTAGTTTTTGACAAATAAAAAACCCAACAAACAAATCTTCAGATTCCAGTTGCTTCTTCCTCAATCCTGTGCTGGATTCCAAGTTATAGAGAACCTATTGCTCCCTTTGAAATCAAGGTGGAGTCTTAAAAAGAACTGAATGAGGGCTACTAACTTTGGGACAATAGAGACTTTAAAGATGATGTAGAAATGAGACCTTCAGTGTTTTCTTGAAGGCTAAAATCACATAAGGAATTTGTGATACTGAAGGTTATTTAATTAACCTCCTTCAGATAGGGAGTGAAACGTACTCTTGTTTCTCGTGAGTCTAGTTAAGTGGTGTTACTTAACTAAAACTCTCAGAACATCTCCTTTATCAGGTTACTCAACAGACATGATGCAAGCTGATTTGACTGGCATTTTTCAAATAACAATCTGAATTTGCATTTAAACAAAGTAACTTAAAGTATTTAAAATAGCTCAATTGAAATACAGATTTAAGCTTTATTTGCATTCAGCTTCCTGTGGTAGTCACTTCATGCTTGGCTCCTGTGTTTTGGTACAAAGCATAATCAAATTTTGTATGATTACCTGTGTCCTACAGAAGGCCAAAATCTTCTGAAAAATGGCAAAATAGGGTCAAAAGTGGTGGTTGCAAATTTTCACCAGGTTTGTAACAAGTATAATGAATCTCGCCAGGGAGACAAGGGAATGTGACCAGAGCTTATTTCTTGCCTGGTTAACATTGGACTTGACTCTACTGGTTATTCCTGGAGCTAGATGTGTTCCTAGCCCCACGTTAAAGATATGGTGAGGTCTCTCCTAAGGTCTTTTTTGCACTCAGATACGGCAGCAGTGTCTTAGGGAGAAGCCCAGAGTAATTTGAGTATTATGAATTTAAAGATCACTGAAAAAAGTAGTTCAGAAAATTCCTGATAGCCATGGAGATAGATAGGAGCCAGCATGCCACACTGCACTTAATGTGTTAAAAAAGCTTAATTTTATTTCTTTATGCTGGTTATTTAAACTGATCTACAATTGAATTACTTTGTCATTTTGTTCTTCATTTAAAAACAAACCAAAACAAAACAACTATCTTCCCTTTTCTAATGTAATACTAAATCTATGTGAAAACAAATGACAGTCATATTTTTGATAGTATGTGATTTCAAAAGTTAAAGCCAAATTGTGATCTTGCTAACACTTGCGTAATGCGATTGAGTTGGGTTTAAATATAAATCTGAGTCCGGGACTTGTTTCAACATTTACAGCCCTTGTATTGTACCAGATATTATTTACACTTAGTAAAATCCTTGTCTTCCGTACATATTTGAAGTGTATATCTCTGTAGTAGTGACTTCAGTTTCAATCAGACCTAATGCATTATCATCTTCTCTGTGTGTCTGTTAAGAGCGCACAGACCTTTCTATTTTAGGGATAAAGCACTATTTCACTTAAATATTTGAAGTGATTTCTTCAACTCAAGTGCATTAAAAAAGGGGATAGTAATAACACATACAACTTTTATTTCTTTGTGAAATGTCATGATTTGATTACTTTTTGGCAGTAGTTCTAAGAAGTTTGTTTATTTTTTTTTCTTGTAATATGTTTTGTAGAAAATGTGCTTTTGTTGTAAATCAGAAATGTCTTGTCTGGGTGTGTAACTCCAAGAAACAGTAAATTTTGGTAGATAACACTTCTGTTTGAAATAAATACTAGTCTGCAGGGGCTTTTTTTCTTCTCAAAATACTTTGGATATAAAAAAGTCTTCCCTGTTCCCTTTTGGCAGCTTAATCTCTTGACATACTCAAATAAAGCTTTGGAATTAGGACAGCAGACTGGCAAACTTCAATTCTGATTTAAATTATGCATGTCAGTGTCAGCTAATTCCTTAAAAGATATTTCAGCGCAGTAGATTTTTAAAGAAGAAAGCAATTAAGTTTTGTGATAAGCGCAGTATTTTCCCCAAAAATACATTAAGCTGCTGAATACCATGTTTGACCCCAGTTTTTTGTAAATCCACATTATGGTTAGGCAATTTGGTGAGCAGTGTTTTTCCATTGTTAAATGAAATATAGATGAACTATTAAAAGACCTGTGTGACTTGATTCCTTGTCTCTGGCTCAATGGCTGCCTCCAGTGTGGATCAGCTGAAGGTCTATTAAATGGGTTCATGCAGCTTGATTTGTGCACCAATGAACTTGCTGGCAAAACTCTGTTGGCCTGTGTGGGTGCAGGGGACAGAGGTGTAACCCATGTCCCAGGAGGGATATTCTAAGCTCTCCATGAGCAAACACAAGCATACATGGAAACAAAAATTTGGAATGTCAAAGCCAATCTTTCTGCTTATGGAAGAGAGCCATGATTTCAATAATCTGGTATCTGATCTGCCCCCATTGAGAAGGACCAGGCTGCCAAAGCTTAGCCTGTGGTACTCAAATCACTGATTCTGTTAACGTGCCTTCTTGAATTTGTACTTTGCTAAAGAAACTAATTTCAATAACCTTTTTGGTAGACTGGGCAAAAAATAAACTAATTAGTGTTAGGAGTGTAAGTGGCATTTTAGACTCAATCCCTGTTGCTTCAGGTGCCATTGAGAGCTTTGCCATCAAATTCAAAGGGAAAAGGATGATACTGTATGCTCAAAAAAATCAATTTTGGTATAGAGCTTTGGCATATAAATTGCTTCTCAAGAACAGTATTAAACCAAAAACTGGAGTCACTTCACAAGTAAATAATAAACTTTTCATTATACTGTGAGGGCCTAGGGGAATATTCTGTTTGTTAATCAAGCCTTGAGACATAAAATAGGTTAATCTGGTACTGCTAGTCTCGCATCCTTGCCTGAAAAAAGGCTCAGGATGAATGAGTGCTTGGGTATTAACATGTTCTCACACTGGGCATGGCTCTGTCTCTGAAGTTAATGAGAAGCTTTCTCTTGATTTCTGAGAGTGCCAGATTGGGATGAGCATGTCTGCGTCTGACATTAAAATAAACCATTGAAACAACTGTGTAAAAAGAAACACAAAATAGATACCCTGCTTCCCAGATTAAAATAAATAAACATAAAGTTGCCCTGGGGACCCAAAATTGTCTCCTAACGCCCAACAAACAATAGTTTATTTCTTACCCTAATGGCAAACTCTTGAGCTCTGGGTGAAAGGCTGTTTAGTGGAAAAGCACTGTGAGTTCCCAGAGCCTGTAGGGAGAGCTGCTCAGGCACCTGATTAGGATTCCAAGTGAATGTGAATTCATTTAACGATCCCTTTCAATGTTGTCTTTTGTGCAGACCGGTTTGGGCTCGGACAGCCAGGCAGGATGCCTGCTTCTGTGAATGCCATGCGAGTCCTGAGCACAAGCACAGACCTGGAGGCTGCTGTGGCCGATGCACTGGTAAGAGGGAAAATACAAAATGCTTCCAACACCGGAAAGTGGCTTAAAGTTACCTGTACGTATGTTCTCCTCTTCTAAACAGCTTTGTTCTGATTGTGCCAGTGTCTGATGCTGTAGAGTTAGTTACCCTTTGCTGTTCTGTCTTTGGGTATATTGGCAGCAGTATGTTTTTCCTTATTCTGTGTTAGTCCTCTGCAGTTATTATCAGGCAGACTGCTGTGGTTTGGTGCTAGAGCTGCAGGATGAGTTGGATCAGCTGTTTGTCTTGCACTTGGCTGTCAGAGGTGTCACAGGACATCCACCGCACTTTGTGGGGTTGGAGGTTTCCATCAGTCCCATTACCTGCATGAAGACTTTGTCAGAAAAACACTACTGATTTCTGGTCAGATTGCAACAAAAGCTAGGAATTTCGGAAGTTCTGCCCGGTGTTATTTGCACCTGGATAGATACTCAGCTTACTACTTGGCTTATATGGAATCAGTACCATCTCATGCAGTTAAATTGCAGTGTATTTGGCTAGTTTTCTGCTAGTACTTTCAAATATTCACTGCTTCTCCCAGTAAAGTTGTTATTTAAAGAAAAAAATTATCAGTCTGTGTAATTTTATCATAATATGGTATCTCTTAGCTAGAACCCAGAAAGTGTCTTCTGCTCTTCAGAGGGCAAGTGTTAAGCCTTGGATTTACCTTGAGTATTGGGGAAGTGTATTTTTTAATTTAACTACACATACATATTTGAGTATGTGTAGAGGCAGGAAAAATCACTGTGCAGTGTTAACTGGTTACCAAGTGAGTCTTCTCCAGCTCTAGATCTGAACTGAGAGAAGGATTTCCTGATGCATCTTGAGACACATACCTCAGATTCTCTTTGAAAGGAGGATGAACTATGTCCACAATGTTTGTGGTAGATGGCATTTATCTATTTTCTAGTTCATTTTCCCTAAGGGTGGTTAACGTTTTCCTTTTTATGTGTGATTATCACTCAGTTCCTGTCACTTTATTTTCTAGATGATTATTAGAGTACTCCTAGAAAAATGACCCTTTTTACAAAATTTATCTTTCAAAACAGAAAAAAAAAGTATTTGTGAATAATAGAAAGGTAAGGCAGTATATAATGAAGGCACTGTTGTATTTAGTGGGCTGAATCATTAGTGTGCATTTTCATTACTAAATACAACAAACAGCTTGTGAGCCAATTTCTGCTCTCAGCAGCTCAAATTTGCCACCAGAGCACTTCAGGGTATAATTACAGGCAATAGTTTGCTTGTGTAAACAAAATCAGGCTTTATCCTTGCATGTGAGCAGCTGATGAATATAGGTTTCTTGAGGGAGGAGAGTATTATAGTCTTTCAGTTGAGTGCTGAGCACTCAGATTTCTTTGGGCGTGACTTTAAACATCAGCTAGACTTAGAATTCCCTTTTAAATATTTCATCTTATAAATTAAATAATTTTATACTGAAATGTTAAAATCTTGAAGGGTTGAACACTTAAAAGGGAATTGCTTAAGTCTAGTCAGAAACTAGGAGGTGTTGCTGACTTGGTTGATGAATTTGAATTAGCATGACTTCAGGGGATGCAACACAATCTTGTCCCCTTGTTTCTCACCACCCCTATTTTTTTCTTGTTTGCCTTCTCACGACAGGCAATTTACAAACCCAGTGCAGGCTCCTTTTGAAAGAGTAATCTGATTCCAGCTTTTACCAGTAGCCTTGTTTTCAGAAGAGTTTTCTTTTCCAGGAGAAAATGAAAAGAACTTCTCCAAAAATGGCTTCAGCCAAATTCTCATTTTAAACAAAACACAGCGGGTCATTTTGTGACCTCTGCTCTCTCTGTACAATTCCCGTTGGATCTACTGCTTCTGTTTGAGCTGGACTTGGCCTAAACCCACAGTGTCTATACTGGGAATCAGTGCTCAGATCTGTCAGAAGGGCTCAAAGGGTGATGGAAACTTTGCTGTTAAGTAAGGCCTTTAAGGCACGGGTGCCAGCTCCTTCTTTAAAGAAGCTGATCTTCAAAAAAGTGTGGTGTAAGAACTGCAGGTTGAAAGAGAACTTGGCAAGTGAAGTTGATTAAATGTGCTGTACTGTAGATAGAGGCTTCCTCACATCAGAATGTCTTTGTAAGACTTTAAAATGAAATGCTGCTATAATACGGGAGGAAAGAAATTATCGCCAAAAACTCTGGTATCTTTCAGTGCAATGTTTTTGAAAAGTAAGCAAAGAGGTGCTGTATATAGAGCTGTTCCTAAAAAACTGATCATCAGATAATCTCACTTCCCAGCTTCCTAATAGAAATTGTAGGCAATATAAGAAGTGTACCAGTTAGGGGGTAAAGCCAGGCGTTATTATACCCCCTTTTATTTTGCGTAAACTGTATTTTTTTTTTTAATTTGCTAAGACACATTTGCTGTATGTTTTTGTTGCAAAAACAAACCCTACATAAGCTTCTGACATAATTCTCTATGCTTTCTCCCACCCTTCAATATTTTCCTGCCTACAGCTGTTAGGAGACTCCAGGAGCAAGGTACTAGTGCTTTCTTGACTTTTTATTTCTACTTTCCAACTCTCCCACCCTGTTGCTAACACCCATGATACTGCCTGCACTTGAGTTAATTTCTATGCTTCAATCCTCCAGTGGTAGTGGAAGCAAAACTCTCTGAATTCACAAGTCCATGTAGTGCAGAACTGGACACTGGAGGGAATTCTGTAGCAAACATTTTAGAATATAGATTGTCTTTTTCTGATACATTGTCTTATCAATCCCATTATGTTAAGATTCATTTAAGCGTTTGTTTTGCTGCCGTAATTATTCTAATATTCCTTCTGCAAGGATCAAGGTTGTCAAAGATGTACTTAAGCGAATTAGGTCCTCTAATGCCATGTTATGGAAATGAAGGGATTTAGGTACTAAGCAGCCTCTGGAAAAATTCTAGCTCAAGCTGACAGAGAAATTGGCATCCCCTATATCCAGTGCATTTCTAGAGTCACTTCAGTATCAATATCAAAGTGACTGCGCATGCCAGCACGGATTCTATCAGCTCTTTCTTCCTTATCTTTATTTTTCTTTTAAAGTAAAGGTTGTATCATCATAGCATCTGTAGCAGTGGAGCTGACCATTATTGCCAATAAAACAGCATGTAATTAGATTACCAGGAACTAATTCCACTGGGCATAAATATCTTGCTTTCATGCTGAGCAGGCCCTACTCCCCTTAGTCACTTGAATTGTCTTACTGAAATCAATGGGATCTGTCTTGCTCTACTGAGAGAAGTAAGCAGGCAGTGCATGGTGACATCTTTAAAACACTTATGTCACTATAACAATAGCATTAATCTTCTTTTTAGTGATTACAAATAGAATGGGGGTTTTTTGGCATGGATGTAACTATATATAACCTGGTAAGTCTGAGCTTCCCTTTTTCCAGAAAAAGCCAGTGAGAAGAAGATATGAACCCTATGGGATGTACTCGGACGACGATGCCAACAGCGATGCATCGAGCGCCTGCTCGGAGCGCTCCTATGGCTCCAGGAACGGGGGCATTCCACACTACCTGCGGCAGACTGAGGATGTGGCCGAGGTCCTGAACCACTGTGCCAGTTCCAACTGGTCTGAGAGGAAGGAGGGGCTCATAGGTCTTCAGAATTTACTGAAGAGCCAGCGGACTCTGAGGTGACCTTCACAGTTTAATGGTGTCGATAATTCAGAAGTCAGTAATAGGTACCTGCCTTATGGAGACAGGTGGTATCTTTCATGACTTTCAGATCTTAAAGGCTGCAAAGGCTTTGTTTCCACAATGTAGGACTTCAATTAACCTTTGGAAAAACGTCTACTATGTTGTCAGTTAAATTGTGGTAGTAATGTAGAAAGGGCCCAGATAAGCATGCTGTCTTCTCTTGGCCTTCCTCTGCCTCATGAACACCTCCAGTGGTAGGTGCTTGTTGCAGCACAGTGAGTTTTCCCACAGTGATGCCATTGTAAACATACTCAAAGGGTGGTACCATTTTTGCATTAGTTTCTTTGAACTTTCAATGTTTTTTTCCACAGCAATTTAGTTAGTGAAGCAAACATTGCACTTACTCTAAAATGACTCAGGGTGTGTGTGTTTCAAGGCTGAGATCAGACAGTGCTACATTGAGTATTCTTTGACTCTTTATGAACGCTGTGTTAGGTGTAATTATAGATCTTGATTATAACTCTTGAAAAATCTTAAATCACAAACTTGCGTCCTATAAATGGTGCAGTGTATAATGTAGAGGGAAGTTTCTTAGGGCAATGAAGTAGGTGTACCGACTCTGAAACTTTGCTTATGGTAGAAAAGGCAGAACTTTTTTCCCATGTTGAAAGCCACAAAACCCTTTTAAACGCCTTTGACAAGTCACACGTTAAAAGAAGATTTAGAATTATCTAGGACTCATGTGGAAACTACCAATGGCCACAGGTCATGTTAACTAGACAACTGGTTCTCAGGCTTTTCACCCATAGTTTATGGTGGAAGTATTGTAATTGGAAAGTATCGTTTATTTCTTGCCACCTACTCACAAATAGCTATGACAGTTTTATTTTCCTGTTACAAAGAGTATGTACTTAAATTATGGCTAAGTTTATAAGGGATTATTGTATGATTTATAATCTACCTACTTGGATTTGTGCAATTGTTTCCATTTTAAAAGGGCTTCACATTGGCTGAAAATACTTGATGGTTCATGTTAGCAGTCTGAATGAAAATGTACGGAGAGCAGGCCTGGAAAGGTTGTTTTCCAGCCATCATAAAAACACACTGGCAATTCACATGATTTGATTCAGCCCTTAAAAGGGAAGTGGTACAGGTTTTTGAAATGGGTAGTTAGAGTCTCTAGATCAGAATGCTTTTTTGATGTGGTCTGTTTCTGAGTCTCTTAAAAGATACTTCCCACACGTATGCTCTTTTTTCTTTCTCTTTAATGAACTGTCTCGAAAAACTGTGGCAACTCATATACTTGTATGAAAAAGTTGGGTGAGACTTTGATTTTGCTAGGAAGGTGTGTGAGGATTATAAACTAGGTTTGGAATGCTCTTGGGGAGAGTTTCAAGGGAGGATGCACTGAGAACTTTTGGTGATGGGCAGTTTACCCAGATCAGTAGCTCTTAGCAGAAATGCCAGTGGAATTAAACTATTGATTTCAACCCTGCTGGCTGCAGTGTTTGAACTCTGCTGCTGTCACTAGTCCCTCAAGCTGGCTAGTGATCTTAGCTTTGATCCTGAATAATTTTTAAACCTGTCCCAGAAACGACATCTCTGCACAGTTATTTTTTAATTTGCTACTGGGTTTAGTTCTCTGCATTTCATTTTGGTTTTATTTTGATCTGCTTGTTCCTTGGTTCAGAGTTGATCTGGTGCCAGTTCTAATGATAAGATTTTATCATCCTGTTTGTTCCCACAGCATCCTGCAGAACATCATCAAGGTCATTAGTCCTTGGGGCAAGTCTTCTTCTAATTAAACCTCATATCTTCTGTTCTATGAGTTAATAGAAGGCAGTGATTATGGCTGTGTTTTCTTTAGTACTCTGAACTGAAAGATGGCTGATACTATATTACCTGGGATTTGCATATCCAGAGATGTATATGCAAAGTGGAATGGCACTTACTTACCCTCTTTTTCATAAAGGTTCATGTGGCCTAGTTTTCTAAGGGCTCCCCATAAGGTCTTCTATATAAAACAAGGCCAGTGAGTCCCAAAAGGAAATGCACTTCCACTGCCTGTTGCAGTCTAGTACTTGAATTGTTACCTTAGGTCTGTGAGCTTTTCTTTTGGAAACTTGCTGACTTCATACAACCTTTATCCAGAAAGAAAATTCATTAGATAATAAATAGGGGTGCACTCACAGAGCTGCCATCTACATGGCATCAGTAGATGTTGCAGTCATTTTGAGACTGTGCAGCCTCATCCTGAATTAAGCTAACAGCTTACTGTGATGTTGTTACACAGACTTTTTCATCTCTCTCAGACTCTTAAAACCATTGGTTTTGTGCCCTTTTAAATGTTAATCAGCCTAACACAAAATAGCTGTAGACTAGTAGCATATTCTGGCCTATTTGAAGCTTATTTTTAGAAAGAGAGAAGTTGGTGGACAGGAGAATTAATGTTGGTCTGAAAAGACATTACCTGTAGTCAAAACCTTCAGTAGCTATTCTCTGAGCAATCGGTGTGCATTTCACTAGTTGCTCTAGTTTCATTGTAATTGTGAAAAATACCTAATTGCATCCATAGTATGCAGGAAATTTAACTGCCTTGTTTGGACTGTAAACAAGCAAATCCTCTGTATTCTTTGTCAGTTTGCCTTAAGGAAAGCTAAGACTTTAATTTTCAATACTTTACAATTAAGAGCTTGGGCACTTGAGTTCTGCATTCGACTCAAACTCAGTATTTCTTGCATCGTTCTTTTTTTCCCCTGCCATAAAAAGAGCACTACTGAGCACCTAATAATCTCTTACTGTCAGGAACTTAGATTGTGCCTTGGTTTAATTATCTTCTGGTTTAGTAGGTTGCCCATTTTTTAATCTGTCTTCCATTTCTTTTTATTTGTCTCCTCAATGTGCCTGCTGTCAGACTTTGGAGTCAGTTCTGATTTGTTAATAATCTAGTCTAATGTTACTGAAGCAACTGAGAATGTAGACCAAAATACTTGATTAATACATAACCAGACAAGGTGCAAGTTTTGATTTTGCTTGAAAATTTGATACCTCTGACACAAAGAAGATTTGAGAAATCTATTCTCAAGCTGAAAAAGATGCATGATTCAGTGACCTTGACTCAGGCAGAAACCAAGTGCCTCCCAAATGTGCATATTTCAAGTTGTCTTCTGAAATCTGGAATACAGAAGAAAACAAAAGCAGCAGAAAAGTCAAATGTCTGACTTAAGATGTAAAAGAAAGAAAAAGTTTATTAATTTTCTTAATGTAAAACTGGTGATCCCGGCAGTTAAACGAGTGCCAGTTAAGGCTTTGCTTAGACATACAGTTTTCAGAAGTGTGATTGAAGTAACATTTAAATAAAGAAGGTTAACTCTTTCAGCTGTTAATACTTATTAGGTAGTTTTTTGCTGCAACTAAAGCTTTAGCATTAATATCATGTTGTATTTATGTATTTCAGCCGAGTGGAGTTAAAAAGGCTGTGTGAAATATTTACTCGCATGTTTGCTGACCCTCACAGCAAGGTAAGATCACCAAGACTTGGCTTGTGCTCGTACCTTACCACGTGTACACATTTGACACTGTTCCAAGATGAGTGCTTTGTATTTCTACCCCTGCCATCTGCCGGGGGAAACGGGCATTTATAAATCTCCTTGATTTTCATCTGTTGTATGGGGAAGGGATGTGTCTCAGTCTCTCTTATAGTGCTAGGAACTGGTTACTCCATTCTTCCTAAGGAGCAGCCTGATGCCTTTCAGAGGTCAGCTCCTGCAACGAGAAGTTCAGTTTTATCTGCACTTCTTTAGGAAATGTCTTGGTGATGCACAGTAGAGAGTGGCATATGAAGGGTCATGAGCATCATGGCCACTGGGGTTTGTGTGTTGCACACCTATGGGAGCAGTGTGGGGTCTCACCAAGGTACAATTCTGAATCTCATAATTAAAGTCTTTAACACAGCCACTTTGCATTCTTTATAGCACTGTCCTTTGAAGTTAAAGGCCGTGGCATGAATTTACAGGCATTTCTTAAAAAGAAGTGGGCTCTAGAGAATGGGGAGGTTGGGTCCTTAGGCATGTTCAGACCCAGTGGTCTTTTGTTGACAAGTAAGTGGGAGTAGGGAGAAAGGTAGAGGGAGTTTCATGCCCTTTCCTGAGGTGTTTTGAGGGCAATCAGTGATGACTGGGTAAAAACATCTTCTGTTGGGTTAAATATCATTTGAGAAAGAATAAGTTGTTTTAATAAACAATGGTCAGGTGGAAATTCCCTGGGCAGGCAGAGCTGCCTGTCACAGATCTAGTTCAAAATGCATGTCTTTGGCCTTAATTATAGTGTGGACCAGCTGTCCCACAGGTCTCACCAAGTGTATAGTTCCTACCTTTAAGGTCTTAACGTTCTGATTCTCAAATGTTCAGTATGTATTCTGTAACGGGTGAAGGCGTAATTGTTTGCAAAATACTTCCAATTTCTGAGTAAGGTGAAAGTTTATTCACACGGGACTCAAATACAGACTTTGTGGCAGCAGTGATCTGTTGTCTGCACTGCCTTTATAGAGTTACTGCTACAAGCTCATTACTTGTGGCATTATACACATGTAAACTTTGTTCATATAATTGTATATAAACATTACTTTCATGACTGAGGAGACTGGGTCTGATCCAAGGTATATAATGTTTTAAGTAACTCAGCTGAGAATAGATTGCATTTTAAGAAAATGTTAACTTTCAATAAATGTGTCTTATCTGTTGATAAGCCTTGATCACTATGTGTGCTAACGAGTGGTTTGTTTTGTTGCATGGCCTGCTTTGCTGTGGAATTCACAACAGAGAGTAAGTGTTTTCTACCCCCTTCCTTCATTAGTTTCATGTGGTATTTAATACAACACATTTTACATGTGTCTTGTTTAATTTTTTTCACAACAATGTAGTCACTAAAATCATTCATTCATGAAACTGTTTATAACAAAATCATCCTGAAACTCAGATAGTAAACACCTTCCATTTGATTATTTTTATTTAAAGCACTGTATTTCTTTTTGTGACACTCGTTTTGTTTATAGGTCTTCAGCATGTTTCTGGAAACCCTGGTCGATTTTATCATCATTCATAAAGATGACTTGCAGGATTGGCTTTTTGTTCTCCTGACCCAATTGCTAAAGAAAATGGGAGCAGATTTGTTGGGGTCTGTGCAGGCAAAAGTTCAAAAAGCTCTGGATGTCACCAGGTAGAGTACTCAGATGGCAAATGTTACGGAGGGTTTTTTCAGGATTACAGGAGGATGTGAACATTTTAGAAATACAGCAGTGCTGTATATTTTGAGGTCTCAATCTTGATGAATACTAGAATAAATGAGAACAAAGTTATGTCAATGTTTCAAGCATTGGATGAAAAAGGCCTGTCTCTCTTCTACATAAAAAACTTTCAAGCATAAATTGTGAAATAGGTAACTGGTTAGTTTTAGAGGTTCCTGAGGGTGTGCTTAGGTATCATATATTTTTGATTGACAAGTACAAAAAATATGCAGTATTTAGAGTATGAAAGGTGCTTTACCACAAAGTTTGGAGCATCTTTCACATTATTCAAACAGCAAATAACAGTCACATCAGGATAACACCTCAATTGCTACTGTCACGTAGATATACACAGTTATGTACTCCATGTCCTTTGTGAAGGATCCAGCACAGAACATTGTTGCAATAAAGTTTAGCTCATTCTGCAAATAGGATTTATTAAAAAATAAAAAAGTAGTAGTGTTAGACTAGGTAGAAGTAGGCTAGAGTAGGAAAAAGAGAAGGGAAATCAAAACTAGGTACGAGCTGTGAGAACAACGATGAACCAGGCTGCTTCTAGAGATAAGGGAGCAAAGCAGTCTGAGATGAAGGCATGGTCAGATACTCCAAAGTCTGGAGAAGTGTACAGAGAGTAACAGTGTATAAAGACACTGATTTAGCAGTTTTCTCCAGTATTCTGTCAATATCAGCTAATCCTTAGACTTGGAGTTTCTCCACTTAATGGTAAAGTTAAGAGGAAGAAAAGTGAAGTATTAGAATCTAGTGTGTAAGCTGTAATGTATTGAATTAATCTAGTCCTAAAAAATTTTTATTGCATTACATTTTTGCCTTTGTTTTCTTTGGACAGGGATTCTTTTCCATTTGATCAGCAATTTAACATTTTGATGAGGTTTATTGTAGATCAGACCCAAACACCAAATCTGAAGGTCAGTATCAAAAGCTGTTTCACTAATGCATCAACATGCTTGTCTTAGCTTGCCATGCCAGGTATACCATAAACCTTAGAGCTCATGAGAAGGTAATTAATTATAAGTATATGCATGATATAGAAATTATATTGTGAATTTTGATTAACTCTCTCATTATCCATTTTAACAAATGTAAATATCTTTAAAATAGGGCCCTGTAACTCATCACAAGTCAGTAAGAGTTGGGCTTTAGGCACACTGGAATGTATTAAAACGTAGACATGGAATTCTTCTTCATCTTGGTCTTGGTGGGAAGAAAACCTGTCTGTGGAGGACAGAAGGGATCAGACTGAGCATCTGGGAAGCTGGGACCTCAGGCACACCTTAACAAGTGCTTGTTGCATCAGGCATAGCCTGATCTCTGTTTGGAGAGAAAATCCATGAAAGCTTTCTGTCACTAAATCTTACTCTAAGGGATACTTTTGTGCAGACTGTTTTTCAGGAGGTTGCTGATTCAGGCTGTAGGAACACCTTAAACTCTGGAAGTAATACACATTTATTTTCCAGAGACAGCAATATAAACAGGATGCTAAATGACTCAAATGTTCTTTCTTCAACCTCCCAAATTTTGCCTCTTTTCAGACTCCAGCATCAGGTATTTTTTTTGAGACCAAAAGGTATGGTCTGGCATCTGAAACAACACCTGCTGTTGGAAACAGAATGGTGAAATTCTGATCTGCTTTTGCAAATGCACAAGCAGACATATGTATTTCGAGCCAGTTCTCATATTCAGTTCCAGACTCTTAGGACACAAAATTATCCATGGTAGAAAAGTGTTCTTGATTTTTGAAACGTTGTAGAGACATATCACAGGGATACTTCCCACCCCACACACATGTGACATAAATTTTGTCAGTGTGTAGTGGTATCTGTTTACTATGGGATAAATCTGTCTTTGCCTACTCCTAAGCTTAACAAATCCCTTTTCATTTCTCAGGTGAAAGTTGCTATCCTGAAGTATATTGAGTCCTTGGCAAGACAGATGGATCCAACAGACTTTGGAAACTCCAGTGAGACAAGACTTGCTGTATCTAGAATTATAACTTGGACAACAGAACCAAAGAGCTCAGATGTGAGAAAGGTAAGCCAGGGTGATGAAGTATTTGCAGTAATTATTGGTCTTCAAAAAGGAGAAGAAACCCAAACAAACCTGTTACAAAGGTAATGAAAACATCAGTAATTAGACTTTAATGTAAAAGAGCTCTGATTTTGCATACCTCACTGGCCAAATGAAATTGTCAGTATGGACACACTTCTAAAGCATGTCTTCATATTTTTTTCCTAGTAGATACTTATCTCTACTTATCAACTATTATGACCATGCAAAAAGACATCATAGTTTGAAAATGGGCTTTATCTTAAGCAGTCTGGAAATATCTCCAGGTGGTTTTTTTTGTTGTTTAGGTGAAGGCTCTGTGCTTTGTAGAATGAAATCTAGCACAACTTCAGTGTTATAATATTGTTAAAAGAAAGTAAACAAATCAGTAAGCTGCCAGGGGCTCTCAACCCTTTTCTTTTAAGAGCTGTGTGTTTATCTCTACCTGGAAAAAACTGACACAATTAGGTCAGGCCTGTGTAATAGTTACCTTGTTCTTTATATTGCTCTAGATGCAAGTGTCTGGCAAGCTAAAATGGGGAAGATAGTGATACTCATCTCTCTCAAGGGAAAAGTGAGAGTTTTATATACCTGGCATCTGTAACAGAATTTGAAATTACCTTCTCCAGTAGGCGTTAAAGACTTTGAGATGTATTTGGATGTAAAAAAACCAAACACAGACTTTAGTAAATTCCAGAATGTAAAAATTGTACAAGAATTTGACATTGTATGAGAATTTCTCCTGCTCAGCAGGAGAAATATTCCACCATTAGGGGTCATCATTGCTGCATGCAAACTGGAGTGAGGAGTATCTGCTGCAGCTGAAAAAATTGGCTGTTCCTGTGGGAACAGGGAGCAGGGGAGCGAGTGTTCACAGTGTGGTGTCCGTCCTTCTGTCTGTTCCAATGGTTTGCAGACCTCTGGCAAAGCTTCCAGCAAATGCCACCTGAGCAACTACTTGGGCAAGTGCCTTAGAGTTCACAAGAGATTACTGAATCTAAATTCTTTTTATTAAACCTGCATGTGATTTGGATTTGCCTTTGATGCCTGTAGCTTTCAAATAAATTATTATACAGTTATTACACTTAGGCTACTAAAAAAAAAAAGCTCAGGTGATCTTTATTTCATCATACCATTGCTGTACTATGATTTTATTAAGAACATAGTACAAACCACAGGCTTTGGAAGAAACAGTGCAGCAAAGGATTTATAAGAACTGCAGAAGTACCTTTTTTTGAAATGAATAGCAGTGATTCATTAAAGCACCAGAATATTTTGCTCTTGTGGGAGATACTGTGGTGACCTTCAAGATCTGAGGTTTTCTAAATGTAAAGGAGACCATCATTGTAGACACTGTGACAACCTAAAAATGGAGATGGCAGTTGAGGTTATTGGGGAGAGGGAAGAACCAGTTCCATCTTCAGATAATCAAAGTACCACAAAACACCCGTACAAAGTGTAAAATAAGGTAGTTTGTCAATAGGATCTGGACTCGAGAATACCAGTGCACTCAACTCAGCCCTGCAAGCTGACAAAAGCACATGTTATTTTTGGTACTGAGGCCTCTTGGCAGGTGTTGTCCAGTCCACATGTACTTCTCTGGCTGACTTGGTGGAACAGTGGTGCCAGCCCTCAGCTACTTGTGGAGGCAGAGGCTCTTTCCCCCAAGAAATGTAGTCCCACATGTCCTACTTACCCAAGTTTGAGTTACTGAATGCTACCTTAAAGCAAGTAGCATGTGTGTGACAGCCATGTGCTTCTGCCTGAATTTTACCTTTCAGCAGAGGCAGATAAAACAAGTTTTATTCATGCTGGTGATTTCTTTCACTGGGGAAAGCATGTGGCTGCTGTGTGCACATGGCAATTAGTTGTGCAGGTCTGATCCTATGGTAGAAATCAAGGATTATTCCTTGAAGTATAATCAATGATGTCTATTGAAGAAGTGGATTATATTTTCAGTCAGTACTGAGATTCTCCTTTTATTAGTAATCATCTGTCCATTACTATTATTTACTATATATGATGGTTATAGAGGTCCCAGCCTCATAGTATTAAGGCACTGGAGGAAAAAACAACAAAAGAGGTAATTTAGTCCAAAAACTTTTTCAAACAGAATGGTACAGCTTTATTTGTGCATTTTTGGGACAACTACTTAAGCACACTTAATGATCACACTTCACCAGTCAGACACTTGTCTTGATCATGTTTTGTAGCTAGTGAAATCAGAAAAAGTCAAAGGCAATGCTGTTGTGCATAAAACAGTTTATGTTCCCATATGGAATGACATCTGTAGTTAAACATAAGCTCTTTTATCACAAGAAAAATGCAATGTACTTTGAGGAACGTGTAGCTGATACTAAAGAGTGTCATTGACAAAATGCCATGGTTTCCTCTCAGGGCAGAAACCATTTAAGCTGCTGATAGTAGTCATGAACTATGTACAGTTAAAATAATTGTCAAGCTTTAGTTTAAGGTGATCTAGAGTGTGTTACAGGTAAATATTTGTCTTGTTTTAAGGATCATTAGTACTTGTGAGTGTTTACCCTGCATTCAGGTTAGGATTTACTTCCTGCAAGCAGTGCTGGAAGAAAGGTGAAGACATTTGCCCTCCATGCTGAGCAAAAGCCACAGGGTAGGGTCAGGTCCAGCAGCACCTTGTGGAGACCTGGATGGGATGTGGTTACAGTGCAAGGAGAGAGCACCTGTTGGTAATTCCCGCACATAAAGCCTGCTTGCTGGATTTTCCTCAAGCAAACTAAACAGTGAGCAGGGCACAGGTCAGGATTTCAGGTAACTGAGCTCTGATTTTAGAGATGCAGTAGCATCTAACCTTGTGTATGTACTTGACTTTCCTCTGCCTTGTTTTTATTCCTCTCTGTAGCAGGGTGTTAATTGTGATTCTTCTCTGGAAATTGCTAAAGCCATTTAATTATCACACAGAAAAGTAGCACAGTGGCAATGCCAACACTGTGATGATTGGTCTGAGGACATTAAGTTTGTAACGTCTCCATGTTATCACACTGACAGCAAAGTTATTGTGCAATCCTTACGTAGGTAAAGAGCTTATTGAATTTAGATGACAGGCATGGGCTCTGTGTGGGAAAATAGTTTGGTCTTGGAAATGAGCCATCAGTTTGAGAATGGAAATTAGAATAAGGCTTCTGATTTGACTCTGGCCAAAGCCTACAGAAGCCTCCTGTCCAAGGGTCGGCTGAATGGAAACTTTATATTAAACATGAGTGCCCAGAATTTGAGGGTGTGGAATTCAGCTGTGAGGGCACACAGGATATGTATTTAGGAGGAACTTGTACAAGCTGAAGGAAAAGGAGAACTTCTGAGAAGAAGGGCCATTGACAGTGCCTACCATCTTGTTAATCAGCCAAGCTCTGGTCTTTAACAACAAATAACAAGATCTGTATTGCCTGATTGGTATTTGGACTGCTAATCTGAGGGCAGAAGAAATTTTTTTCCTTTGTGCCATGTATCCTGACTGGCTTCTCTGTTGATGAAACATTCCTACAGTGGTTTTATTTTGCAAGCCTGAAGGCGTTTTTACATGTTATGGGCAGTCTTGTGTCACACGTACATCATGTTCTGCCTTCTGCTTATGTAACTGGGAAAACTTTCAGCTGTCCCACTTGACACTGCAAGCTGCCCTTGAATACAGACAATTGTATGGGACTTGGTGAGACACTAGAACCATTGCAATGAATAAAAGCCCAGGAGAGTGCTTATTTTACTGTGGTTTGCAGGAAGATGAAGCTCTCCTCAGACTACCTTGGGGAAGGGCACTAATCAGATTGGCACCACAGTTTTGCAGATGTAGTCTAGGGGTATCCAAAGCAAATGAGTTTGGGATCAGATTTTTTTCCTTAAAACTGATTGAGAAACTGTTTCTGAATTATACGAGAAGATGAGGAAGATCTCAGAGAAAAAGCTGCAGGTCAGCAAATTCTTCATAAGCTGAAGCAGGCAATGAAGATCTGTTTATTATTTTAACTAGTAATCTTCGATGTCCTTTCTTAAGAATTAGTGATGTTGTCACTTTGATAAGGAAATCCTCTCTATCAATAAAGCCTAGAGCAACTTTGAATAAAATAGTGCTGTGATATCCATAGGAGGAGCGGTGATAGACAGGAAAGCAAATGCTTCTGAGGAAATGAAGTTGGGCTCCTTTGCAGTGTGATGCCATGAGATGTCTAAAATCTCTTGAAGTCTTAGTTTTCCATCTAGCTTCAGGCTGATTTCAGCAACTCTGAGACAAAAGCACTCCCAAAGCCTCTCAGTGAGCTGAAATGACATTGTTTATCTTTACTAGTGTTGGGCAATAAACGCTGTTGGTCATGGCCTGTTACAGTAGCAGTGGCAAAGAGGATGTTTGCAGAAATGCTTTTGAATGGCAAATTGTTTTAGTATTCCCCAGCCACAGTCCTTGCCTTTCTGTGTCAGAGGTTTCTGTGGCACTTTTGCAGTATTACTGCACTGGATTTGTGCATCTCATGGACTCCATGGTGGCCCAAATTACAAGAGAACTAAGCATTAGGATTTAATTCCAGGGTTATGGAGTCTTAAATGGGACTATGTCCATACTGCTGAAGTCAGCCTTTTAGCCAAAGGATATTCCTAAAGAAGTCAAACTCAGTCTAAATGCCCAGTGGAACTCCGTTCAGGCATTTAAATATAGTCAGTGTTAGGAAAAAAAGTGTAATTCATCGAAAATTGCACCTGGTGGACTTTAGTATTTACCTGATTTAATGCTATTAGAACAAAAAGGATCTCTCTGTCCTAGCTGTGTTTCCAAAATAGTATCCCTCGTTTTCTGTTTGTTTTGAATTTGATGCTACAAAGCTATGAGAGTCCAAATGTTTTTAGTGTACGCAGTGTAAGGAAAATGGCATTTACCCAATGTTAGTGGCCAGAAAATCATCCTGTGCTTGTTGGAAATGTGGTGCTGGGGTAGATTGCCTTAAAATAAGTCTCTTCACTTTGTACAGTCTTCAAGTATCCTTTGAGTTAAAAGCAGTTTGCCATATAAGCACATATTCTGTTTTCTAGAAGAGCTAGTGCATGGTAATACAAGAGAAGAATTTGCTTCATCGAATGTTTATACTCGTGTGTCTGTGCACCATATGTTTGTATGTGCCATTTACATAAACACACACACCCCTCTCCATAGATACAGGGATATACCTATTCTGAAAATCTAGTATAGAGGTGATGTTTACATGATGCATTGCAGAGCTGTTTGCAGTATGACAGTTAAGTCTGTCATACTTTCTCTAGCATTTTGAAAATCCATGTAGATTAAAGAATATGTTTTCATTACAAACCATATGACTTCAGTAGCTTTTCTTCTTTCTTAGTTTATATTTTGGAACTTTCACGTCAGAATTCAGACTAATATCAAGCTAGGTCTATAATAAGTTTCTCAATTATTAATGAAATATAACGTTTGTTTCTAGTCCTGAAACCTGTTTCTGCAACATGCATCATTTTGTAATGAACAAAATTATTCAGGGTAGCCTTCATGAACTTGATTTCTGGGGTAACATCTGGTTCTCAAGAAATAATGAATGTATTTTGCCATGGTCTTTGCTGTGCCCAGTTCACAAAACAACAGCACACATAAGGAATTATAATCCATTATAGGACAGTAATCCCAATGTGTGATGATTCTGTGCTGCATCATTTTTGCTGCCACTTTTCTGAGATGCCTTTGACACTTGTAATGCAACCATCTCTGATGTGTAAAAGCCTTTTGTGGTACATAAACTGTGTAAATTACAATAGTAATGTGGATTTGATCTCTGGATGAGTTCTGTAATTAAACAAATTCTTTTCAGGATGTGGATGTGAACAGCATATTCTAAAGCAAGTCTTTTGGGAAAACAGAATGTTTAAAAACTTGTACTCAGTGCTTGGGTTATTTATAAACTCCTGAAGCCATTGTGCTTCATATTTTCTTATCAGTAATGTGGATGTACATGCTCAGCCAATTCTAGACCTGAAAAAGGAACGGGCACGAGGTTTTGTTCGGTAGATAGTTTGTTAGCTTAGTGCCAGCTAACACTTAATTGTTTGCTGCAAAGTACACTGAAATAACACTTGTGTAGAGCCTGCAAACTCTCAATAGATGTGAATAACTTGCTTAACATCAGCTATACTCATTGGAGAATTGAAGCCCATGTGTGCTAATACAAGCTGCCTGATGTGTAAGTGCTGCCTCTTGATCTGAGTGGATCTGTATTTGATCTGCAGTTTAATATAATTCAAAGTGACATGAAAGCTTCTCTGTTGCAGTGTGCCTTAAGTTATTAAAAAGTACATTTGCCTTAGACTGGTGTGATGCGTACAGAATAGGATTGTGTTTGTCAAAAGTGAGTAGATGTTAGTGAGGATCTTCCTCAGACCTATCTGCATTTGTAGACTGTGTGTTTATCCATCAGACTGCTGCCCAGAATGGAGGCAGGAGTTTGCAAGTTTTTAACTGTTTCTTCCTCTGAATTTAGAGATGTCTGCAAGGATAGGTGCAGGGACATGCACCTATTCCCCTACTTCTGGATGGCTGGATGCAAATGCCATCTCAGTTCCTCATTACCTGAGTGCTGCACCATAGCAGAAGATTTCAAGTGGTTGTAGAGGTCACCAGGAGGTTGCCAAAGCAATGCCTTGTAGGAGAACTAAAGGATGATCTGTTAGCCTGAAAGTTGTGGCTGAATTTAATTTTGAGCTAGCACTGCCCTCTGCTGAAAGGAATGCTCTTCTGATGATACCAAATAATGTGTTTTGTTACTTGAAATTAAGCAAGAAAGAGACTAAAACCCTTCTGCAAAAAGGTAGCATGTCTACAGTTGAGATGATTGAGTTGAAATTCATGTTTTCTTTAAATAATGTCAACTTTCCTGTTTGTCAAACCCAGACGATGCATAGTTGGGTGGGTGAGGATTTGCCAGCTAGGACAACTACAGCCTCCTCAGGGCCTGGTGAAGGAAACTTGGAAGAGAAATGTAAACAGGTAGACTGAGCCTTATGCACTAATCACACTAATTGTGTTTGCAGTCTCAACTCAACTGTCTAGCTGTGTAAAGAGACCTGGACTGGAAGCCTGAAAAAAGCGTGTCTGTCTGAAGTACTTGTTGGCTTTGGTGTGCTTTCTTGTTAACTCTCTTGTTGTAGTCCCTCATAAAGGATCAGAGTATGAAGTCCTCTCCTTTTATGAGGCTGCCAGTGTTGGGACCCCATCACCAACAGATGTTTGAGTAACTTGGAAACTGCCTTCATGTATCTCAGGCAGCTGTTTGGTCCATTGGACCAGCGGCAGCAGCAGCAATCATAAGGCACTTGTATTAACCTTAGGTCACTGACCACATTTCCTTTTTAAAATGAATGGATTTTTCCAGTTAACCTTGATCTTTTTGCTTAATAAGCCCAAACCGTTTTAAAGAGACTTTATTATAATTGAACCAAGTTGCAAAGTTTTTGACAAACTTGGCCATCATCCACTGTCTAGGTGAAACCAAAAAACAATGTTGCTAAAGCATTTGTGTCCCTTTAGCAGCCAACAGTGTTGGACAGCATGAGTGGCACTGACCTAAGTGTGAAACTTTGGGAGCTGCTACCAGCTTGTGGAACGCAATCCCTTACTGCATTGTGATAAGGAGAATAATGAATAATGAAGTTACATAAGCAGTCCTTTGCAAATGATTCAAGAGCCTGACACGGAGCCAGACCCCCTCTCTAGAATACTCAGGCTCTGAAGTCACTGGAGTTTCTCCAGCTCAAGCCAGCAGAGAATGGCTTTATTAAGATTAGATAATCTGTAGGGTACATGTTATATGCCACTGAAAGGAGATGGATTAGTGTTCCATACTAATGGTTCAGGGACACAAAGGCAAGGGAAAATTCAGATATTACTCTTTCTTCAGACTGTATATCATCAAGCATGAGTGTTGCATGAAGAATGTTTGTACATCGTGTGCAGAATTAAGTTTTTTATTGCTTGTTAAATTTATCTGCTCTGTCAGTAATCTAATGAAGCAAGATTTTCAGAAGATGACTAGTGATTCTGAGATTATGAAAATGTCCTCTGGTTTGTCACAAGCTGAAAATCCACAGATTTTAAACTCTTAGAAACGATATCTGTGGAAGGTGTCCTTTGACTAGATGGAAGTGTGCTAGATAAATGAAACTTAGAGGATTATCAAATGTGTCCAGATCTAACTGTTAAGACAGGTGTAGAAATACTACTCTTCATCACTGAAATAATTGTATTAGAACAGAGAAGTATTGCAGGAGTGAAACTTGGACCATATTCTAAATAGGATTTCATGCTAGCATGGACCTTACAGCTTTTGAGGCCAGTAGTAGCAGTGTTGATCTTACGGCACCAGCAACCAAGACCTTTGTTAAATATTAAGTAAGAAATTAGGACTGCACTTCCAAATAATGGCTTTTGCCTGAAATAAACCTGGAAGTGCAGTTGGGTGGCTAAGGATTATTTAGAAAGAACACAAACAGGGTTAGCCCATGTAACTCTAGTGATGCCTTTGAGACCTTTACTGGACCACCACTCCCAAGATGTAGTAGGACTTGGCTTTATTTCCAAAGGAATAGACTATGTCTGCTTTCTTTGAGACCATAGAAGATTGTGAGCGTTGGGAGCTACTGTTCAGCGCTTCATTCAAAGCCCAATGCCTATTTGCAGGTGACAGCAAAGCTTCTGAAGAACACTGGGTGCACAGAATACTGACAGACACTCCTAAAGACAAGCTGTATTTTGTGCAAAAGGGGAGAGTGGACACAGTTCTGATTTTATTAAAGCCAAAACACAAAGTGGAAAAAAATCAAAGTGATGTCTGAGACCTGAAACTTTTCTCAGCTGTAGGACAATGTCTGTGCTATTAGTGTTTGTGTGTTAGGGTTAAACTGTCCCAGTTAGGTAACTCTGTACCTTGGGCAGCCTCTCACTTACTAGTTGATATCTCCAGATATTCTAGTCTCCTAGCAACCTCTCAATCTGGGATCCTTGTTGATCAATTTTTGTGGGGTTTGGTTTGTGCAGTTTTTTTGGTGGGTTTGTTGTTTTTTTTTAATCTCAGTGAATGTAAGATCTGCTTGTTCTGACACAGAGGATCTGCATGTCCACTTCTAACCAAGGATGAGCATGCCACTCACAAATGGGAATGTCATGTGGCATGACTTGTCACTTTGCATTCAGCTCAACATGCTGTTCGTTGTTCTGAGATCTCTTGTTTGCAGTAATATTTTTATTACAGAAAATACTATGCTGGTGAAAACTTAAAAGTTCTTGGATCAAAATGGACAGAAATACACTTCCTTGTTGGATACCAGTCAGGCTTCATGGCAGAATTGCCCAAAACTTCAGGTCAGAGGAGGGTAGACTGTGGAGTTAAGAAAGCTGCGGGGAAAACTATCTCCCCACTTCTTTCATCCTAGATCTTTAGTATGGAGTGAATAATGACATCCTGTGTTTCTGTTCAAGTCAGTGAGTTTGGCAAGAGGCAGCGTGATCCATCTGGAGTGAAGTCTGAAGACCTGTTGTTTGCTGCAATCCTTGGAAGCCCATTGAGTGTTGTGTGCCTCGGTTTCTTTGCCGGCCATATGAAAAAGATTATACTTTCATGGATGGAAAATGTTTTTATATAGAAAACTGTGTTAGGCTGCTGATAGCAGAAGGAACAGTATAGCTTGAATTGCAGTTTGCACACTGAGACAGTGAGGTACTTTGATTCCTCTTCATGCAAGAAAAGGTTCTTATGTACCCAAGTTCATCATCTGTTAAAGAATTCCACTCCAGAGGGAGCTGCACTTAATTACTACAACTTTACGAACACATTGCTTACTTAAAAACTCCTTCCTTAAATTGATGAGAACGATGAATGTACATTTATCCCCACAGCAGTACATAGCATTTGTACCTTCTTCAAAGTTTCCATTTTTAGGAGATTCTAGAAAGTTCCTTAAAGAGTCAAACAGAAGTGTCTGCTCTTCCTGAACCTGTGTCTGTGGTGTTCAAAAACAAGAGCATGTGTAGCTTTTGCTGCTTAATTTGTGAGCCCAAGACACTGCTTTGTGTCCAGATAAGTATTCTGGAAGTTGGTGTGTTAACGGCTACACTCCTGTTGGATAAGGCAGTGCTGCAGACCATCAGAGGTCTTTCATCATTGCTTCCTTTTTATTGTTCTTTTAATCAATGTTTGTATTTTTGTATACCTTCAAAGTAAGTGCAGAGGGGAAAAAAAACAGAGTTGATGCAATCCACACAGGTTGAATGCTGCTGGGGTAGTCTAGTTAGGAACATGTGATGTTAATTACTCTTGCAGGTCTGCACACTGTGATTTATTCTGCTTCCATTCCCATTTGATTCCATTGTCTTAGTTCAGGATATGCAGAGCCATATGTTTGTTAATGGATTAGTGGAGATCCTGTTCTGGCAGTGGTTCTTTGAGTCAGATAAAGCAAACCCTGTCCAGTAAAATTAATGGTCAAATTCTCAATTGTTTCAGGTGTACCCTGGTTTCACTTATTAAATTTAGGAAATCTCATGAGGTTTAGCCTGTCTGTGGTTGAGAGAATGGTGGTTGCCACCATCCTAGTAGACCTTCCACTTCACATGGAGCCTTCTGTTGCTGAAACAGCCTCAATGGTGAGACTTGCAAGGAGAGGTGGATTGCCTGATGAAACAAACTTGTCAGATCCTTAGGAAGAGGAGAGGTCGAGTGGGAAGAGAACTAGTCCTGTTTGCACTTAAAAAGCATCAGAATGACAGATTTGCAGTCCTACATTCTTCATACTTACGTAAGCCTCTGGGCTTGTTTATTTTCAGTAAATTTTTTCAGTAACTTTTTCAATTGAAATATATGCTGGACAGGACAATGGTAAGAGTTTCGCGTTAGCCGTGAATAGCTGCATGCTTCACGTTTAAGAAAATTTAAAAAATTAATTATACGAATGAAAAAATACATTGTAAGCTCTAAGAACTAAAAAATTAACTATAGGTGGTAGTTGTTCCTTATGATACATCACAAAGAGCATTTCAAAGTTTGTGTGGTATGGGAGTCTTCCTTTTGAATGAAACACACACTGTTTGCTGTAAAGATCATTACCGACAGAATGCATGAGCTTTTCTAAGAATAAAACACTGATGGTATCTTCTTTCTTCTTCCTTTCAGGCAGCACAAATAGTCCTGATTTCTCTCTTTGAATTGAACACTCCTGAGTTTACCATGTTACTTGGTGCCTTGCCCAAAACATTCCAGGATGGTGCTACCAAGCTTCTGCACAACCACCTCAAGAACTCCAGTAACACCAGTGTGGTGAGAGGCCCTTGTCCTTGCAAACAGCAGAGCCTCAAATACAGAAGCTCATTGAGAAGCTGTTGTAGATGTTCAGTAGATTGAATTATCTGTAACGGTTTTCTTGAAGCAATATGGCAATAGAGGCTTTTGTTTGATGTTACTTTTATAAGGACCATTAAAATAAAAAATACTATTTAAAATTTAGTATAGTCATAAGAGATTAAAAAAATGACTGAGAAGTGTATTAAAATTGATGGGGTTTGTACTTTCATGTTGGTGCTTTTGAAAACTCTGTTATGTTAGTAACAACTTTTTGGCTAAACCAAAACCTGATATACACAGATTCTCTGGGTTTATGACTATTTGCGAGATCTGTTTAATAACAGATACATTGTCTATTAAGAAGCATGCAGGATCTTTAACCTGACCTACAAAGTCACCTCAGTCTATGCCTATTACCTTATGAAGCTCATACATATTTTTATTTCTCTGAAGGGTTATGTTAATGGAGGAGTTGAGTAAGAAACATCTTTCACCTCCAGGAGCATTCCCTTCCTATCTTTGCACTTTGATGGGGACAAGTAGACCTTTGTGTAAGCTAAAACTGCTGTGTTAGGCTTCCAGGCAAATGGTCTGAATTCTCTAGTACTTGTGACTTTGTGTGAAGAGTGTCATAATTGAGAGCAATTTCTACTCGTTTTGCTGTGGTATAAATGATTGTGCAGGCCAGTGAAAAAAATGGTAAGTTAGACTGCTTACTTTTGCTTTTAGCAAGCATAATCAGAATGCTTTAGACAATGTGGAGAATAGCTGCATAATTAAATGTTAAATTGCCAGAATAATGGGCTACATGTTTTGGAGCCTGGCAAATCATGTCTGGGAAGCTGGATAGCCTTCTGGATGCAGGCCATACATGTTGCATGGTTAAAATCACAGATTCTGTGGATTGTAGAGAAATGCACATGTACTTTCTTTATCCTCAGAACAGTACCTTCAGGAGCATACTAATGACTACATGATCCATGGCTGCAGTTTTTTAAGTCAGGAGACAGAATCAAAACTGCACTAAGCTTGTCTAGAGCAAATAAAGACAGTGTTTGGACCTGTCGTTGTGCCTCCTGCCTGTGCATTGCAACACGTTGCTGATCTCTGTCTTCCTGCTTCTATATCAGGGTTCCCCCAGCAATACCCTCGGTCGAACTCCTTCCCGGCACTCCAGCAGCAGAACCAGCCCCTTAACTTCACCTACCAACTGTTCCCATGGTGGACTGTCTCCAAGGTAATGTGGCAGACTAATTAAACCACTTGCAAAATATTAAAGGATTTCAACACCGAGTGTGCATTTGCAGAATATGACTCACTTTGAAAGCAAAAACAAGACAAAAAGTTTACAGTAGATTGCTCCAAAGAAACTGGGTTTGAACATGATAATACATGGTTAGTGGCTGACTTGTGTTCCAGTCCTCATGTTATCTGTGTAATCTTAGTATCTTTTCTTATTATGTTAATTTTTTTTCATAACTAGGTCTTCTCCAGAATTACATTTGTAGGGTCAATGTAGTACTATTAAATGCATTAGAAATAAGATCTTGTTGAGGTTTCATATAGCAGAAAGTATGGGATGACTTTCAGGTCAGGTTTTTAGACTGTGTCTATTTTTTAGGTGTACACTTGTGATCAGTAATTCCTCCAACTGTAGTACAGTGCTTGTGCTGTTGAGAGATGTACTGTACTGAGATCTCCTGTTCCTCTCTCTGTGAGGGTGCAGAACAAGCAGAGGGTGTGACTGTGTTTCAATGCTGAATATCCCTTAGACTGCTCACCTGGCTGCTTACCAGCAGAGTAGTGGCTTGACATTTTAGGCAGTGGTCTGTTGCAACCGGTTGTTTTGCTGAAGCTGCAGATGCTACCCTAGGTTATATTGGTCCACTCCAAAATCTTCTATTGAGCCAATATGGACTCTTGGATTTTGGGAACGTGGATGTTTTGTACCATAAAAACTTAGAGCAGAGGAGATGACAATTTAAATGGTATATTCTGGGACTGTAGAAGTATTGGATGAAAGTATTAAGTTATTACCTGAACAAGTTGATTCATGCTGGGAAAGCTTAAAAGCTCCTGCTCTCAGCTGCCTGCCCTCACCATGGGAGTTCACTTCCCTTTGTCTTGGAGGAGGCAGAAGGAAACGTGCTGGGTGAGGACTGCAGTTCATAGTCCAGTACAGTAATTTATACTGAAATATGTTGATCTCCCTGTGTTGTGACTTGTGAAACTCTGTCTGGAGGGATGCTTAGACATGTGAGTTTCCAAGTGTCAGGAAAAGTACAGGCCCTTAGCCTTTAATGAGTAGCTAATTCCAGCAGCATAGGAGCATATGGCGTTTTCTGAGCAAATTTTGGATCTCTAAATACATCTTTGTGACCCCTGAAATCTGTAATCCAAAACTGAGAGTTTGCAAGCCAAGGTGTGAAGTTGCTGTTACGAGTTTTTTTCCACAAAGGTTTCATTAAGAAATTAAGTGGTAGAGTTAAGGGGGAATGGTTTCAACTGTGTTGCTTCATTTTTGACTAGCTTGAGCATTGTTGTCCTGCTGATTTCTGTCATGGGAAGTTACCAAGATATGTCTCCCTGTAGTTACCTTGTGGCTTTGTCAGCCATGTTTGCATGTGGCACTTATTTTATAATTTCACAACATTTTACCATGCTTTTTGGGTTTTGCCATTGGGACAGAACTGTGTTTTGCCACCTCACTCACTGCTTTTCAGTTTATCTTTGCATTCTTCTCACCTCTTGATATCAAAATATTGATTGAAGCATTCAGTGTAAATTGTTGCTGTTGTTTCCTAGCATTTTGGGTTTAGGAAGTGGAGGGCTTTTTACCCCATGTGATTTGTTTCAAGGAATAGTTAAGAGAGGGCATGTAATTCCAGAGCATTTTACCACTAAATTGTCAACAGCAAAACTGGCACAGATGCAGTGGGCCAAGAGTTTCCTTTAAAAAGCAATCATTCCTTCAATTTTCTATAGAGTTCTTAGAGATGTTGAATAAAAAATTTAGGTGTCCCTTCAAGAAGCATGTCCTGCTTCCTTCCTGGATTTAGGTAATCAAGAGTGATGTTTAGAAGTCACTCTTCAATGATAGGTGAAGGAGGAAGCTGCTGTAAAAGCCCTTTAAAATAGTGAGGGGAGAAGTGCTAATTTTTCTTGCTGAGTGACCCCTGAGCAGTAACAACAGCTGCAAATTTTTACCCTTTGTAGAAAAGGCAGTGGCAAGTACTGCAAATGTGTTGTTCAGCTGGACTGCATCCTTCTTGGAAATGTCTTCTTTAGCACAGTTTGGGCATGGTCTTGACTTACAAGAGAGAGAATTAGGTCTGGCTGGCCTTCTTTCAGAAAAAAAGGCTTTGGAAGGTGTACTAACAGGCTGCTGGAAATAGGGTACACTGCAGTATTACATATTTTGGTATAAGGGCTTCAGTGTTATGTTTCCATTACAAGTGCTTGTTGTTTGCTATGCATCAGTGGTGTAAAATGTCACTTTTCTCTCCACAAACTTGGGACATAAGTACACCCAGGTAATTCTGATAGCTGTGTGTGAGGATAAAGGTTCCCGGTTCCTTGGGGTAGCCCTCCTCCAAAACTAGACTTGAATTTACATTTTCATGGGACTCATTGCCAAAGGTTTGTAGCAAGGTTGTTGCTCCTTGCTTCTTGGGGTGCTCCGTTTGCTGGCCCCACTTTCTTTGTCCCTGCCTATGTCTTTTACAGGTAGCCTAAGTGCAGTCAGTGGAAGGATTATCTCCAGTTCCTAATGCTAGCTTTAGTTTTGAAGATTGTACTTTCCTTTGATTTTTTTTTTAACTTCGTTCACAGATTGGTGTCATATCTAGAAACATACATGTTTTTGGGGCTGGGATATGTGTAGAAAGGATGTTTGGATCTTCCTGTAGAAATAAGAAAATAGTTGCTCTCCCACTTTACTAATGGTTTGTGGACAATATCCTCAACATTAATCAGCAAGGCTTCATTGATACAGACTTACTACATTATGAATGTATTCCAGATGAATGATTTTTTGGGGGTATATTTATGTGTAAATGTATTTGGGTTCTCTGGATAGATTTTGAATGTTTTGGTTGAACTAGACTCTGCAAACAGCTAATTTGCCTATCCAGATGATAATATCTGCTGAAGTATCCACTGATGTTAGTGTCTTCAGGAGGGTAACATGCTTTCAGGGCCTTGGACAGAGTCCCTTCTCCTGCTTTCGTTTGCTCCCTCCAGTTCTGCTTCATGATCACTATAACATATCCACTACATCTGTAAGTTACTTCTGCATTTGTACCTGGGTTTTTTTTTCCCCCTTCCCTTGGCAGTTTTAGTTTTTGATGAGAGGAGTTACGGAAGAAAAATAATGCTTTCTGGGAAGAAAAATAATGCTTTCTGAGAAGAAAAGCAGGGAAGGGTACTCCAGAAGACTGAAAATAATAGGAAACCCTTCCAGACTTCAGACTGAGAGAAAAGAATGTTTCCTAGTCAATGCACAGATGAATGGCTTGAGTTTTGTTTTTTGGACAGAAAATCTTCTGATATTTAATAAATGATGCTGTATGATAAAAAGGAAAACACTAAATTGTGAAATCCTTTGGTGTAAGGGTACTTATTCTGAATCATAAATTCTGTAAACTCAAGTGTTACTTACATTCAGGTTGGGAATTTTCACTTGCAATTCTGTAAGAATATTTGAAGGAATATCAAATGAATACGTTTGCCCTATGATTTCTCCCATTATTATTAGCCCAGAAGCCTGTGCATAGTTTCAATTACTGAAAACAAGCAAAAGCCACCTAAAGAAAAAACCTATTTAGTCCTTCAAAGATCTCTAGAGGAAATACATCAAATAAAAGGCTAAGATTGTATTTGGCTATGTAATAATAATAATAGCAAACACCATTAAAAGAAAATTTGGCACTTTCAATATTAAGTTTAGCAAGTCAAGGCATCAAAACAGCATTAAAACAAACCACCCACTTGATACAATAAGGACAAGCCCACATTGTGTTTGGTGGCCCATTTGCAGGTAGGTGAGACCTGAGCTGTGAGACTTCTGATCACCAGTCTGGGAGTCTGGGGTATTGCCTTAACACTAGTGGCATGTAATAGCTATGGGCTTTGCTTGCTGTTTGAGGAGTGAAGTTCTTGACACTACCCTTCAGAGGAGTTTTCAGCCAGCTTTGCTGCTATTTGCACTGGAGCAGTTCTTGACTTGTTTGCCACTTCTGATCCTGCAATATCTCTCACTTGTATATATACAAATAAGATTTTGCAAGACAGTGTGTTGTGTAATAGAAACAAAGTGGTGTTGTGGATGCTCTACCAGCTGAAGCATCTATATTCTGATTTAGAAGGCAATTTTGAAAATCCATGTACCATAAAGGGAATAGGACAAAAGCAGAAATTAGACAAAATGACACGGCGATGGATGTCTTGGCTCAAAGATGCAGGATCAAACAATAACCCAAAGGGGCTTGTGGAAGTTCAAGGAGAGATCTGAAGCAACTTGGTTTCACAAAGTCTTTCCAGCTTTGTCTTCTGAGACCTGGGCCGAGTCCCCAATTTACACGATACATTTACACTCGACTGACTTTGACTTGCTGCTTATTTGAGTTCAGTTTGAATCTGGAGAAATAGGATCAGATCTTGAAGCCTGCAAAGGTTTGCTGATTGTGTAGGACCTGATTGCAGGGCTCTTATAAAGGTACCAGGAGACAAACTTCATAAGGTCCCTTCAGATGTCTGATAAAAAAATAAACTCCAATTTTTCTTTCTTCCAAGGAAATCCTGTTGCTTAGAAACACTTACTTAGAGTTTGAATACAGATGCATGGTCAGGGATCAGCTATGTAGAACATTGTAAGAGTTGTTTATACAGGCTATATCCAACAAAATCTACTGGTTAGTTAGTACAAGCATTATGTTAGGAATAAAAATGGAAATGAATAATAAGGGCCTAAACAATGACATGTGAGGCTCAATGGAGTATTCTTGTTTAATTTTCTCTTAATTTTTTTTCTCTCTCCAAGGCAGCATGACAGCACTAAACCACTCAGATTATAGTTTCTTTTTTTTTTTTCCTCCCTCTCCTTTCTCTGTTTTTTCTCTCTTTTGTTTCTCCTCTGGTCACGGCAGTCGGCTCTGGGGTTGGAGTGCAGACGGGCTGTCGAAGCACCCCCCTCCCCTTTCTCAGCCTAACTCCATCCCCACTGCTCCTTCCCACAAGACTTTCAGACGCTCTTACTCTCCCAGGTAACAAGCTACCTGTTAAACCAACTTGTCTGAGGTGTCACAGTATTATTTACCTTTCACACCGTGGAATTTGTTTCAATGTGGGACTTCCAGCGGCTTTGGCTGGAAAAGGGAAAGAAATGATTGTAGCTTTCAGAGAGCTGAGCTGATGGGAAGCTGCTTGCTCACTGCTTGGGGATGCAGCATGCAAGCAGGGGAAAAAAAAAAGTGGATTTTCCCAGACTCTTACACCCATTCAGGAGAGTGGCAGGAAGACGCTCCACAGTTGGCTTCCAACACAGAACACAGTTGCTGAGCACTTCTGGCAGGCACTGGTTGCATTATGATACTATGGGCAAGATCTTTCATTTTGGATACGCTTGTAGCAGGCATCACACAAGTACTTCCAAATGGACAAATACAGCTCAGGAGTGATTTCACATCAAACCTTGCATATATGATTTTACCAGCTGCTTGCATAGTATGATTGTGGAACATCTTGGAAATTTGTAGTATTGAATTTAAAATTCTCCTTACCACAAGATTGAGAGGTTATCAATCACTAATTTCAATGTCTATTCCTTCTCCTGTGCCCTTGTTCCAGTCTGCATACACATCTTGACATACACACTTAGTATACTGGACTAAAACTGTGTACTGGTTTTAATCAAAAAAGCCTTCTCAATACAAATTTAATTTGCCAGACCTCTCTGACAATTTCTTGAATTTTTTTAAGTTTCTACCCTGACAATAGACTCTCTGTAGGTGTGGTTTCTCCTGACTCAGATATACTTGTAACCTAAGAAATGACTATATAAAGTTTTTCCTTGAAACAAGAAGTTGCTAATGAAAAACTGCAAAAAGAAAAGCAAGAAAATTTTAATTTGGGCTCTCAAAATTCGAAAACCTGTGACATCTGAGAGAAAATAGAATACAGTAGTTGACACCTCTGTGAATACCTGCAGAATTAAAACTTCAAATTAATGTTCTGACTCTTCTAGGACACTAAGATATCTGTGGAGGAGGTCCATGTTGACTTTTGGAATAAAACTAGTTAAGAATGTTTTTTTTCTGCCTTTCATTATCTGACATGAAGTTTTGGAACTATTTAACATATATTTCAGCCCAGAGCCTGAAGGTGCAAGGAAGTGAGTTACTGTGTACTGCTTGATGACACTAAACTGTGGATTACTTACACATAGTATGGATTGGAAACAGAACAACAGTTTATGGAGTAAAATGTATGCCATGCTAGACTGGAAAACTGCCAAATTGTATCTTGATAAACTTGTAAACAGCTGCATTGATTTTGTGCAGCAGAAGATGGAAAATAATGTTGTGACATCCCTAAACACTTCTCATCTCTACTCACTTCTTATTCATCCTGTGCCTTTCCTCTAGTTTTCTGCATGGGTCATATTTTTTTTCCCCCTTTTGTGCCTGTTTTTTCCTGAAAGGTGAGTGTAGTTCCATTTTATTTTTATTCCTCACATTGTGTTGTCTGTGAAGTATTCCAGTGCACATACTGTCAACAGACATGTGTGTTCACATGTAGAATTTTCATTCATGTAGAACACAGCCATAATGTGATCTCCTACACAGGCTTAGTCTTGACATATGAAATCACTGGATTCTTTAGATTTTGATTAAAATGTGGGTTTGTGCTTTGACAAATGCATCAGATTGTTGGCTGTCTTGAGAAATTGCCTTAGTCCTTTAGCACTGCAGAATCTGTACTTTGATTATTCTTTCTTAACAGTATAGGGCAAAGTTCACCCTTGAGGAAAGAAGTGACAATTTCAGCAGAAGATTTAGTGTCAGTATATTTGTAATTATTTCTGGGTTGTTTTTTTTTGGTTTTTTTTTTGCCATGGATGTAACTGTGTGACTTCTGGTAAGTCTTGTCATCTCTTGGTGTGAGCACACAGGTACAGTCACATGTATACCTTCTTGAAAGGTAGTTTCATAGCTCACTTATGTATTTATATGAAGAACCCTTTAAGATCAATGAATTAAACATGCTTGAGCACCAAATGTGTATTTTTGAGATCATACGGAACAAAGATTTTGCTATTTCTGCCTGATACTTTCAAAGAACCTAAAAATTGCCTTCCCTTCTGTCTGGAAAGCCATCAGAGTGCATTAGTGGTGTTCAGCTGTCTGAAAAGCCCTAAATGCTTGGACTTCTGTAGGTTTATGAAGAGCTCTTGTTTCTTGATAGTGGTCTGTTCTTTAAGTGGGTTCTCTTTCTCCCTGACCTGACAGACACTGCTTAAAGTTGGGGAGTTGTTCTTTGGTTTCTTTGCCAGAATATGTGGTGCTGATGCTTGTGTGAGTGTAGAGCAAGTGTGTTGCATGGGAACCAGGGATTATGACTATTTTCGGTGTGTTAATCCCAAAGGAATTGGGCAGCACCAATCTTTTCCTCTGTCTGAAGTTCCCAAGTTTCTTTCAGGAAAAAGCAGTGGTTCTAGCTATTTAATATCTTAATTTTAGATCTGTTGAAAACAGTAATTCTATACCCAGGATTCAAAAGGGATTTTTCGCTTTGATTCCTCCCCACCTCACAGGGAACCTTTCTTTTGTGGAAAAGGAACACAACTGTTTGTTCAGCCATCCACCTACAAGCCCATCATGTTATCCTTCTCAAACTGTTAAGAAAAAATAGTAATTCAACACTTTAGGAAGTTGGACTGGAATAGGGAGCCACTTCTTGCCATTTATTGGCGAACAACTTGTTATAAATGTCTGATTTGGTCTATTTGCTTCTGGCTCTACTAAGATCCAAGACTCCACCAGGGAAATTGTTCTCTGTTACTGGGTCTGTTAATTTCAATTTCTTTTGAAAAACTGATTGTCATGCAAACTCAACTTCTCCTAGATAGAGCAAAGCCCTACCAATAATGCCTTTTTCTTTTTTCCAGGCTTTTAGAAACTTCTCTTTAGCCAGATCTTTTAATATTATCTGCCCTTGCATGCAAGGCATTTTATCATGGGACTTAATTTTTTGACAACTCCTCAAGGATTCCCAAAACTTTTGTGGCTTTATGCTGCTGAGAAATTTCTGAGAGACAGTCTGCAAGAAAGCAGTGAGAGAATTCCCAAACTTAGGCTGAATACTGAAATGCATCTTTTATTGCAGAATTGTGCAAATGATTTTGGTTTTACTACTTAATGAATAAAAATGGACCATGTCAGATTAAGATTTATGTCAAGATACATTTTCCATTTAAATCTCTCACAGTTTCATGTATTACTAAACTTAAATTTCATTAATTTCACTTCCACTAGCTGTCACAACCGTTTGAGTTCTCATTGTGATTGATTTTATTTTCCTTTATAAATTACACCACTGCCATGCTGGGGATAGGGTTTTTTTGTTTACAAAGTTTAGTACACTTATTGGAATGTAAGAAACACTTACGGCAGTGTAACACCACTGATTTCAGTGGAGCTTCTCTTAGATTTAGCCCCATTTGATGGGAGGCTCAGACTCGAACTCTGCTTTGATTCCATCCATGTTTTGTTACAAGTCACTGGTAGAAAGGGTATGCCAAACCATCTGTCTCCAACTTGTTTTTGTTAACGCGGATTCCAATTTCATTTGTAACATTTCATATACGTTTGGTCTTTAGTATGCTGGATTATGACACGGAGAACCTAAATTCTGATGAAATCTACAGCTCTCTTCGTGGAGTCACAGAAGCAATTGAAAAGTTTAGTTTCCGTAGTCAAGAGGACCTGAATGAGCCAATCAAACGTGATGGAAAGAAAGACTGTGACATGGTAAGTATTGGATTTATTAGTATCCCCAGAGAGATGAAATTTCAAAACATTGTCATCAAATGGTTCAAATGTGGATTGTTAGTGTACAAAATCCAGTTATTCCTGCTGTGTTCTTAAAAGGATCTCCTTACTGGCTGTTAGGTTCTTATACCTTAATTATGGGCTCCTACTAATGTAGTCCTTTGCACCCTTTGAAGGCTAGCCTCCTGTAAAATGTGCTCACTGGGCTTCTGTGGGAGTCCCATGTAGGATGGAAATAGTGGTAGTGTCCCTCAGGAGTGGCTTCTTCATGGAGTGTGTGTAGTCAGATTTGTAATGTGAAATGTTAGTTCTTAAAAATGCATGGATGGTTTCCCTTGCCAGGCTTAGGACCTGTGATCACTCCCAAGTGCACAGCTCATATGGGTATTTCATGCTTCCTGAGTGGTTACAGAATTCTCTCCTGTGAGATGCCATTTGTTTTAATTAAATACACAGCCTTCAAAATTTATGGGAATCTTAAATGATCATCCTTATTGGTCCCTTCCAACTTGAGATATTCTATGATTCCATGAGAGTCTTACTTCCTATCTGAACAAACAAGTTTACATTAGTAACTTACGTTAGATTAAATTAGCCTTCAAAGCTAATAGTTCTTGGTCTGACATGTTTCTTTGCATCCCTTCTGTTGTTCATTTCTTGTTCGCTTGCTAAGCCTCATCCAATCTCCTGTGTCAGCAGATTGAGAAGTTTCATGAGGAGGATGTTGCTTTTACTTTCTTAGCACACCAGTCCTGCTCCAGAGCTTATGTATGAACTTTGCCAGTTACATTTAGGAACGTTAGCATAGCATTGTGTTCTGTGACCATGAGATATTTTTGAGCAGTTGTAGTTAAACAAAAGAAAGAGGTGATAATCAAAGTTTTACTTAAGTATTATGTGTAAATAATATGTGTAAATGATTCTATGCCTCTTCCTATTGGTGGGTGACCTCTGAGAAGGCACCAGCTTCCATAGAATTTGAGTAGTCTCATATCTTTCCTCTCCCTTTGATCCCCCAGGTATCTCGAGACGGTGGCCTTGCTCTCCCTACCGGTGATGTCCGTGGAAGCAGTGACATTGTGGAAGGTGGAAGGATGGCTTTAGATAACAAAACCTCCCTGCTTAACACCCAGCCTCCCCGCGCCTTTTCAGGGCCACGTGCTCGAGAATATAACCCCTATCCTTATGCTGACACAATTAACACTTACGACAAGACTGCCCTGAAGGAAGCAGTGTTCGATGATGACATGGATCAGCTTCGGGATGGTTCGTATCAGCGTCCCTCATAAAACTGCAGGCAGCTTTGCTCCCTTTCTGGTATATTTGTGTATGGGTAGTGCTCTCAGATATGTACCTGTGTGTGCATGCATTGTGTATTACTTTGCATCTGAGTCAAGGCTTGGTATGAAATACCCTTTGTACTCATATCCCAGCAGAACTTCATCTGTGGCTGTTGAGAAAACAAATATACTGCGGTTTTGATTTTTGTTTGTATGAGGTTTCCCTCAAACTAGTCCCTTAAGCACCTGTAGGGACACTAGTTTGGGATCTTTGCCTCATTATGGCTGGAATGTCTCACTGAATAGCTTGTTGTTATCGAGTGCTACACCTCAGCTTTATTCCTCTGCAGTACATTGATGAGTCACTGTACTTTGATCTAAAGGTCATGCATGTGACCGCTGGTTTTGGGTGTGTGTGCGTCTGGGAAAAAACCACAGCAGTTCTCATCTTGTAGAAGTAATTACTGGAACTGGAAGAAATCCAGTCATTATCTCTTCCTGGTTGGTTAGAAGCCATGTGAAGGTTCATGAGCTATGTTATGAACTCAGGTTAAGTTGTGGGCTAGTCAGATTCTCTTGCCTGCCTGAGGCCACCAGGAATTTGATGCATTTTTGGAGGCCCCCTTGTTTTCTGTACTTTGTTCTGTAGAGGGTTAGTAATCTCAGTATCTTTGATGTTTTCCCTGTTTCTCCAAATGATTTGCTGCCATTTGTCCTAGAAGTACCCATTGACCATTCGGATTTGGTGGCTGATCTTCTGAAAGAGCTCTCCAACCACAACGAGCGGGTGGAGGAGCGGAAAGGAGCTCTCCTGGAATTGCTGAAGATCACAAGGGAAGATAATCTCGGAGTCTGGGAAGAGCATTTCAAAACCATTCTGCTCTTGCTGCTGGAAACACTTGGAGACAAAGATGTGAGATGTAGATTTTTGTATTAACTCTCCTGTACATTGCTTTATCTATGATGATATTTCCCACGCACTAATTTAAATGAAACCTGCTACTTATCGGTGATGCTGCACTGCACATTTTGTCTTTTGGAGGTTGACAACTCTACTTCAGTTTTCACTGAGTTCAATGCTGAGTTTTAAGCTACTCTGAAGTGTACTGGTTTTTCCCCTCCCTCCAGAGCATTACTAATAAATAACTAAGAAATTGAACTAGAATCAGAAAAGAAGTTATTTTCTAATCTAGTACAAAAACTATCAACACTTCAGTAGTCATTCCCTTCTGAGTTAGATGAAGTTACAAGCTCTTAATTATATCATACCCATTCCCAAAAAGGAGAATAAAGGCATTCTTGAATAAATTAATTCTCTTGTCTCCCTGTTTCGTTTAATGACCCAGGGTATCAGATCTCACTGGATAGGTCTCTGCCTCTTGCAGAAATGTCATCAAGAGGAAGCTGCTTTTATAGGGAATGTTTTGAAATATTAAAAAAATAATCTTTGTTATTGTTACAGAAAGGGTAATTCTGTAGCAGTGTAGGTGGCTGACATTTCCTCAGTCATTGTTGATAGTATAAGCATGAGTTGATCTAGTTCCTCATGTTCATCATCGCATTATCATGTGTTTATCAGAATGGTGGCTTTGTCTGAGTACCTGAGAATGATGCTACTGCATGAATTTTGCAGTTGAATAGCAAAGTACATGTTTTAAAGGCAGAGTATAAAGTAAGTATACCTCTGCTGAAATTTTAGAATATATTTGGAGAGTCCACAGTTCAAAAACTTAATGTAAGTTATGAAATTGAAGCAGATGTTATAAATCCCTTCTGATTTTTGATGTAAAGGTTTAAGGTGTAGGTCAGTGTTGACTACAATAACTTAAGTTCTTGAATTCATTGGCAAAAGAATATGAAATTTAATGAAGTAGAGTCATTCAGGATTCTTTCTTGTATCTGTGAGAACAGTCATTTTATGTGGATTTTTATGCAAGAGCAATTAAGGAGACCGATTCTGAATTTTTGTTACATTGATTACACCGTTCATTCCATTTGAGCTGGTAGAGTGAAGTAAGATTTCTGTTGGCCCAGGGAGCCATGAGAACTTAACTTCAAACTACAATATGAAGGAGTGGCTGTTTCTAATGTGAATTTTTCTTGACACAGCATTCAATAAGAGCCCTGGCTCTACGAGTCCTGAGGGAGATACTACGGAACCAGCCGGCAAGGTTTAAGAACTATGCGGAGCTGACTATCATGAAAACGCTGGAAGCACATAAGGATTCCCACAAGGAGGTGAGTGAGCCTTTCAGTGTTGCTACTGGAAAAGTAATATGGACCTGCTGAAGAAATGTAGGACCTGTGAAACTTAACAGGGAAACATCTTGACAGTAGAACAATTAGATACTAAGTCTCCCCAGAAGAGACAGGATTTTTAGATGCTGAAGAGTGAGGAAAGAAGTTGAGACCGACAAAGCTGTTTATGTGGACATGGAGCTATCTGGAATCATAGGCCACTGTTTATCGACTTCCCAGGATTTCGTTTCTCACTCTGGGAGAGGCTGAGACACTGTAGTAGAAAAGTACGTGTTTCATTATTTTTTGGAAGGCAGATAAGGATAGAAAATGTACTGGAGAACACAAAGGCCATGTTCAAGCAGAATTGTGTGTGAAAACTGAAATTTGGCTCTGCTGGAGTACTGGAAACTGGTGAGTAATGGGAGAAAATGGGTAGAGAGACTATGCAGGGGCTGAGGAAGAAGCAAAGGGAAGGATGAATTGCATTTTCTCTTTGTGAGAGAACTCATACGTAAAACTGAAAGTATTCTGGAGTAAAGCAAGAATAAAGGGACATAGTAAGTTTGAAGTAGATCAATTCAAATTACATTTAAAGTGAGTCTTTGTAGATTGACTTCCAAGCTGGATCTTTTTATTTAGCCTTGTGCATGTTGCAAGTTTGGAAAGTGCTATCAGAATTTCTCTATATGTCTGATGGCTTTGTTGCCAGAGACCTTGCTGTGAATTCTGTGATATTTATTCTCCTCTGCAACAGGATTGTCCTAAGCTAGCAATTTTGGGCATCTCTGTCTGAAGAGATTTGGCCATGAGAAGATCATTGTGTAGATCAGACTGCTCTACAGCATTGCATAACTGGCACAAGGTTATGTTAGCTGTGGGTAACAGGACCTGTACTGTTTAAAAATCAAAACAGGAAAACAAAAAACACCCGCAGGGAAAGAAAATAACAGGCTGGATTTCTCTAAAATGCAAAAGTAGAAAATGTTTAATCCTTTGGTGAATCGGGCTGCCCTACTCTGCCTACCTTCCTCCTTGATTTAGAGCCTTTGCACCCCTGTCATTCTCAGTTCAGAGTAATAAGAAGCAGTTGTAAATTGATTTCCTGATAAAGCAGTCAGACAAAACATTATGTTCTGAAGGAGTGCCTTTTATTGGCAAGTTTTCCTGCTTGCATATTTCTCAGCTCACCTTGACTCAGTGCCCTTTGTATTTTTTGTCTGAGCGTCCTCCAAAACTGCCATTTTGAGCAGAATTCACTGTCTTTGTGGGACTGGCAGGTTTTGTAGCAATGAGGAACAATGTTGAAAACACCATACTCTATGCCTCTATACTCTCTCTACACTGTGTTCCATGCTTGTGGTGTGGAAAGAGTCTTCAGGATTTGCATGAGGTGTGCTTCCCAAGGAAAAGGAAAGGATAAGTCTGCTATAGAGAAAGCAAAGCTCATGTGGGGAATGAACAGATGGGAGTTCAGGCACTTCTTCACAGAATAATTGAACTGTATTGCTGTCAGCAAGTAACTTGTGCTGTACTTAGCATGGCTTTGATTTACCATGGTATGGCATAGCATCTTCATAATGAAAAATCAGCTGCTGCGATGGGATCTTTGGGTGACAGCTGCCATACCAGGGCACTCCAGGTATATTCCTATTTTGCTGTCTGTCGTGTGTGCAGCTGTATTAAGTGGGGGCACTGATGCTCGATTTTTCATTCTGTGTGTTTTCTGTAAATGAGGCTCTCAGAAGAATGATGCAGTCCATGAAAGGTGTCATCTGTCTGTCAGTAGTTTGAGAATATCAGCATTCCTGAAGTTAAGAAAGGCACTTGAGTAGCCATATGAGCTAGGCTAAAGTTATACCCAGGAATATGCTTTAGGTATTTTTACCTGTAGCTGGGATTTGCTGATTCAGTTGACCCTGTGAAAAATTAACTGAGAGTTCATTTGGGCATGGCCCAGTTGGTCAAACTCATAGCCTTGGGCCAGAAGGTCACAAATTCCCTTCCCATGGTGGCCTTTCAGCGCTCTCTCTCACTGCTGACTTTGTAGTGCTGCTCTCTCCAGGAGGGGTGGAGGAGCCACCATTTGACTGGATCCCACTGGGCTGGACATTAAGTGAATATTCACCAATTTGTGAATTAAAAGGGGTCTTTCAAAGAATAGATGAAGAAGGAAAGGAAGATCTGAGCAGTCTGTTCTAGTTTTCTTTTGCACTGTATCAGAACAATATTGAAGGCAGTGGTGTATTTTTCTTAGACTACATGAAATAAAATCTCCCTCTGGACTGTAAGAACTATTTCAAGAAAAGCTGCTAAATCATTTAGTTAGGAAAGGGTTAATCTTTGTGCCAGTGATGTCCTGATGTCATGACAGAGTTTGTTATGTTTCTGGGCTGCTTCTGCCTTGTAGTAGAAGACAGGAGTGATCCCAGTTTATGGTTTGGAATCCTTTGGTGTGCAACAGGCTGTGTAAGTTTGCAGAAAATGCCTGTTTTGAGTGAGGCGTCTCTGTTTCAGTCTTTCTTACCCGAGTTTCCCCTTCAGCACAGGGACTGCTGTTTGCTCCAAGTCACATTTTCAGTTATGTGTGATCTACAGAGAATCAATCTAAAGTGACCGAGCAAAGGGAATTTGAAGAGGAGGACAGTACAGAATTGTTAATCTCGGATACTGTCTCAAAGAACTCATCGTGCTAAGAGGCATGAAAATCAAGAAAGTTTGTTTGTCTACCCAAATTTCAAGGTTGCTGTTTTTCAGCATGGCCAGGAGAGATCAAATGAGAAATAAAACCAAACTCATTCACCAACCAGCAGATATCACTCCCTCCCTTGGCTGAGTGCTTATATCTAGTTAAAGGTTTTTTTGAAACAAAAAAAGTGTGCAGTTTTATTCTGGATTATACAGTTGTAAGTATCGAAGCAGTGTTAGCATAGGTAGATATTTTGGGATGCCTGGATAATTGACTGTTTTTCCAAGTCCAAGCAGACGTCTTTAGAAGGTTGATTTTTTTGCCATGGCTAGAAGTCATCTGCCTTCTGTTGCTGAAGGCAAGGTCTGAGATCAGCAGAGCAGCACAATTAAGAGCACCATGTTTCCTCCCAGGGACACAGGGGAGGAAAACTTGGTACATGGATTTAGAGGCTGGGTCACAACTTGTGAGTGCAAATGCAGGAGATTGGCAAAGCACAGACCTCAGTGGCAGGTCAAAATTAATATAACCCTAGGCCACAGACTAGAAGACTCTGGGTTGTTTAGTTTGCATTTTTTAACTTCATCCCATTTTTATACTGTTTGTGGTATAACAGTTTATTTAATGCTGGTGATTTAATGGGGTGATGTGAAGAGTCAAGCCTGCTTTGGTCATAGCTAGAAATATTTATTGGAGTTGACATGTATATGCCTTTCACTTACTTTTGGAGCATTAGAACGTAATTGAAGTTGTGGATGGTATTAAATCTTGTTGATTTTAATCAGTCTTTGTTTGGAGTTATTTGGAAGACAACCATCTTTCTGTTGCCAATTAGTTAATATTAACTCATTTGTTCCAGTGTAGTTACTCACCCATAACTAAGAAGAGATGCTGCCTCCTGACCCAATACCATTGATGTGACATTGCTTCAGATTCATACCAGCAAAATGAGGATAATTTCTTATTACTGAGTATATTAAAAGGGAAATAGTTTATTATCTTGGGAATCAGATGCAGAGTGAAAAATCATAGGATAGCTAGTTCCCTGCTTCCATCTCTGCCACTCTCCGTTTTCCTGCCACTTAGCTTATAGATTTAACAGATACACGTTTTCTATGTGTAAGGAAAGGATACTGTGCCATCTCTTAGTTACCTAATTTCTGTATTTCATGATCTAGAAGGTCTGTAAGCATAATTTATATGCAACATTCTTTGTGCAACCCTCCAAAAGAGGGAGCCAAAGAAGATTAGCTTAGGTAATTGTTATTATCTTGATATGGTTCTTTTAGACTGACCTCTGGCATTTATGAGATTTTTAACTACTGTCTGATGATGGTATGATCTATGTAGGTTTCTGTAAAATTTAGCTTGCTAAACAGAAAAAAGCACTAAATGATTACAGTCTTGAAGATTAATTGTTATGCAGTCCATGCTGGAAGCTACCAAGCGCTGCAGCAGAGCAGTCATTGATGTTTCATAATATATGTTTACATGCTTTTTCTATTTCCCAACACATTTCAAGGATTTAGTGCACAAGAGAAGCAGTCTAATCTACTTCATCTCTGAATCCCTTATAAAAATCACATTGTTTTTTCATCTGCTTAGCAATCCTCATTGCTGAGTCCACTTCCTGCTTTGAAACCAAGTCTGTAATTGTTTGTTCCTGTCTGGATCAGACTGTAAAGCCTTCAGGGATGGGAGTTTGCCTGGCTGGGTATTGGTAAACCTCCGTTCCCTCCAGCTTAGATTATACAGGCTTTAAGCAACCACCTCTAGATGGCAAAAGTTGGCTCAAAAGTGAAGCCACATGCCTCATAAGCTTGAAAGCAAAACCTTTTTCTTCTGCTTAATAAAATTCTCTGGTTCTCTGCATGTTTCACAGTTGTGTTCAAAGCCTGAGTCTTTCCAGTGGGATTTCACCTGCACTGCCTCATCCTCTGCAACTTTCTGCAGAGACAGTGCAACTAATAATCATGGCAAAGTACTCCAGCTTGAGGTCCTACATACAGCTCTCATCTGAGTGTGCAGGTGTTGCTTTGCTGACATCCCAGCTTGTTACACTGACGCCCTGTCTAGCCTATGAACACGGCATGTTCTGCCTAAAGTAAGTCAGGACATACTTTGCTTTCCTTATTTGCCAGTAGTTTGTGTCACTTCAAAGCAGAAATGAAATTATCAAAACTCTTCAGAAAGCTGCTGCATATTGACCAAGAGCATACTGCCACAGAGGAGCTGCTTGCTGCAGCCATCAGGCAACATCTTAAATGCACTGAGAGTAATAGCTGAGCAAAAGAAATTAGGTGGAGGAGACGGAGTCTTAGTTCTTGTTGTCTTAAATGAACAGGAATCCATGACTGCAGTGCATTGTGAACCAGGTAAACCAGTGGGAAATGTGATCTAAAGCTTGTTTGCCAAATTTTGTAGAATGTTGATGATGCCAATGTGCTTTTCTATTAAAAGACTCTGTGACAGGTGGCTACTGTCTCACACTGTTCCTAATACTGCACAGCAACATATCCCCTCCCACTGAAATTGGGAAGCTTTTCATGTGCATATTGCTGGGACCACCTAACCTGTTACTTTGACGCTTACACCTTGATAGTGTTAAGGAAGACATTGCTAGAGGTGAACACTGTGTGCTACACCTCTCTGGCCTTGTGTGTGTGAATATGTTTCCTTCCCCAAAGCAAACTGGGTGTAAGATGAAAATTTGTCTTTCTTGAGACTCACTAGAAAGGTCTTTAGTGCACCACAGATGACTTTCAAGGAACCCACCAGCAAACACAGCATACATTATGCCAACAGAAGTCAGGCTGAATCTAGTCTCCAGTGTGTAGAGCATAAGGTAAGTGTTTGGAAAGGAGAAAAACCTGCTGCTTTAAGGCCAAGAGCTATCTCTTAGATCTTCATTCCTGGACTGCCTGCCCTGTGTTGAATAGTGTCAAACTATCCAGTCAGTTCAAGCAATGGTTTGCTTTAAACTTTTGCTGGGAGGTAAAATCATGTTTGTGACATACCTTACACACAGCTTAGTGTCTGTGTTTTCAAAGCACTGCAGGCACTCTCTGGTCTTGCACATCTTGCTTCATAGCCACCCTTTTGAAGCTGATGCTTCCAACTGGTATCATCATTTGATTTCTTAGTTTTCTTTTGTATTTCTGAGATCCCTGAGAATAATTATATTAGGTCAGACAAAAAGCTTGCTTCATGCTCTACCTGACTATCAAGAAGCAACCATACAGTGATGCTTCCGTGTGGATATTCTCCCTCCTTCCATCTGTTTGAAGCTTAAAGCTTTCCCATGCAAATGGTTCTGCCTGCCTCTCTCTTTGAGATGACCTTTTTATTCCTTCAGTAAACTTTCTTGTGACAATGAGCTCCCCAGTCTGAGCATGTAGCAAACAGCAGCCTTTCATTCGCCTGGATTTAAATAATAGATTTCATAGCCACTGCTTATTGTGGTGTTACTGCTAGTATGAGTCATTCCTGTCACTTCCTGATGTGCATCTGTTGGTCTTGCCTAAAAGACGGGAGGAAGACCCGTTGCTTGGTGCTGTTCGTTCATTTCTCCTACTCCTTTTAAGGTTGTTTTATTCCACTGGTCAGGTTAAAACCCTGATTAAAGAAGATATTTGATATTTTTATATTGTACGGTTTATACAACTTGCAAAACACAAACGTTGTGCCTTATGGCAAAATATCTTTGCTAAACCTGCTATAATTACATGTTCTTGTTGCCAAATGACCTGGCAGCTTTTATCTTTTGATAATGCATTTCCCTCTGTGCGGGAATCCTGCTGATTTTTCTGGGATTACCAGGGGAGTGGGACTCTGAGCAGGTTGGGTAAATACTCGAGAGACATGCTTTCCCTCGTGGGATGAAGAATCTATCTGGATGGCTGAATGTTTTGTTTTGCCAAAGCCAGGAGGAAAGACATGGCTGGTGCTTGCACTGCAGAGTGGTGGCATTTGGCTTTCTGTGCCAGCAGGGATGAATTTGTCTTTTTGGCTCACTCTCAGCTGGTGTTGTCCTACTCCTTCCTACGCCCTGTCACCTGCCTGTCCTTCCCAAGGGAGCCAGGAGCAAGTTACCTGCAGAGGCTCTGATTCAAGCAAGCATGTAAGCACATGCTTGAATCCTGTTGATGTCAGTAAGACTCCAGCATGTTATTAAAGTTAATCGTATGCTTAAGGGTTTGCTGAAGTGTGGCTGAGATGCAGACACTGTCCACTAGATATGCTTTTGGAAGGCTTGCAAGTCTCCCTGGCATTGTCACATTTACAAGCTAATGTCAGCAAAAAGCATACTGGACATGTGTAATACATCCTTCAGTGTTCAGCGGGAAAGCACTGCAGGGAGAAAGGATGTGAAATACCCAACCATTTTGTAAGTGTGGCCAGATTCTTGATAGAAATGGGTGGCTGTACTGAAACAAGGAGTGGCAGGGGCATAAATAATTCTTGAACCTTCACAACTTTCCTTGCTCAGCTTATGATGTGCAAAATATGTGTGACTTTTGTTGCTATTGAACCCTCACTTATTTTGTGAAAAATTTTAACACCCTTTATGCTTGGAATTGGTTAATAGGCTTTAAAAAAAGATTTTGACTTGTGCACTTGCCTCATACCTTCAATTTAATATGCATGGTAAACTATATGCAAACAGGATATGAAGCTGAAACCCAGATAGAATACTCACTGACTTTTTTAANTTTTTTTTTTTTTTTACAATAGTGTATTTGAGGTTAGAGTCTGACCACAGGTGCATACTAAAATATTGTTGCTTTCTAATCAAGTGAGATACCAAGAGGATATAAGGTTTGTGGCGTTTTTTTAATTATCTTTTAGTGTGTTGTGTATATATCCAAGGTTTTCTTTCAGAGGCCATCTGACAATATTTGCCAGCAATATTTGGCATTGTTGCAAAACAAAATCCCAACTGCCTGTGTTCACATAGTTGTAGTTGGGTTTTTTTAGCTAGTGGCATGCTAGTGAATGTCATTAGATGGATTGCAAGATATCGGGGCTCTCTGTAAGTCCACTGCGTTGTTTGTGGAAAACAGATGTCAGAAGCTGTGGTGCCAGGAAGTGGATTCCTTTAAAAGAAAAATTCTTGTAGTCCCTGACTTCATCCACTCCAGCAATTCACCCCTGTGGTATCAAAACATGGCATTAGGTTTCCCTTGAGTACTCAGGTGTTTCTCTCCTTTTCCAACAAGTCGCATAGTGTTTTATCCTAAGCTAATACTAACTTACATGGAAAAATATTAATATATCTTATGTATGAAATTGAAGAGGAATTAGCAAAGAAATAGCTGTACCAAGGAAAACTCACTGAAAACGGGAAAGCAAGCATTTTATTCTTCATGGTTACTCATTCAGATTTTTCAGGATGAAATGTTTTTTAATGTTGACCACATTGGATTGCCATTCTTTTTGGAATATGTATTATTATTATAATTAAATGCAGAGAAAGGCCTGAAATAAATGGAGGATCTGGGCAGCTTCTCATCTGTAGATGGGGCACTGATACAGAAGCAGTCAAGATCTCAGGTTGCTTCTCCATCCTGCCTGTACCTTGCCTGCGTGCAATATTTGCGCTGTATGAAGCATCTGAGGTCATGTTCACTGTTGGATCTGCTTTAGAGGATGCCAGAAGTCAAGGGCAAAAGTTTTGCTATTTCCTGAGTTTACAAGTGTCTTGTGTCATTCCTGTTTCAGGGAGGTAGCTGTCAGCATTTGGGAAAGATTAATGTTGGTGTGGCTGTGATGCAAAGCCTGTGGGTGAATCGGGCGTTGTAGGTGATCTCTCCTGGTCACTGTTCATTGCTGCTTCCTTAAAAGTCAATTAAACCTTTCTTGAAAATGTTCTGTAGTCCAGACGTGGTCCTAGTGCCTCAGTAGGACTGAGATAATCTTCCAGATATTCCTGGTTCATGCATTATCCACAGTAGTTGCTTAAAAATAATGAAAGCTTTCCTTCTTGTGAGGCTTTGATAGAGCTACATCCACGGGTTGCCTTAGTCAAGTAGAAATCCCCGAGTTTGATACCATCCCTTAAAAGTAAGCCCTAAGCAGAGGGGAGTGTGAGAAGACAAGAAAAAGCATCCTCCATCTTTTGTATTTGTAACAAGAACATGAGGAACAAAGAGTGTGTTATTTGTGGCCAGGAAGAGTGCAACCAAGAGGAAGCTTCATTTTGTTGCCTGGCAATTAGCACAGGCACTTGAAAAAAGAAAACCTGCCTTCCCATCCTGTTCTTTTTTATCCAATTACTGCAGAATGTAAAAGGAACAAATTCTCATGGGAGGAGAGACCAGATTTGGGTCTTTCTTCTTTGAACTAGCTGTCCTATCTGCTGAGGGGAAGAGTTAATTTGCCTTCCCTCGATGTAAGAGTGGAGTTGAATTTAGGATTTCCCTTGCTTTGCATGACTGTTTTACAGTGTGGGCTATTTGCAAAAGGTGGGTGCTATTGCTGTTTCCACTTGTTCTTCCTCCCATTTTGTATATATAGTGATTCCAGTTAGATGTTCTGAGAGCATCCTGAAGCCTGTTTTGTGTCTGTAGCCTTGATTTGATGACAGCGTAGTCTAGTTGGGAAATGGCAGGACACACCGTGCCGTGGATGTGTCAGCATGGGCACCTGAGCAGTCACAGGTGAGATGCACAGTAAAAAGTGCAACAGTGCCATTCATGGCAATGTTTGGGATAAGTTTTGTATAAATCTAAGATGATGAGTTTAGGTTCTCTGACAGTAGCTGGAGAGGTGTCATCCTCTTGCTTCTTCTGGGATGGGAGTGCTTGTCTGTCTTGGGTGGCAGATGACTTTCAAACTAGCCACAACTTTGACACAATTATCTTAGGCAGGATGGACATCTTGCCACTGGCTGGAACAAAGATGTCACTGGAGGCAAAGGATGTGAATTTGCTCTACTTTCATTTCAGGTTGTCAGAGCTGCTGAAGAAGCTGCTTCCACCCTGGCGAGTTCCATCCACCCCGAGCAGTGCATCAAGGTGCTCTGCCCCATCATTCAGACTGCAGATTATCCAATTAATTTAGCTGCCATCAAAATGCAGACGAAAGTCATCGAGAGGATTTCCAAGGAATCGTTGCATCAGCTCCTACCTGATATCATTCCTGGGTTGTTACAGGTACAGAATCCCGTGTCACTGCTCCTGAACATAAATCACCATTGAGTAATTTGTGAGGTCTTTGACCTAAGAGGAAGTGATGGACCCTCTAGGGCCAAACCTTTGGTAAATTAAAGTTTTAACTGCATAATTTTGGTAAATTAAAGTTTTCATATTTAGGTATTTGATGTTTTCAGTGTTAGCAAAAAGAAAATGCAGGGTCTTATGTGCCTTAGATACCTTGACCTGGTTCCTAAATAAGTCAGTAGTGACCATGTAACAAATTTAAGAGTAGGAGTTAGCCACATCTTGTGCTGCCTCTGTGTGTCTTGTAGTCTCCTTTAATTCTGCTGAGCTGTTCTGTGCTTTGATGGAAATTTGCTGTTGAATTTGAATCCCAGCAGGCAAGTTGCTTCTTTCCTCTTTCCTTTCTGAAATCAGAACCAAACTTTTTGCTGACTTCATTCAGCCTTTTTCATAACCCTCTCAGGCTGGGTGGGGAGCTGTGTTTTTCTCAGTGCTAAGGCTTGGTTTTACATTGTGAATTTAGCTTTGAGGACTGGCTTGTAGCAGTGTTGTCTTCTGGTCCCCTGCACAGCAGCTGGCAGTGCCAGCAGTTGGGATGAGGCTGCAAGCAAGAAGAAAATAAAGGGAATAGCAGTGAGGGAGGAGAAAGAATGTGTGTGTTTACTGGGAAAATATTGTGACAGGAATAAATCAGTGAATGTGAAAGGGGAGACATGTTTGGGTGGGTAAGACTTCTGTGGAGAACTGGGATAAAGAAGCCTCCCTATTGTGAGCATAAAACATTGGAAGGGCCAGCGCAAAGTCAGAAATTCCCCTTATGCATCCTAGCATTCATCCTAAGTTTGTAGTGTCAGCTCTTGCAATTCTTTTCTTAAATCTCAACTTCTGGGAACTGGACAATTCTGTATTGATCTAAACTTCTGTTGTAATATGGTTTTAGCCATTATTGTTGGAGACAACAATCTGAACAGTGAAGCTTCAATGCACTGGAAAGTTTGGGAGCAGCATGCCTTTAAAAAGACAGTTATATTTGTCTTCTTAAATTGCTTCCATGTCTTTAAATGGTTTTTGTTTCAGAGCCTAGTTGGCCAGTGGCATTTCCTTACCTTAGAAACATACAGTGATTGAAGGAATCTACTTCTTGTATCTGGGGAGTATTTTGTTATCCTGGATGAATGACTGTGTGTTGAGAGTATCACCTTTATGCTTGTTTACCATGCTGAGGGGTACTGGAAGAGTGGTGAAGAGGCAAGGAGTGTCAGCAGGAGCAGTCTGAGCACAAGTGTGCAGCTCAACAGCCTGGAGTGGGATCCCCATGAACAGATGGGGATCTCCAGGAGAGGATAAGGCTTGGCAGGGGAGAGTCATGGTGCTTGTCCTGGTCCCAGCGAGGAGTCCTGGCTCCCACAAAGCTGAGTTGCAAGGTGCTCTCTCACATGCTGCCTCTCAATACCCTCAGGCCAAAGAGAGCTTTGAGCCTGTATTTTCTCCTGGTAGATCCTCTAACCAATGAGCTGGGTAATTAAATGCCAGGCGAAGCAGCAGCTGCTGCCTTACAGCAAGTTAGCAGATGGAGAAGTGGTGGGATGGTCCTTCTGGCACATACAGGGCAGGCTTTGCCAACCCAGCACCTGCTGATATGGAGCCCTCTCAGGCCTCAACACCACATGGATCTGCATGATCCCCATGGGAGGAATTTGGGATGCACACCTAAGAAAAATCCCAAGACTTGAGGTGAAACAGAGCCATCTGACAGGTTTGGGAGCCTTTGGGTTGGGACCCAGAGAGAACCTCCTGCTTCCCACCTGTCCTCCCAGCAGTGGATTGTTCCATGGTGGGTGTTCCTCTGCTGTGGGCCTGCATTCAGCCTTTTCTCCACCTCAATCCTCAATAGCTTGGTGTTTCTCTGAGCTCGATGAGGTCTCCTGCTTTTGTAGCTCAGTGCTCTGTGGGATTGCAGACTGTCAGTTTGGGCTGTACTTTGGCCTTGCAGCTAGAGCAGCACTAACTGTGCAGCATCCCTCCCCTGGCTTTCCTGGCAGAGATCACCTAGCATCTGTAGGACCCAGCACTCCACAGGCTAAAGTGATGTCTGTGTTTCTTTTGGGTTGGGATGGCTGCTGAGTGATGAATCTTTGCCTGAGTTTGGGACTGATGTCATCAGCTGCTCGGTTACCTGATGACTGGCCTAAGCTCCACTCAAACTGCCAGAGATCAGCACATTTACAGGGGTCTTTCAGCATGTTCCTTCCTGTGATATTTCCTCCCTGATAGGTAGGTTCCCCTCCAAGAAGCCCTGACCATCATCCATGGTTGTCCGAGCTGGACACAGGAGTATGTATATCTGATAGAGTCCCAAACTTACATTAGGAAACCGTGTGTTGTCATTTAATGCTATAAATAACAAGATATTAATAACTTATAATACGACAGTAATAAGTAACAACAGAAGGAACAGATGGGATGTACTGAATGATTGTATTCTCTTGCTCTTTGAGCATCCAGGTTGCAAACTGTTACACTAGACAGGGCCTTTCTGTTGATCTGTTAGGTCAACATCGTTTGCAAAATGACATCAGTTCTGTAGTATGTTGCTTGGGAAGGATTTGGGGAGTGCTGTTTGTCTTCTGACCTTTTTCTCTTGTCTCCTAGGGTTATGATAACACGGAGAGCAGTGTCCGTAAAGCTAGTGTATTCTGCCTAGTGGCAATTTATTCAGTAATTGGAGAAGAACTGAAACCTCATCTCGCACAACTCACAGGAAGCAAGGTACAAGAGTAACACATCTCTGGTGTTCTGTCGGTGCAAGCCATTCTGCTGGCTGTTACTAGCAGCAAGATCAGTGGCTTCACTGCAGCTCTGAGTCAAGTTCCCTGTACTCTGTTAAATCGTACCTCACCCTGACAAATACCACTAGAACAGCGCAACACTTGCTTAGCAGTGCGAGCATTTGAAATCCCACTAAGAAAGCTCTGAAGAGGTTCAGAGATGGGTTTCATGATGCATTTGATCCTGTGTAGCTGCAGACTGCACTGAGCAGGTCCTTCCCACTCCAGCCACGTTTGCCTTGCTGCTTTGGTGTTGCATCCAGAGGTGACTGTTCAGTGATTTGGATCATCTGACTGGCTGAAACCCAGATCTGCAATACAAATTAAACACCTTTCAGTCTGCTCTCTGGCTGCACAGGTAACCTAGTGCAGAGTGTGATGGGAATGCATGGCTGGGATGGTGGGAGAGCATGTCCTCTCAGCAGCAGATTTTGATTAGGGCTGGTTGAAATGCAGGTAAAGCTTCACTCTCAGTAGCACGGTACATGGGTCCCTTCTGGGACAACAGCAAGCTCGAATGACACTTCAAAGCCCTGGAGTCAGGCTAGCTGCAAAACTCAAATTCTGACCTGATGCTGCAAGAGAAACCAAGCCCTTAATTCAGCTCTGTCCTTCAGACAAGAGCTGCCCTTTTGTGTTGAAGCAGGCAGTGTTTGATTGCTTTTCAGAGCAGCTCAAGAAGCCATCACAAAATTCTTTTTTTCTATGCAATTTTAGGATTAATTCTGAATTTTTTGTTTCTGAAATAGATCACTGCATGTGAATAGCTACTTAGTTCAGAGGGCTTCATACTGGCATTTTGAAGGAATAATTTCTTTCATTGGGAGGAAGAGTGATGCAGACCAAAACAACCTGAGGCTGAGACACTTGGAGTTTATTTTTGTGTTGAGTCTTGTCCTTCAACAAATTACTTGTGCCTCCAAATTGCTTTGGAAAGAGACAGCAATGGGTGCTGAGGTTTGCCTTGTTATATTTGGGCGGTTAGGAAATCTCCCTATAAAATGTTGTAGAGGCTTTATTATCCCAGTATCCTAGGTGCCACGGACTTACTCCACCACATAGCTAACTTTAAACATGTGAGTAATTCTTCTGGGTTTATGCAGACTGCCTGCATGTTTAAATGTGAGCGTGAGTCATTAGAGGATCTGCAGTTAAAGTGGCAAAGCGGAAAAAGAAAAAAACCCCATGCAAAGGACGTTTATAGTCTTAACAACTGCAGTTTCCATAGATGTACAAGTTAGTGAAGATACAATGTCATTGAAAATGAACATTTTATAAAGCGTGGAGAATTCAGGGTGTTTCTTGGGAAAAGCCCATGGCTCTTGGATCACCAGTGTGCCTGCAGTCCTCCTGACCTCTGTGGGAATCCTGCTTGACCTGCTCAGGCTGCAGGATTGAGGTCTGTGAACTGATGGCTGCTGAAGTGAAATGCAAGAGGTTTTTCTAAATCTCATTAAATGTGTCTGTAACTTCAGTGGGACTGGGCATACCCTCCTGCCTGTCTTCTGAAATAGAGTCAGTTTTGCTTCTGCTTGTCCTCCAGAGCACCCAGTGTCAGCTTACTCAAAACTGAGCTCACCACAGAATACAAGTTTTTAGATTTGCAGTCAACTTTTACCCACCTGTTTTTCCTGGCATCTTCTCCTAATGTTTGCTTGTTTCTTTCAGATGAAGCTACTGAACTTGTATATAAAGAGGGCCCAGACCACCAACAGCAACAGCAGTTCCTCTTCAGATGTTTCAACGCACAGTTAATGGAGATATGTGGACATATGTGTAGACTTAGAAGCAATCAACGGTGCCTCTCAGAGACCTTTCTGCTACTCTTCACTGGCACACTCCATCAGCTTAAGGAGGCCATGCAGATATTTATTGCAATCAGTATTTTAGTCCCTTAAAAGCTTTTATGTAGAATCTTACTGGTATTGAATGTAAAGGAAGCAAGGTCTGTGTTGCAGTCTTCATTAAAAGTGAACAACAGGAAGCCATACTTAAACATATTTGTATAGCCTGCTGAAATCTCAGAAATATGTTTAGGTTAGCGTTCTAACACTGAGTCCAAGAACCTGGACACATGTACAAGTCAAACAAATCTTGTTGGTTTAGTTCATATCCAGTTTTGGTTTCTGTGTGCTAGTTAGCTGCTGTCTCCCTGCAGCCATTCTGGCTAGGTTCTCCTCTTCTTACAAGTCTTGTGTTCCTGTTTTGTACTCACTGTTGCAGCTTGCCTAACTTGCAGGGTTCTCCATGGGAGATCTTTGCAGATGTGGCTGTGATTGCAGCCTCAGATGCTTTAATAACTGAGAGATACCAAGTGAGTAATGAAAAAGTAGGTTCTTTTTAAATATGTGAGTTTTTGTACATAGTTCTGACACACCCCAGATGGGCTCATCTCTCTGTAACTGCTCTCCAGCCAGCTGTGCTGTGCATAACAGCTGGGCTCTTGCTCCTTGCATTGACTGTGTAAATATTTCTCCCCTCTCAAACCATTTGGCTTTTTCATATGCTCAAAAGACTCTCCAGGTTACTTGTTACTCCCTGAAAGGAACCTGGGACTAATCTCTGTGAATAGGATGGTGGAGTTAGGTGGGTGGGGGTTGGGTTGGATTAGACTCTGAGTGTGTCCATGGGTGGACAGTGAGAGCTGGCAGAGCTGTACCTCAGTGCCAGATGTTTTTCTTGAAGTCTGTAGCATCAAAGGGCTGATCTGCTGCTCTGACTGACCCACTGGTGCTGGGTGGTGAGTGGCTTTGTCCCCACAATTCCTTTGTGCTTTGGGCAAAATATTCATCCCAGAGGACAGAAAGGGTGGCTGAATCTGATCAGAAATACCACATGGAAGCACCTCTGAGCCAGTTGGGACAGTGCTGGTTGCCTGTCACAGCCCCTCCTGTGCCTGAAGACCCTGCAGTGCTGTTAATTGCCTTTAGAAACCCCTTTCTTCCTGGCCATCCCCACACAAAGGCCTGCTGGGTGCTCTGCACTTTGGAGGAACACTGCTGTCAGCAGAGTGCTCTGGGTGAGGGTGCAGCAGGACAAATCCTTTTGCAGCCTGATGACACAGACCAGGTCAGAGGCAAACCAGCAACAGTTAAATAACACGCAGCAGCACCCTTTCTCAAACAGAGACCCTTCTGTTTGCAAAGGGGGAGCTCCCAGTCTGTAACCAGGGAAAGCAGAAGGTTGCTAATTAACATGCTGTGTTTGGCCCTGGGCTGGATCCTGGAGGATGGGCATGCCCACCCCAAACCTGAAAAACATCAGACCTGGGGTTTTGTCCCCACTGCCAATGATGTAAGAGGATGGTAGACCTACAACCTATGGGTGCAGCTGTGGTCATGAATGTATGTCCCCTGGCTGCTCTCAGTGCCTTGGCATCTTTCCAGCTTCCTCCATTTGCCCTTTGGGGAGCTGAAGGGATACCTTGGGAACATACTGAGAACATGAGACTTTGCATTACTGCAGCAGAAGAGGGTAAAGCCCCATCCCTGAGGAGCTATGCTGTGAGCTGATGCTTGGTGCCAGCTTGTCTCTCAGTCCTCATCTAGGGACAGATTGAGGTTGGTGAGAGGACTTGTTGGTCCCTTTCCCTACTTAGGTGAGAACAGAGGAGGTGACCTTCTGATTTATACATGTCCAGGCCTTTGCTGGCTGCAGGGCTAGTTCCCTTATCTTTCCCTAATGTAATGCTATGGCAGGAGAAACTGTATCTGATCCTGGTGCATGGGATTCCCCCAGGGTCATTCCACAGGCTCAGAAAAGCCATCCTCACTATAGGGAAGATTGGCTGCTCCATGGTTCATGTCTCCCTTTCTGTGGACCATTTCTTTTCAACATCTTTCAGTATGCTTGTTAGAATGCTCTTTTTTAATTTTTTGAATGATTCAAATTATAACACAAATTTATTTTTCCTTTTGAGGAAATAATTCAGCTGTCTTGTTGGCAGCAGTTAGCTGTCTTGTTTGAATTTTTAGTAGTGGGTTAGGGTTTTTTGGGGTGGTTTTTTTTTTTTTTTAATTTGTACTCTTAACTGCTTAGTATTTATGCTTTTCTTTCTCCCCATCTCAGTTCAACATCTGTTCCAGGTCTGGGGTTCAGAAGGTCAGCATAGCTGACCAAGTGGTGATTAGTCCCTCCCAGCTGTGATGGAGCTTAGTCCATCATTGTTTGCTCTTTGTTGGTTTTGTTTTTTTCTTTGAATGGCACACTGTAGCAGATCTCCAGGAATTGAATTCCTTCTCCAATGATTTTATATATTTTATAAAATCCTGTTAGTATGCACTGAGAGTGAACGCACTGTAACGTCCCTGACCTGACACCTCAGTCGGAGCTGACAGCTCGTCCTTGAAAAGGCACGTGTGTCCTGCTGCAGGCAGCGACCAGCCTGCTCTCTGAGATGGTATTGGCACACTCGGGGCTGCACCTGGTAAAATCAGGCCTTACTTTCTGAATCAGATTCAGTTCTGTTTGTCAACAGATGCTCATTAATGTGCTACTTAATTTCGTTACGTGAGTCAGTCGAGGACTGTTCATCCTTTGAGTACTCTAGAAGTGTGTTATACCTGTATACAGTAGAGAGCATTCTGCTTAGGTATTTATAAATCATTGCGTATAATGTACATAGTAAGGTTGTTTAGTATGTTGAACACGACCCAATTTTTATTTTGTGTTTCCTTTGAAGTACTCAAAGGGCTACTACTAATCAAAGCTCTGAATGTCACCTCTCTGATCTCCAGTTTTGACTTCAACAAGCTGTACAATCATTTTGTTTTCTCTTCAGCAAGCATAAAGGTCTCTCTGGCTACAAATCACAGTGTCCACGCACGCTTGCAGAGGAAGGTCTGCATGCTGCAGTGCCTCACCGCACCGGTGAAGCATGTGTTCATGTTCTCCTGGCAGTAGCCACCTACTGCAGCTGCCTTTTTTTTTTTTCTTGCTGCCCATTATGCAGGGCTTCAATTTTTCATACCTTTAAAAAAAAAAAAAAAAAGTATATTTTCTTTGCCCACCATGCTTTACAAATCTGAATGGGAGAAAACTCTCAGCAGACAGCAGCTCTTGGCTGCAAGGTTGCCGAAATCTCAGATGTGGGTGATTTTTCTGCCATTGGCTGCACCAGTGCTCCGTGGGCATGGGCAAATACAGGCTCCATCTGCCCCACAGGTCTACGTACTGTAGTTCTCATGTAGTTCAGAAATATCGAGGCATGTGGCTTTCTTAAGGTACACTATGTGTGCTTGCCTGGATTACAATACAAGACTGTCTTTTTAATTGCTTACTACTAGCTTACCAATAACCTGTATAAGTAATGTAACTTTGCATCTTTGTCATCAAAACCTTTTCTCTCCACCCCTTTATTTATCAAGCATAATATTACATATTAAGGGACAGAAAAATAGACCTTTGTAGTATACGGCAGGACGTTGCTAATGATGTTTTAAATGGGAAGTAAAAAATGCTCTGAAAAATGCCAGCCACGAGAAATGACTTTGTTGGCACCGTGTTCATGCGCATGTATTTTTTCTATTTTTTCCGCTTTTGTCATGTTACATCCATATCTGTATTTATATCTTATTTGTTTCACTTTTGAGTGTATCATGGCAATTGTACAGATGTTTTTTGTTAACATTTACGTGATAGAATTTGCTAAAAAAAAAAAAATTAAAATAAAACCTTTTGAGTTTGCCCTAGAGTAAGTTGAAGTTTGGTTTCTTCTTGGGGGAGAAATATCCAAGTAGATTAATTATCCAGCACAGCTCCTCACTCCAGCCCATGCTTGCAAATTATTTGATTTTATTCCTGCCCTGACTTTTGTGTGTTCTTGTATTAATTAGAGAGTGTTCCTACAGGAACCATTAAAATATGTGGCAGTAGGAATTTGAGTGGTGAAATGTTTTGGAAAGTCGAGGGGTGGCTGAAGGCTGCACAGGTCTCTGTGCCTGGTACCAGATCTGACCACCTGCTGATTGTCTTGAAAAATACCCAATTTTATGGGCCTTGGTGCCAAGACTTGTACATTTGGAGGTGCCAGCAAAGGACACCCAGCTTTGCCACAGGGAGGAGCATGGCAGAAGGCAAAAGTTTTGTAGGATAAAATTGAAATACAGCAGCAGAAGAAAATAGTCTTCTGGCTCCTGTGATGAGGGACTCGTGGGTGATGATGGTTGCCTTGAGCACAGAGATCACAAAATGATGGAGTCTTGGAGAAGTAAGGAGGGAAGTCAACAGAATGGCTGCCTTGCACTTCCAGAGGGCAGACTTTGACCTGCTTAGGAGACTTGTTGTATGAGGTTCAACAAGGTGAAATGTTGGGTTCTGTACTCGAGTCACAACAACCCAGTGCAGTGCTAAAGGCTGGGGGCAAGGTGGCTGGAAAGCTGCCCAGCAGGAAGGACCTGGGGGTGCTGGTCAGCAGCAGCTGAACATGAGCCAGTGTGTGCCCAGGTGGCCAAGAAGGCCAATGTCCTCCTGCCTGACACTTTTGTATCAGCAAAAGTGTGGCCAGCAGGACCACATGGCAGTCAGTGATTTTTTTTCCCTGTAATCAGCATTTGTGAGGCTGCACCTTGAATCCCATGTTTTGGGCCCCTGCCCACAAGGACAATGGAGCTGGTGAAGGGTCTAGAACATAACTCCTATGAGGAGTGGTTGAGGGAGCTGGGAGTATTCAGTCTGGAGAAAAAGGCTCAGGGGAAACCTTATTGCTCTCTACAACTGGCTGAGAGGAGTCTATAGCGAGGTGTTCTCCCAAGTAACAGGTGATATGAGAAGGGCCTCAAGTTGCATCAGGGGAGTTTTAGATTAGATATTAGGGAAAAAAAATAATGGAAAATGTTGCCAAGTATTGGAACAGGCTGCCCAAGGAAGTGGCTGACTTACCATCTCTGGAGGTATTTAAAAGACAAAGATAGGTGTGGTTTGGTAGTGGACTTGGCAGTGCTGGGTTAACAGTTGGACTTGATGAACTTGGGGGTCTTTTCCAGCCTAAATTGTTCTATGAATTTTGATGTTTCTGTTAGGGATGAGACTGTGGCTGTTTGGCAAGGAAGTGCTTATTTACTGAACCACCTGAAAGTATCTGTCCCTTGTAGCTCCTTTGTCACTAAGCCCCTTGTTGTTCTCAGACGCTTGATTGTTTCACAGATGGAGAATGAGGAATGGCTTTAATCCTTGTCTTAGAGGATTTTGCTGGGCTCACCCCTACAGTGGACTGGAGTTGCTGCCAGCTACTAGAGGTAGTTAGCAGATTTCCTGTCAAGTGTGAAGGCTTGCTCCAAGCACTTGCAGCCTGCTCTCAATTCATTTCTCTGTCTCTGTGTTTGAGCTGTTGCTCATTTCTTCACAACCCGACACTCTGCAATCCCCCTCAAATGATTTTGTGACCTCCTCCCCTCCCACCAAGGGATGAGCCAAGGACGGGCTCAGGGTGTGTCAGAGTTGCACTCCTGGACCAGATGTCTTATCTCAATTTGCTCCAGTTAAAGAATAAGATGTCTTGGGTAAAACCCCCTGAGAAAGTGCAGCTCAGATGATCATTGGAACTTAAATAATTCCAGTGTTTCTGATTGTGCAACCCAAATGCTTGCTTGTGCAACCCTCGTTTACTCTCCCTGAGCAAATATCGCACACCCCTCTCTTCCCTTTACCAGCCCAACACATTTTTCCTGCTTTGCCTTTTCATACACTTCCATGAAGTATGGAAAGGGCCCTCCCAAGTGATTGTGCCCCAGTCCTGGCAGCAGCCCGCTGGGAAGAGGCTCAGTGCAGAAATGTGTATCTCTCTGACCTCAGGCAGGAGAGGGCAGACTATAAATCATCATCCTCTGCTGTGATAGGAAAAAAAAGGCCTACAAAGTTTTAGGGAAGCTGCTGGGGCAACAGGGTCATGGAAGTAACCTGAGCATGAGGCTGAGATGATGGAGTCTCTTGCCAGGAGTCTCTTGCTTGTTTAGGTCCAGAAAAAGGCCATCACTCATTGTGGTCCCCGGTCACAGATCCATTTGTGGGTAACACAAGGATTATAGCCATATGTGCAATATGTGCATGTAAAATGGGCTGGAGAAGGTTGTTTCAGTAGCAGGATCAGTGTCTGAGGGCCCACCTGTGCACAGCTTTCCTCTGCCAGGACAGTGGGAGGGCAATGACACCACTGCAGCTGTTGTGCCCCCCTGGACCGCTGCAGTACAGGAGATGCTTACATGTTCCAGGATCTCCCTGGGGATCTGACTGCAGCTGAGAGCTTGGGAAATACTGGCCTGTTAATCCCAAAGCCCTTACACATTACTCTGCTCTCCATGCTGCTTTGTCATAACTTGGCACGTACCGAAACAGGCCCAGCAAAGCCATTGCTTTCCAAAAAACAGCTATTTATGTCCAAACTCCAGTGCCAACCTATAAACCAGGAGCCAGTGACTGCTCTTGCTGCATGGCACAAGGCCAGTGGGAATGGGTGCTTGTCCCTTGAGACAGGCAAGATGCACAGGGACGCTGCTCATGGGTTTCAACCTGCTGAGGGACCCAGGGCTGGAGGGCTCAGCAGGAGATGGTGCTGGGCTAAAATGAAAAGGCAAGATTGGGAGCGGAGGAGACTGGGAGCAGCCAAGCGGGCAGTGGAGAGGACAGTGAAGGCAGTGTGAACCAGACCGAGCTAACACAGGGCCGGGGGGATTACAGGGTACCAGGGAAGCTGCTCACAAACACATCGGGGACAAAGCAGCCCTCCAGAGCTGAGTGGTAATGAGTAATTAATGAGGAGAGGGATGAAATTCATAATAACTCAAAAATGTCCAAGATAATGAACTCCTTTTCTTTAAATCCACCTTTAACAAGAAAGCTAAGGGAAAGGATTTATATCAATTAAGAAGTAAAGAAAAGAAATCTTGTAAAAATAGCTATTGACACAAGCAAGCGGGAGAACAGCTGGAAAGTCTTCCCATGGCAGCATGTAAAGCAACTGTGTATGGCATAAAGACACCCATAAGTGACAGCAGGTAGAGTAACAGTCAAAGGGGAGAATACATTTAGAAATCACTGTCTGTTCTCTTGTTGATGAGCTTTGGAGAGACCAGGGTGGGGAGCAGCAGGAGGTAGGGACCACAGTCCATTCCTGTGGGATGCAGCAGCCCTCTGTGAACATCAGGCAGCCACTAGTGGGCAATGGATATGTAGTGGCCCTCAAAGTGGTGGCATGGCCCCCATTACCTTCAGACCTACCAAAGCTCAGGAGAGACAGAAGAGGCTGGAAACATAGGAGCTGCTCCTAAAATGTGTTTGTTATCTTACTATTAGTAGAAATATTTTTGTCTGTTGGACTTGATGCAGCAGGACAGCATGGATGTCCAGATGACCCAACTTCTTTACTCCTATAACCCTATCTCCCTTGCACTGCCTTGCTGAGGATTAACTCCTGTAAGCTCCATCGTGCCTGGACCTGTCTCCTGTCCCCTCCACGGGTCCCCTGTGCTAAAACGCTCCCTCAGGGCACAGGCTGGGGCTGGTTCAGCATTTCTGGGCAGGTTGGTGCTTGGGGCCAAAAGGGTTAAACGGATGGCCCTGTCACAGGGGCAGTTTCTTGACTGCCGGTCTATAAATAGGAGCTGGGTTTCTAATCTGCTTGCCACTCGCTTCCACTCCCTGCCAGTTTTTTCCTGCTTTTTCCTGCAAGAAGGTACCCGCAAGTGCTACAGTCTGCAGCCCCGCAGACACTGCTGGGAGAGGGAGAGGAACAGCTGAGTCCTGCCAATGAGACTCATGTGTGAGTCCTCCCCTAACCCATACTGGTTAAAATAACCCCCTCTCCCAAAAAAAAAAAAAAAAAAAAAGGGGGGAGAGAAATCAAGCCCTGTCCTGACAGGGGCTCCACAATCCTGGTCAGTGCTGAGTCCTCAGCCCAGTTTGACTCCCTGCCTTGCCCTCTCCAGAGCCACCTCAGAGCCACCTCCTTTTTGGGACAGGTGAAGCCGTGAACAATCAGCTTCCTCCAAGCTGATGTGGAAGACCCAGTTCTGCTCCCTGGGTGAAAAATCCCACTGGAGAGGGAGTGGGGGAGTGGGGCTGACAGCATTTTTGGTCTCTTGGCAAGTCTCCTGTCTGCTGGCTACCCCCAAGACTGCATCCCCTGCCCTATCTCCTCCATCTCTCCAACAGCACAAACAACTCCATCCCAGCTGAGCGAGCAACAGGCAGTAAATCCTTCTGGAGGGTGTGAGGACTTGCTGGAAGGGACTCGGGGTTTGCAGAGAAGGTCTGCAAAGAAAAGACAGTTTCCCACTGGGACAGGGAAGACATGGGCAGGTTGGAGAGTGGCCAGAGATTAGTGAAGACACGATGACTCCCAGCAAGCTTGACCTGGGTTGGGTTACAGACAAAAGAAAGGGCCCAGGGAGACATGAGAGCAGCCCTCGAATACACAAGAGGCAAATGCAGAGGGTGGATAATCTCTTCTCTGCAGATAGGGCAAGACATCTTGGGTTTATCAAGAAAAATTTAGATGAGGAAAACTTATTAATAGTCAGAGTCATAAAGTTAACCTGTTTCCAGGCCTAATTTTGATAAGTGGATTATTTGATCAAGCATGTAAAGGGGAAAGTAACTCTTAAACATGAGCCAGTATGTGAATTATTCTGTTGTCTTGACTTGTTGCATATGGTCCACTTAACCTGAAAACTCAGATCGCACAAGCTCTTCTGTTGATGGACAATGAATTGACTGGAGGAGAATTGGCCAAAACATGGGGTGGTTCATTGCATGGCTCCTTCTGAGCTCAGTGTCCTCACAGCCAGGTCAGGTGCATGTCCCAGGGGCCTTTTCCTGTGTGCCCACCTTGAGCTTCACTGCTGCTGACAGACACTTTCCAAGGCTGCTGACTCACTGAAACAGAAATGTTCTACCAAAAAACATTGAGTTTGATGAAATTGCTAATGGGATCCTGCTGGCTTCCCTGACAGCTTGGCTTCGTGCCCTGCATTTGGAATAGCTGCTGAGAGGGAGGTTGGTGCTTGCAGTCGAACAAGTGTCATGCTTGGGGCTCCCACAGTGATGGCTCTCCTGAAGCTCTGGATGGGCTGTGCCAAGCCAGGACACTTTGGTGGCATCTGCAGCCCTACATCCCCCAGCACCCTACCTTGCAGCTGCCCCTAGTGCTTCTTATGCAATGGGTTCTCCATGGAACATGTCTTGTTTCAGACACTGAACTAACCCTTTTTCCTCAAAATATTGGGGTTTTTATTATTTGTTTTTTTTAAAGAGTGAAAATTCAGCCTCTTGACCAGCTTCACCTCTGTTGCAGACTGGTCTGAACCAAAGATGCTGTGCTGGAGACAGTTAAATAGGATGCTCCCATCTGCACCTCAGCTCCTCTTGCCCTGGGAGAATGAGGAGCACCTGCCTGGAGTGACAGTGGTAGTAATATAGTCCCTGTCTTTCAACAGATCAGCTCTTCTGGCAAACAGTAAGAAATAAATGGAGGTTCTCTTGTAGAGCAAATCCAGGTAAACAGAAAATTCCAGTTGCTTTTGCATTCCATTGATGCTGGAGAAGCACCACCAGCCCAGCTCGGCTCCCAGCAGGCTCCCCCTTCACTGTGCTCATCTGAGCCCCTCCCAGGCTCCCCAGAGCTGGGGCTGAAGGTTTGACCACTCCCTTTCTCAGCTGTGCTCTCTCAGCACCATCATAGGTGCTCCTGGGACCATAAAGGACTCCTGGTGCCCCTTCATATGTTGCTGGTCAGCCTTTGCACAACCCCATTTTAAAAAAACATAATTAAGCTTTTAATTTCCGAGTGCTGCCTCCAACATCCCTGTAAAAATCTCAAATCAGGCACCCAGAGCAGGCTGTTCAATCACAGCTGGACCCCGGGCAATGCCCAGCTCTGCTGCTGCTAAGATTCCATCATTCTCCAGAAGCCCTTCTGACATCTCCAGCATCTGCTGCAATGGGGACCCCTTTGCTCTGGGAGCACTTCTCTGGGGTGCTGTGCAACAAGCTCATGCTGTCAGGCTCTGCTCCCAGCTTTACCTGCAGGGAAGACCATCCTCTCGCAGGATTTTGGCAGGTGCTCCTGCCAGCCTGTTCTGACATGTGGCCCTGGCCATCGTCATGCAGCCTGGGTGAATATGAGTTTCACAAATTAGGGCTGTTTGCAAGACTTGCTGTTCACCAGTTCCCACACTTCTTGTTGCAACTCTGTTTTATACCTGGCTGCAGATGGACCTCCACTAAAGGACCATGGTGAGAATTTGTCTCTGGAAGTTTAATACAGCTTGAGAAGTCCCTGAAGATTTTCGTTTCTGATGAGCTTCTTCACCATAACAGTAAGCCAAAACTTTTCCTGTCAGCTGGGGGCTGAGAGCCAGGAGGTGATATCCTTCTCCTCCTGCTGCTGAGAGGAGTCCTACTGCTGAGTAATCTTGGGTTCAGCGATAGGTGGCAGACCCAGGACTTCCTCTGGGAACAAACCTTCACTAGTGGGAGGTGGACACAGGACAGACCTTTTCTGTTCTGAGTCAGCAGCTGAAATCCAGCCTGTGCCAGAGGTAAGCGAATTCTTGAAACAAGTGGAATTTTTGGAAAAGGATCCCTGAAAGGGATCTTGGCTTAATCTCTGATACCTCTGCAACGAGGGTAGAGTGTTTTGGATCTCCAGACAGTCCTCTGAGAGCAGTCAGGGTCACTGTGGTGAAGGGATGGAAGCTTCACTGTTGCTGGCTCAGAAAAGCAAATTCCCTATGAGTCACCTGGCTCTCCCCATGCAACACAGGAGCCAGAGTCCCCTCTCAGGGCTGCAGATTGGAGCACTCCCTTGAATCCAGCACTCCTAGGATGTGGGAATGTCCTCTCAGTAGCATTTTGCCTTGTAATGGTGATCAGCATGGGGCTTCTCATTCCATTTTCTTTGGCTTTTGGCAATCGCCATGTTTTGGACAAGTGCTAAACATTAACTTAGATTTGTACTTAATAACTCAGTGGTGTGTTTGGAGCTCAGGGCACAAGGGGAGGGACACACTAAACCCCCTTTACCTGGTCTTGCCAGAGGCTTAGGGATGCCAAAACAGGAAGTCACTGAGTGCACTCCATCATTCCCTGGGCTCACACCTATGCTTGGCTGAAGGCATAGTCAGGTATCCACCAAGTGTTGTTTTCATCCACCAAAAGTCTTTGATTTCCTTGATTAACATAACTAGGAGGACCTTACTGATTTGAAAGCAGAGTGAAAAACCTTCTCAGCAGAAATCAAAGCCCTGGAGGGGACCGGTATGTACAGGAATGGCATTAACAACTAATCCCCTCTAATCCAAGATGACATCCTTATCGCATGAGGGCATAAAATGTAATTAGACTTATATAGTGCTATCTACAGAGCACTAAGCAAATATTAACCAATCCATCTTCCCAGCACTGCTGTGGAGACAGCCCTGTTACCCTGACTGTGTAGGTGAGGAAACCAAGGCAGGGGATGGTGCACTAGCAGGGTCCCTTTCAGGAGAAGGCCATGCAAACCATGCATCCAGAAAAAAAAAATAGCAAAGCATTTATGACCACTGGGAGGTTTTCTGGGGACATGGAGCACATCTTCCTTCAAGGTCCCTGTTATCCAGAGGGTGCTGTTTCTCCACACTTCCAAGATCCCTGGAGATATTACTTATCTTCAGGGAATTAAAACAGATGTTCAGATAAGGGCTTCCTCTACTGTTAAGGAATATTTAAATTATATCCAACCATCTCTTCAGTTCTGTTTGTGTTAGGGTTTGTTTTCTAACCTTGCTTATGCCCCCTCTCATGGATGCTGCAAAAGGCACCTTTGCCAGGGGGAGCATTGCTGTCCCCCCTTCTCTCAGCTCTCTGAGGTTAATTGGCCCCCAGATGGGTAATGCAACTGATGGTCCTTGCCTATGTGGAGTGATGCCCTTTCCTCTGGGACCAAAGCCAATGTGCAGACTTTACAGCCTGACCTAAGGTCTCTGTCAAGCATGAATGGCAATGGGCAGAGAGCTCTGTCTCAGCTCCTGCCTACATGATGCCTTTCAATGGGCTGTGGTGTTTTTTTCTTTAAAGTCTGGTCCCGTTTGAACAGTAGGACCATTTGTAGCAGTGGGGGATGTGATCCTCATATCAGTGTTGGTTAGCACTGGGTGACCTTGACAAAGAGCTGCTTGTGATGGAGGAAGACACATATAAACAGCCACTGAGTTTCTCAAGGACTAGGGATAAGATTATATTTCTTGGGCTGGCAGTGCTCTCTGCTTTAAAAACAGCTGAGTGTGCAGTATAAATTCCTGGACTCGACCAGTCTCTAAAATCAAAGACACCCACCAAAAGGCTACTGGCATTTGAAATAGGCTCTTCTTTGGTGGTGTCGTTCTCTTGACTTGAGGACATCACTCCTGAAGATCTGCCACAACACACAGAGAGTGTATCAGAGGGCCTGGGAAGAGCTGTGTGGTGTAGGGTGAGGAGAGACAGTCACAGTGTCCTCTGGGCACTCCTTGTCTCTGGGTCACCTCTCCCCACTGCAAGCTGCTCCCACACCCTGAAGGAGCCAGTCAGTGACTATTTTGTTTTATTTTCCCCTAGAATATTGGAAGTGAATGAAACAAAACAGTTAAGGTAAGGACTCATGAGTTTGTTTGCTTTAGTAATAAAGTTCTAAATTTTCTGGAACAGAAAAGAAGACACTGTCTGCAGAAAACATCAGCAAACTTTTCCAGGCACAAGGAAGGAAGGAATGCTAACGAGGCAGAAAGATGTGGAAGTGGTTCATAGAAAGGTGTTAAGACACTGGTCTCCTTGGAGTTGTGCCAATGCTATATGCTCGATGGTAGTCATACCTCACTGGGCTGATGGCAGAGTCCATTCCCAGCCCTCCCTTGGCTTCTTCCCTTCCTGCTGCCTGAACTGTGCTGGCACCACCAGCTGCACAGCCACGTTGGGACTCTGATCTGGGGAGTGAACCATCTGAGAAGCAAACTGAAGACCAAAACCAAGCTTTTTTTTAATCTCCCAGCGGGAGCTGCTTGCCTCCTGGCACCGCTAGTGCAGGTGAGGGGAGAGATGCAGCATGTCCTGCAGTGGGTGGATAGAAATGCACGAGGAGGTGTTGCAGCTATCAGCGTAGGACTACGTCACCCCAGAACCTGCTGTGGGACGCTTCAGCTGCTGAGAAGTCAGTGGCACAGCAGTTTCTGCCTGCTGAGGAGCTGCTGCTGACTCTCTGTTCACAATAGCCAAGAAATCCCTATGATAAGAGCTTGCCTTCTGACTATGAGGCAGTTAAACCCCCAAAGTTAGCATGCTGCAGAGTAAGGAACAATCTCTGCCCTTTTAGGCAGCTCACCTGACACTGCTTTTCTACCTTTATAATGCTGCCAGTGAACTGCTGTAACATGTGGGACTTGGCCAATGCGTCCTCTAAAAGCCATTGAAAATGTTTGCTTTCCTTGCCTGAGGGCCCCTGGCTCCAGAGCCACTGGGTTTCCTCCCTCTGCTTCTGGAGCTCAGGCTGCCCAGATTAAATCATGTATTGAAAAATTCCATAGCAGCTTCCGACCTCAATGAATAGCATATTCAAGGCCATTGGAAGGCTCTTGCATTATCTAGTTCAATGGTTTTCAACCATTATTTTTATTTCCAGCAGAGATGGGAATCCCCCAAAAATCACATCTATAGCCAGCTGACCTGCTAAGTACAATCACTTTCCACAGGAGTGGAAATAACTGGGCCCTTGCAAGGTCTCTGGATCAGTGGCTGAAATGTGCTGTAGCATGACCCCCTCGTTAGCAGAAGCTATGGGATTGCATCTGCTGGCATCTAAATCACCACAGGTGAAATGCTGCAGAGGAACTCCTTTGGTCAGATTTATCCATGCCCAGCTGGGCTGAGCTGGAGCTGGCAGAGATACATCTTCAGGCTGGATCAGGCAAACAAGGTATGTTCCACAGCAGAGGACAATCTACGTTTAGGTTGAAATAAAGCCTCGGACTATCAAAGGGGTAATAGCAGGAGAATAAAGGTTGGGACTGGATGCTCTCAGGGAGAAGAGAAAGGATGAAGAGTCAGCCTGATGACCCATAGAAGTAGAGTGGATAGAGAGATGAAAGAAAGCAATTGCTGTCAGTTCCAAGGTTCAAAAAAGCACGTCCCAAAGCAGTGAGTGATCACCAGCCATGGAAGGAGCTAGGATAAGGATTTCAGACCTGTGTTCCTGCCACTCTGTTTTACTGCAAGGGATACTGAGCAGATCCTGGATATGCATGTCTTGGTACCCAGATGATGGACAGACATATTTCTTCTGGTTGTGAGTATGTGGGATGGGGCTGTGAGTGAGAGTGGGTTTGTTTTTAAGATAAATCCTCTTCCAGTCCTCCAAAATCTCATCTTGAGACTTGCTCTGTCACCATTAACTAACAGGCGATTATTTGAGTACTTCCTATGGTCACTGCAGATTTCCCACTGTGAGAAAGGCTGATGCTCCCTGTTCTGTGCTTCTGCTTGATTGTGTTAAAACACCCTGGAGTTTTTGTTTGTTTGCTTTATTTAGGTTTGTTTGTTTGGGGATTTGTTCGGTTAGTTTTTTACTCTGAGCTTGGAGATTTGGCATCTCTGCCATATCTTCCTCAGTCTGTATCACTCAGACAATCTTTGTATGTTCTCATAGTTAATCAAATTTTAGATTTTTCTAGCTACTACTAGAGAGAGTTGCAGTGATAAAGCTATTAATATTTGCAGAGAGGTCTGAGAGGTCTGGCTGAGAAGTTACCTTACTAAAAGCACATTTCTTTTGACTAAAAGGTGACAGTCTGTGATGTTTTCAAATCCCCACTGCTAAGCTAGGATAACAATGCAGTTCATGCTTGGATTGCTGGATTAAAACCATATAATCTCATTCAATACTAAGGTTTTCATTCAATGCTAAGAAAAAGTCCAAACAAGAAATCTGCAGGAAGAAAAACTCGAGAATAATTTCTTTTATGCTTTTGAAGGAAAAAAGCACAAGGAGGCATGCATAATGCTAAATTTAAAATGCTAGGCTCTCCAAATAAATGAAAATTATTGAAAAGCAGCTATGAAGATTAGATATAAATCTGACTGTTTGACACTGCCAAGCAGATTATGTCACTTTGCGTTTATTCTGTTTTTTCATCACAAAAATAATAGTGCTGTTTTACCACTAAGAATCTTGGTGACTACTACTGCTCCCACTAGTGTTATGAACTAGACACTGCTCAGCTTCCCCCTCAGTGTTACCTCCCTTCTGTTTGTGCTAAGTCCCTTCCCAAGAGATGTTTATGAACTCTGATCAAGTTTCTTAACCTTGTTTTGATAAATGAAAGCAGATGTTTGGCAGGATTCATCTGATTCATCTCCAGTGTTTATAGACAGTGGGATCTCACTGGCACAGTCCAGGGAGTCTAGGGTGCTGTGCATCCTATGCTAAACAATTGTTTTCATTAAGTCAAGTAAAGAAGGCAGAGCTATACCTTGTAAGGAACTCAAACTAGCACAACCTTATCCTCCTATTTCATACTAATATTTATATTTTTCATATCTTTAATCTCTCTACAATAGCCTGTCTTCAAGACCCAAATTTCTTTTATAATGGGCCACCTGTACCTACAGAACAAAACCCTTGATTGAATTATTCTGTGATAATATAATCGTTTATCTGATGCCCTATAAACAGACATGTCAGGAGTGGTTATTCTGTTCCCTGCCCAGGGTAAGCTAGGAGCAAGTCCACATTGTATTTCAGTGTCAAAGGAACTCACTGGGACGAACCAACAAAACTGTATGGTCAGAATAGTGTTGCATTTATATGAACATATGCAGAGGTTGAGTAGTAATTTTGTATCATCCTGGCTCTAGAGATGGAAATGAAGATGGTTTGCATGTGAGATTTTTTAATCTCAGTTGATTGATTGCCAGTTCATCTGAGGCAGTTAGTAGGTTTGGAGAAGTCAATGGCATGTCTGTCTCAGGACATAATTATATCTGTCATTCCTTCCTCAAGCTGAAACTAAATGTTGGTTAATTGGCACTGATCGATTAAAGTAGAACAACGGAAAACTTCCTCTGAAAGTTTGAAGCTTGTGTTTACTATGAAATACGGGAGTGCTTCTAGCCTGAGATAAAGTCCTACTGAAGACAATAGTTTCTGCTCGGTACAGTGAGTTTTGGTTTTGTTTTTTTTCCTTGGTGTCTGTCGTCTCTCTAGTCCAACAGCTGTTCAACAATCAAACTTAAAGGAGGCAAGAAATAGGTAATTTTTGTCACGCTGTAGCCAGCAGTACCAAATACTGTGCATCTGAACTGCTGCTGACCTTCCCTAACTACATCATGGGAAAAGTTAAAGTAATGGTCCCCAGGAGGGTTGGGCAGTGAGGTTAGTTATTTCACTATGAAAGCAAACCAACAAGCCTCCTTCTGGAAGTGAGGATGTAGCAGTTTTGTGCTTTGGTCACTTGGATCATCTTATCTGTGGATATTCATTACTGTCCATGCCCTCAGATGCTATCTCACTCTGCTCTAAGAAGTCTTTATGAACAGCACAAATGTACTTCAGTGCTCAGGTGATTTGTGTATTAGAGAGACTGGAAATTAGTGCTGGTTTACCCCCCCAAAATTGGAAACAACAGTGTAGTAAACCACTGCCCTGGGTTGTGTGGGAATGTACTAAAAGTGACACATTTCTGTTGGTCTCACTAAGGTTATTGTAAAGACATGTCAGTGTAACACACTGTTCATGTGGAAAGATAAAGGATCTAGGTTAGAGAACAGGATCTTAGAAAAAGCTTCTTCACCCAGAGGGTGGTTGAGCACTGGGACAGGCTCCCCAGGGAAGTGGTCACAGCACCAAGTCTGACAGAGTTCAAGAAGCATTTGGACAATGCTCTCAGGCACATGGTGTGGCTCTTGAGGCTATTGTGTGATGGGCCAGGAGCTGGATTTCAATAATTCCTGTGGGTCCCTTACAACTCACGATATTCTGTGATCCTCCTTCCACCTACATGGTTTTGACACTACTGTAACTCCACTATTTTTGTTAAACAATTCTTAAGAATTTTTCCCTGCATGAATAAGAAGAAAGTGAAATCCCAGACTTCAGAACAGTGTATCCCACCTTGAAAAAGATGTCTTCTCCCTGGTCTAACTGTATGGCTGTTAAGGAGAGCCAGACTGGGTCTCATCACCCTGGCATTTATTCACACATCCATCACTGTTTTTGTGATGTCAGTTTGCCCTTAAGTTTCCTGTAAGATAAGATTACTTGCTCATTACCTAATGGTGATGGGATATTTGCACATGTAAGGTGCATCTGCACTCTGTGCTGTTGTAGGAAGTTAATACAAATGTGTTGACTCGTTAATATAAATGTGTTACCTTGCCCAACAGGACTTGCAGAGATGAAAGGTGACACCTTGTACAAGCAGGAAATCTGAGGAAATAAATGCATTTGTAACTAGCATTGGAGATCAATCTCCACTCACTTAGCTGGCAGAAAACTTGGTAAGCTTCATTATTTGACCTAGAAATTGCTGTGCAAATACAATAAAAAGTCTTAAAATTGGTTTATAAAAATTAAGGAAATAACATGTTATTAGGATAATTGTACAAATTACTGCCATTGCAAAATTGCTCTTATGTATGGATATTCTAGTTGGGAATAATTACAGTCAGACTATATGTAGCTAATACATTAAAACCGCAGACCCTTTTCCAGTCTATCTTCTTCTTAGTTATGAATCTGTTGTGTGAATCATCTAACTGGAGCATTTCTAAAAAACCTCTTTTGATGAAAGCTTTGCTTTGAAGCCAAGAACAAATATAATAATAATGGTCATTGTTTTCTCATATTTTGAAATTTTAAACTCATGGTGTTTAAAGAGGACTAGCGGTCCTGTAGCTGCGATTCTGCTAAGGCACAAAGCATTCTGTAAGGGACATTGAAGGGCATTTTGAGTACATGAAGGATCTTCAAATGCTTTCCTTCAAGGAATTTAAAATGTCTCTAAAAGCATTTAAGGGGAGATGAAAGACTCTGTAATATACCTCATGCTTTGTGGTGTCCTGCAACAGATAAGTGCCCTGGAGTGGAGTATTTCAGATCTTTCTACATGCTCAGCTGGGTCTAATAATTATCCTGGAATAATTTCATGTCTGAGGAGTTTACATTGGAGATGTGTCTACTTGGCACTGTTACTTTGCCATGTCCAAATTATAATAAAGCCTTTCCTCTAGAGTTAAAAATAACCACTTTTCAGCCATTTTTTGCATAGAAGTCTCACCAGGGCAGGACAGCATATGCAGTAGAACAGCATGTAGACCTTTTACCATGAGTCTCTTCAGAAACTGGGAAACTGTGGAGATCCCACACGAGCTAGGGTATTACATGTGTGGTAAAGACATTGGACATGTCTGGCTAAATCTGAACGCAGCCTTGAGCAGGAAGGAGACTGTGGGAATGTACACTAAAACCTGTGTCAGGATGATAGCATCCCTTGCAAGATTTCATAGACTTGTCAAAATTTTGATGGGAAGTGACCTCTGAATGTCTCTAACATAAAGTCCACCTCAAAACAGGGCTAGAGCCTACACTGGACTGTGTCAATTATGGCTCTGCTGCTGGAATCTTGAATGCCTCCAAGGATGTAGATACCAAAGCCTGTCTGATAAACTCTTCCAGTCCTCTAGTGAAGAAGTTCTTGTTACTGCTCAGTCTAATTTCCAAGTCACAGCTTCTGGATATTGGCTTAATCACTACTACTACTCCTGAGAAGGGTTTGGATTTAATGCCTTTGCACTGTGGGTTGCTGATAGGTCCTGTCTTGACTTCATCATCATCCGACTCCACAAGCCTAATGCCTTCAAGCTCTCCTCACAGGACAAGTGTTCTACACTCTGAGTGTTTCAGCAGTTCACCTTCTGGATCCTGTCCAAATTCTCTACTTCTGTCTTGTGCAGGAGGGTCAAACAGGTGCAATCCCACAGCACCGAGGAGAAGGGGCAATAATTTCCCTTAATCTCCTGCATAACAAGGAGTGGTTTGCCTCGTTTGTGGCAAGAGGGAACTGTTGTTTCCTGTTTAATCTATCTTTCAAGCTAACACATGGGTCCTCAGTAGGGCTACTCTTCAATTAGTTGGTTCCCAACCTGAACTGACACATGGGGTTATTGCAGCTTGATGCAGTGCTTTGCATGGCTCTGCAAAACTAAATGAGATTTCTTTTGGCCTCAAGTTTCCCAGGATTCTGCTGGATCAAAGCACTGATGTGCAGTATGCCAACCACTCCACCCTGTTTGGTGTTGTCTGCAAATTTGCAGAGGGTGCCTTCTGCCTCTTGATCAGGCTTTTAGGACTCCTCTTCCATAAGAAGAGAGAACACAGCCGTGGTCTGTGGGATCTATGGACTAGACATCTTCTGGCATCTCTTCTGCTTTCCCACACTCACCTATAGAAAAGCTGGTTAATGCAGCCAGTCCTTGACGCAGTCCAGCTCCTGGCCAATCCTTTTCCCCATTTCCTCTCCCTGTTTGTGCTGACACCAGTGTTTGGGGCAGGGTGGCAGACCAGCCTGGTCGGTGGATGTGGGATATGTGATATTTTTGTCCCAGCTACAGTTTGCCAGCTGGGAAGCAAAGTTTGCTCAGACAGCAGAGCTGGGCTGTTGTTGGCTCTGGGTGATGGCCTGCATGCTCTGCCAGCCTGGTGTATGTGAGGGTGTGATGTATCCACGATGCTCCAGCCAGGACAGCCAAGGCTGCTGGTGTTGGCAGCACACATAGTGACCTCGGGCAGAGGGACTGGAACTAACCCCCAGACGTGTACTGGGCACAGCTGTTTGCAGAGTCAGTGTCTGCTGCTGGCCAAAAAGTACATGATTTTTTTTCTGTTGTTGTTTTTTTTTTTTTTAAAGTCATGTGCTCCTTTCCTACTAGCACTGTCGGCTCCAGAGATCTCTCTTGCAGCAATGTAAACACGGCTACTGTGTGTCTCCATGATTGCAGCCCGTAGCTCACAATGAAACAGCCAATGCCAATAGATGTATAATGAGCATTTAAAAAACACTTATTTTGTCATCCAATCATCGATCATCCTCATTGTGTAAATATTTTTTTTGTTTCCACAACAAAATTACTTTAAAAGGAATGTTCACCAGGAAGAAAAAAAAAATTGATTCTGGTGATAAAATCAGGACAGTCAAAATGATTAATATGACATCAGGGAAAGCTTGCAAATGAGGCTTAATTTCTGTGGCAAAAAGACCTCGTGGATACATCAGTTTTATGTTGCGCCTGGAAATTTAGTGGTAGCTGGAAATTTGATGGTGACGTCTGATAAACAAGAAAATGGTGAGGGTTTTAATGAATGACTTGAATAAGAAAATAAATAAGCCAGCCTGTGTGGTATTCTTCCTGATATTTGTTTTGCTATTAATTTCAGTTAATGTGGTTCTCACTGTGTCATGATGATTGTGTTGACAGCACATCAAGACATAGAAGCATTGTGGCAGTCTGACTGTCAGGGAAGGGGATACATTGCTTCAAACTCACAAGGTAGAGCAGGGAGGTGACTGTAATAAGAGGTCATTTGAAAACCTTAGGCAGGAAATGTCAAAGATTGTAAAGATAGAAAGAGTCCTGGTCAGCATCTTTGCTCTCCTCTGTCAAAGTGGCCACAGAACCTGTTCACACTTTTTGTTTTTAATTTCTTTTATTCTTTTTTTTTTTTTTGTGAGAAAAAATTATTCTGGAATTATGTCTAGAAAAAGGGGACGGGAGGAGAGGGCTTTAACCACAAAGTTTGGGCAAGCTGCACTCATGGTTGATTAGGTTCATTGCAGTCTGTTCTTCCCCTCGCTTTATTAACTTGCAATGTTTATTCCGTGGCTCTTGTATCTCTGTTGTGAGGTTTAGGAGCATTTATTATGAAATGCTGATTTCCCATGTGAGTATTTATAGACTATGTTTGAGTCACTTGCTAATCTTCCTCCCTGTAAAACCAAACCAAGCTCTTTGTTTCTGTCACTATAAGGCACACTTTTGAGTTCTTGCTCACTCTCAGTTTTTCCAGTTCAGTGTCCTCCTTCTCGGCTGTAGCACCAAGACTATTCCTTCTCCTGGTGGTAGCCACTGCTCAGAGCTGCTGGCCACCAGTTATGCCCTGAGGTGCTGTTCAGTAGTGGGCTATGGGAACCCATCTAGGCTGGTTTGTATGTGAAAAGTGGACCTGCACAGGATAAATGAGGAGACATTGAGGATCAGTGGGCTACCTGTGGGAGACTGTACTTGCCACAGGAAGCTGTCCCAAACCCTGTCAAAGGCAAAGCAAAGTTTTTAGAAAAATAAGCTTTTAGAACAATAAGGGCTGTATGAAAGCTGTTCATAATACTGCATCATTCATAATACTGCAGTTGATTAAAACCTTGGATTTTCAGTCCTTTCTAGTTTCAGCCCAGGGAAGGTAAAGCAAATTAGCCAGTCACAGAATAGTCACTTTTCTTGGTTATCTTGCAAAGCCTACTTAAATACAGTTCCCCCAAGGATCCCCAAGTCACAAGCTGGAAACCTGTGAGCTAAAATACATACAGAGAGAACACAAAGGGCACCATGCTGACTTTTTTTAATTATACCATACTCAGTGCTTGGGTGACCATCTCAGTAAGCCTTCCCAAGTTTCTGCAGCCCATTTCAGATCCCTGAAGTTCATTAACACAGGCTGTAATTTTATGGTCCATGCATCAGGAGAGAAGTGCACTAATCCCTGGATAACCTTGACTAATGCCATAATGAACTAATGGCAGCTTTTGGAAGGTCTTCAATATAGTATAATGTTCAACCTCAATCCTTCAAGTTTATTTGGGGCCTCATGAACACAAAATTTCTTAGCTGATATAGAAGTTCCCATTAGACTTTTCAGAAGCAATTCAGATGTTTGTGGTGAAAGTCATAATGGTTTAGAGATGCTTTGCTTCTTTTCAGTTTGGTGGGAGTTAAGTGTTTAATTTCTTTTACAGATCTGAATTTTTACTTAGCCATCTCTTCAGTGCTCTAATGCTCCCATGCTCATGTCCCTTCATCCCCTTGGCTAATGGGAACACCTTTCTTCCAGAGGAGAAAGCGAACAGAATATATGACTTTGTCTTGATCACTTCAGTGCAAGTTCTACTGCTTTGACTCTAGGTGCTGAGAAGCTGATCAAAACCTCTTGACTCCCCAGTGAAGCAGATGAAGGTCATACATGGTTCTCACTCAGTGTTAAAGGGATTGCAATGGCCAGTGAAGTAGTAGAACAAACTTTTGGAGCACTAACATCTTAAACTGCAAGTGCAGATATTAATGTGTGAAGGTTCTGTGTTTCTTTGGGTTTCTCTTCTTTTAAACAAAAGAACTAACATAGTTAAAATATTGTTTCTTTTCATGCCAGCCTTAACTCACTGGCACAGTACTTTTGTGCCCAGGTACAAATACCCACAGAAAAAGATACTTACTTTTAAAATACCTCTTTTTCCACTCACCAGTATCCCAAGGTCCCTTCATAACATGACATTCCGAGAAAAATCTATCAAACAACATATTCGCTTTTAATCATATGACCAGAGTATTTTACCGTGGCAAATTGAACAAACATCTAAAAAGAGTGATGAAGAGCAATCAGAACAGCAGAGGGAAAGAAATTACTTTGATCTGAGAGGGAGTAGGAGAGCAAAGGGAGGACTGAGTGAGAAAGCTGTAGTGGAGAAGAATTCTTCACTGAGGGGCTGTGTTAGGGTAAGAGGAAGAACAGATGCTGGGTGATCAAGGGAAACCCAGAGGGGAGCAGAGGAGAATTCGGTCTGTATGATGTGGTAGATTCTGAAGATCAGGAGAGGGTGTTTGATGCTGTGGTGCAAACTTCCGTGCCAGGGGAAGAGCAGGAATTAGACCACAAGATGGCTGAGATTTCTTTCAGAAGAGGCAGACAAGAAACAAAGATGTCTTTCTCTTCCTCAAATTTGGCTAAGAAAGGAATGGCAGGGACAGAAACATTTAGAAGACAGAGCTACTGCCAGAGTCTTTGTAAAATTAAGAAAGTAGCAGATGTCACCTTATTTTCTACATTCAGCAACAGGCCAGAGAAGAAACAAATCAGATTATTTTAAAGTAATTTCCACCCCAACATATTTACCTTCTAGAAAAATAGTAAAGAAAGTACTGACATGCCAGACTTGATGGGATCCTTTGTTTCATATGGTGTCCTAATTTACCCTTTCATTGGACTTCATCTTTCTCCAGTTGATGTAGCAAACTACTCAACCTGTGGAAGGGTGTTTACTGTTCAGAGAAGTCCTTGGACAGCTCAGCAAACTTTGTCTTGTTTCTCTGTACAAGAGCTATATATGGGCTTTGTTCAGTCAAGGTCTCAGCTGTTGTATGAGCTGAGCTAAATATTTTTAAGAGTATAAAAAAATGACAAGATAACTCCAGCCATTTGGTTTTTTTAGAACCAGGTATTTGTCTAGCTGTTTAGTAACAGAGGAAAGAAAAACTACCTTAAAAGCACATTAATTTGTGCTATTTCTTAGTCTGAAACTAACAGAGAGAAGCAGACATAAACAGTGCATCTTGAAAACTTTTAGACTCATAGAATCTCTGTGAACCTGTTCAGTCACCTTTCAGGTTGCCTTGTTCTTCAGTTCAAGATATGAATAGCCAATACTTAAATTATACTGTGCCTGACTCTTTTTGGCTCAACCTAAAAATGATCTATAAGTGCTATGACAATATCAATATTCTATAATCACGGCAGGAAAAAGGAAAATTCACCTCTCTGAAAAACCTCATCTGACAGTGAAATCTAACAGCGAATGCCAAAAACTACCCTAAGTAAACTGCCTTCTCTTAATTGAAATTCGACCCGGAACCTCATAGATAGGAGGTCTTCTCCTGAAAAATTGATTGAAAGATGTTTAATCACTCAAGAGTAATTATGGGTCTGTTTCCATTTCTGCTGGTGGACACAGAATAGGAAATGACCAAATGGGGAACCTCTGTACCTTTTTGTCCCCCCTCCCCAAACTATCAGCCCAGAGAAGGACAGATGGGACAGGGAGGTGCCCTGAGCACGGCAGGGTAGGAGAATGTCGGGGATGGGCAGCCTTGTGCTGGAGGAACAGGATCTGCAATTTGAAATAGCAAAGAAATAGATTGTTTTCCTTCCTGGGTGTTGAGATAGGAAAGACAGAAGAGTTTTGAACGGTTTAGGTGTGAGTTTAGCCCCTGACACTGCCTTCTTGTTCCCGCACTTCCTCTGGCAGACTTTGCCTCTTGCTTGGAAAATGCCCCGCCACAAAGGTCACGTAACAGGAGGTCCATGCCGGCCTAAGAGACAGGCAGCGGGACTGCTGCAGCAACCAGCGGCCTTTCGCTCAAAGACAGCGGGGACCTCGGAGGACGCTGAGCAGGGGATTCGCACAGACGTCGGACGGAGCCGCCAGGTCACCCCCGGCGCTCCGTGTAAAACACGGGCAAACCCCCGGCACAGCCAGCGGGGGCTGCCCCGCGCCC
>VXBA01000855.1:975931-1013533 GCA_013399895.1 Serilophus lunatus | reverse complement strand
CAGTCGGTGGCAGCCGTGCCCGGCACGCCTGGGGTGGGCAGCGCGGCCGCCGCCTCCGCAGCCCCAGGGACCGCCGCCGGGCCGCCCCCAAGATGCTGTTTTGGCACACGCAGCCGGAGCACTACAACCAGCACTCGACCGGCAGCTACCTGCGGTGAGTCCCGGGCGGCGGGAGCCCCGGCCGTGCCCTCGCCCTCGTATGTGTGTGTTCGGGGCACCGGGTGCCCCCCGCCTCGGTTGCCCGGCGGCATCCCCGGTACCCTCGGTCTGCGGTGCTGCCGCGCCGTCCTGGGTTAGTGCCGCTCCCTCTCTCTGAGAGACAGGGCACTCCTTATTCTTCCCCTTCCTCTTCTGTTTCCTTTCTTTATTTTGTTTTAGCGCCTCGTTAGACGGCTCCCCGCAGCTTTGCTTTACACACTTTTACTGTGCCCGGTTCCCCCTCGTGCGGCAGCGGCGGAGCGCGGTCAGAAGTCGGTGGAAAACGCCTGTTGGCAAACTGGGAAGGCACGCGGTTTTCTGGGGATGCGATTTCTTTCTCTGCTTTTTGGGACGATGTGTGAAAAAGCTCAGAATTTCACTTTCCGAACTTGCCTAAACCAGCTTTTTCCTGCCTCCGCACAGTTGCGTTTAATTAAATGTGCCTAATTTAAGTACAAGGGCTGCTAAACAATAGTCTGTAACATGTGTAGCACAAACCCGTGATTCCTCCCTCCAACTGATGTCCAAGCAGGCAACTTTGGGAGTTTCTTTTTTGCTGGGTGCTTTTGAATTACTTGTTTTTTGAAGATGTAGAGCTCAGCCCTCAGCTGGTGTCGATTGCCGCTGCTCCGCTCAAGTGGGTTTGTTTGAATAGTGGCAGGGGAGGACCTGGCCCTGACCCAAGAGCCTGACTTTCAAATGTATCCCCAAACAACTGCTCTTTAGAGAACGTTCAGTTTGTCTGGGGAAGCACTTCGAATACAGATAATACTTCCTTTTCAAGGAGACAGGCTATCCTGACTATTCCTACTCCCTTCCCTATCAGTGTATTTGCAGAGGAATTTTTTTCAGACTAAATAATAATCTCCTGTTATCAAATGATACAGTGCTGTGAGATTCTTGCTTTCTAGCAGCTCCTCCACTTCTTCATACAAGATTCTTCATCTCCTCTTTCTATATCAGTAAGTCAGTTTCACAACACGTATGTGGCGAAAGCCTTACTCCCTCTTGCTTTGTGTCTGCAAATCTGATGAGTTGAGGCCAGCAAGGATGGGAATAGCAGAGGAGCATCAGTATTGGTACTTGTGTGTGTTCTCCAAATTAGAGATTGTTTATCGTGCTCAGGCTGCTTCATTAACTCCATGGATTTGTGCTTCAAGATCAAGTCTGGCCCAGGCTTGAGTCCACAACTTAAATTCCTTTTAATTGGACAGAAAACACATTTGCTTCTTTTTGCTGACTTGATGGTAGCTGGGGGATAAAGGATACCTTTCTGTCAGGACAGCTGCTGGTATGGGGGTAACCTGTCAGTGTTTTAGGAACAAACCTCAGCTTTAGTGAGCATCTGCCACTGTGACCGTGGTGTTTTTGATCTGGGACTAAAAGCCCTGAGATTGGTTTTACGGTAACAGTGCCCTTGGATATTTCAAGGAAGGTTGATTGAACAAAATCCTTGTTTTTTATGTAGAGACCTCTAATTCTGGCCTATTAGCTTTCCATGAGAATGTGTTAAGACATGCCTTTCTAAAAGGGGCATATTTCTGCTGAGCTGTACCTTTCTGAAGGCTTTCCATAGCCCCTTGTAGAGAGCCAGGCACAGGAAACTGAAATAGTACAGTTCTTGAAGTTGCTGTAAGAAAAGTTTGTATGAATTATACACTGCAGAGATCAAAGACTTTCTGTGTATCTGAGACATCCATGTAAGTTCTGCCATACCTCAGTAGCATTTCTAGTTAGATCAAGGTGATATTACAGAAAAATCCTTGTAAATCTTCATTCTTTTATGAAAACCTAGTATGTGTTTTACTTTCTGTGCCAGCTGACTGAACTGTCAAATAACTTTCTTCCCAGGTAAGCAAAGGTCTAACTGTTGGTTAAGACCAGAATGGTGAAGTTTTAGCATAAAGGTGAAACTTGTGAGGTTTGACTTGTTTTAAGAGTTGAACAAATATTGTGATGGCTTATATACTTAAAGGAATTTTTTAGGCTTGACCTTCTGAGTTCCAAACACTTTTAATAAGGTGAAATGTTTTAGAAGGTCTTGACCCAAAACCATGGATACCACAGGCCATTAGTTCAAATGCTTCAGGAATAGAACTGTGATTAAATTGTGTAGCTCTGTTGGGCCTTTAATATGGTAAAGCTTTCCAGAAACCAAATCATGGATTCTTCCAGTCTTAGAGTCTTCAGCAGTACGAGAGCTGTTCTGAGAAGTGTAGGGGTGCTAAGAGCCCAATGTGAAACACAGTATTTGAATTTTGACTTTCTCTTGCCTAAATTTCTCAGCTGTTTCAGGCGAGGAGTACAAATTCCTCGCTAGCTGTTAAAACTGGGCCAGGTTTAGCTCACTGTCTCTTCTGAACTGCAGAAGTTTTGGAGCTTTGGAGTTTTTGACCTGTTCTCATCTGTAAAGCTGCACACATTCAGATTGCATTGTGGAGAAGAGAGCCTTAAGAGCAAATGTTGGCAGCAGGGGTGAGATGACTCTGGAGCAGTACCAGATCCTGCATGTGTGTGGAGCAATGCTATCTATTTCAGAAATCTACTGCAGGCATTTCTGTCACTTCATTACTGTAGTAAATCATCACAAAGGAAAAACCCCTCTCCGTGGCAGCAGTTAGGCAAGAGCTGTGATTGTCAGTAATGCCAGTAAGCAAATAGGGCTGGATGCCTTCGAGTGGGTGATAATATGGAGGGCGTGGGGTTGGAAGAGAGAATGGAAACAGAGATGGGTGTTTCTTTTCTCCTGCTTGTATCTGAAATGGCACAGTTTGCTCTCTGGCTTTATTTGCTGTAAATAGGAGTAGCTGTGTTTGAACCAGGCACTTCAGCAGTTTGCTCTAAACTGCCGTGCCATGTCACCCGTGACCCGGGTAGCCTTCAAGGTTGTGGGTGCTGTGAGTGGATCATTAACTGAACAGGCAAGGAAAAAATTCTTAATGCCCTTTCAGGGTGCATACCTCTACATGCTGGCATGTTCCTGGATGGGTTTTCTTTAAGGCTTTTGTGTATAGGGTGATCAAATGGAGTAGAACTGCAGCCTCTGTAATGGGAATCTCGAGTCTTCACACATCTGGAGGAAATGGAGGAGAAAAAGAATCACTTCTTATTCTGAACTGTTTCCGTGTTCAACATAATCCTCCTAATTGGGAAGGATATTAATGTCTTAAGTAGGTGGACACATTGATCAGAACTGTTAGCAACATGGGAAAGGCTAATGTGGTTCGTCAGTATCAGACAGGCTGAGATAAGGATGCTGCTTATTCCTGACATCTCATTTTGTACTAATCAACTAATCAGTTGTTGAGCTCTCAGCCTTCCTAATACTAGTTCTGCATGGGGATTAATGTGGGTTGGGATCAGCCTGACACTAAATCACCAGGCAGGTCAGCATCAACATCTTGTAAAGAAGTAAGGACAAGTGTGCAGGTCCTAGTGAGGCTGCTCCCAGGCTGTGTGTGCATTTATGAAGGTGGCCCAGTGCTGACTTAAGAGCTGCATGTTTCCTTGGGACCAAGTTTATTAGAGCGCAATTATGAGTCAATTAATCCAGCAGTTCATGCCATTATTTAGCTGAATGTCTGCTCCTCACCCTTGGCTGCTACTTTTAGACATTTTATTAATCAGACATTCAGATGTCAAAGTGCCCTTCCTTGTGTGATGTGTCTTCTTTAAGAACTCTTAAAGAAGTGTACTTCCACAAGGATGAAGAATGTATTTTTGTGCTTTTTTTCCTTATCAAGAAAACAGCTGAACTGAAAAGTAAATCTGATTTTTTTTAGAATATACATAAATTCTCAGACATACTCTGTTTTGCCAGTGCCGTGTTCTCTTGTGTGCAGTGCGGATATTCTGGAGTCAGAAGTTGCCCAGATTCTTTCCCTTTTAGCCACTTTAACTCTGTGTTTCTCTAAAGACCATCTCCACTAGCTCAGGTCGTGATCCCTGTGACTGAATGTGTGTGACCTGTGTGTTGCAGAGATGTCCTTGCTCTGCCGATCTTCAAGCAGGAAGAGCCCCAGCTGTCTCCTGAGAATGATGCCAAACTGCCACCCTTTCAGTACGTCCTCTGCACAGCCACATCACCTGCGGTGAAACTGCACGAAGAAACACTGACCTACCTGAACCAAGGTAGGGTTTTCTCTAGGCTGAAGAGGAGAGTATTTCCTGGGAACAGCTCATGAGAGATTTAATCCCGTACGTGTCTCGCTGGGAGGGCGGCAGGATGGGAAAAGAGGGACAGAGGTGGGGAGGTGGGTGGAGGAAAGGAGCAGTATTTAATTTTTCCCATTTAGATACCAGATTATGAACTCTTATGAAATAATGAAGTACCACTGATGTAACTGATGACTTAAAGCAGTGTTGTAGCATGCACAGGTCCCTGTGGCCGAACAGTGGCCTGATCTCAGACAACCGAAACTGCAGCCTTGCACCTTCACCTCGCAAGGCCACATTGATTAAGCAGGTGGGCAAACTTTGTTTTGGGGAGGGTTCTTAACACTGCAAGTCCCCCAGCACTGCTGAAGGGCGTCGCCAGAGGATGATTCAGGAGGGGTCCAAGGGCTGCTCCCGTGGTCTGGGCAGAGCGTGACGTGGCTGTCTGGGTGATGTGGCTGTGGTCAGTGCCTAACTTGACAAGTTGCCAGGGTTCAGTGCAGCAAGGTCCTCTATAACTGACCTCACAGGCTAGGTTTGACTCCTGGATAAACAAGTACTATGTGTTTCTCTCGGCTTTCTCCACCTCCCTCTCTCCCTCCCCACTTTCGACAGAATTTGTGCCAACACATTTGTGGTTGGTGTTTGGCTGTCACTTTGCAGCACCTCCTGCCCATGGATCTTGAGGGAATCAGACCTCTCCAGGCACAGATTACGCTAAAACATACTACACTTATTTTCTGCCAGGATGTAAACAAGGGCATTAACAACAGGCTAGAGGCTGTCAGCACTATTACTGAGATCCTCTCCTGCTTCAGGATACCAACCCAATTGTTTAAGCTTCATGAACTCAGTGGGACCCTCACTTGGGTGCCTTCCTGGGTAGGTTTCTCTCAATGCTGGTAGAAGTTACAGTCCTGACCTCCCTTGGCCTCTGACCTCAGGTGCAGGTGTCTGCTGGGTCTGTGTTAGTGACTGGTAGATTCACAGAGCCCCAAAGAAAGATCGACCAAGTACTGCAGGCTCTACCCAAGGAGCCAGGTGTTTCCTGTCACATAAGCTGGCACTGTTTTGTCCCCTGGGATCAAAAGATGCTTGGGATGTGTGATTGTGTCGTCCCAGTTTATCCATCAAAACACAGCAGACCGCAGGAGGTGATTTGGGACGTATCAAGGGAAAGGCTGAAATTAATCTTCTTGTGAAACACAATTCTTTACTGTATTGGGATAAAAGATTTAACAGTTGTCAGCCAAATATTTTAGCGTACATAAAACAGTGCCTGCTCTTTTTTTTTTTTTACCTTGGTAGGGAAGAGGTTAGACAACTCTTTACACAGTACCATGAGATTTTTTTAAAACTCTGTGACTGGAGCAGTTCATGTTTTCCTTTGCAAAATAAGACTGTTACTTCCTTTCAGATAGACCATGCTGTGTTGGGCTTTGTCCTGCTGGCTGTTGTGAGGAGTTGCCTCCTGCTACATCTTGACACAGTATTGACCTGATTCCTTGGCAGATATCATCTGTCTTTCATCCCTCAAGGGGAAAGGTGGGATGTGTCCTTGCAGAATGCACCCTGGAGAATGAGACTGGACAGGCCTGGAGGAACAAAGCAGGGATGAGGCTGGCAAGAGCTGTGCAGGGGGGGTAACACTGGAAAGCTTTTTGGTGGAAGAAATGGGTACTCCATAATTCTGTTAGCTTGCCACAGCGTGTGGAAATGGCAGTTTTTCCCTAGAGGAGTGATGATTAGTAAAAGGTGGTACATCTCCCAGCAATTGACTGGCTTACTGCTTTCTGCTCCCCTTGGCAGGAACTTTGCATCTGCCTGCCACCTTCCCGAGAGCATCCTCAGAGCATCCTCACCTCATTTATTTAAGGTTCTAAGCAGTTTGTCTTCCTTCTTACCCTAAGTTGCTGTGAGTTTTTGGAAAAATCTGTTGAAATTCAAGGCTCTCTGTATGTAAATGGATTCTTTTTTTTTTTATTTTTTTTTAAGATCTTGCAAGGTACCTACTTTAAAAGCCATTCTGCTCTACTCTAAAAGATTGTTTCAGAGTCCACACAATTGGCTGTACTCTTACTCCCAGCACTGATGCTCTCCCATAGCAAAGGCAGGCTGTGAAATTAAATTTGTCTTGATATTAAATCCATTAGACTAAAATCCCTTGCCTGTGCTAGTTAGTAAAAAGGGTGTGAAGTCTGGTGCCATGTGGATACGAGCTGCTGTGAGAAGCTTGCGGGTTCACTAAAGATAACTCCAGATACGAGGAGAAGAGGATGCTGGGCACACCTTTCAGTCAGCTATGATCAGAGCTGGGGTGTCTAATTTCTGTTGGTCGGGTATCAGTGAAAACATTGGCTTAGGTTAAAAAAAATGAGGATTTTTAAAGGCTGTGTCAGAAAATTAATCCCATTAATAGAATTATGTTGTATAAGCTCGAGGAGGCGCGTGAAGGGAACCTTGTGGCAGCTGAGGCTTCTGGAATCTATACTTGTGGCATGACAGAAGAGCTGACTGACTCCAAGGCACTGTGACCCAGCTGCAGTGCCACAGCCCATCTCAAGAAGCAATTTAGACTGTTCCCTACACCTTACTGTCTTGTGCTGACTGTAAGCAAGGGAACACCTCTTGCACCTTACCCTGTCTGTGTTTATTGTGGTTTGACCAAACATTGTTACATAAAACTTCCCTTCTTCCTCCTATGCTTGAGTGTTGGGGTGGATTACCTCGGCAAATGGGTAACTTCATTAATGAATGTCCCTCCACCCTGCCTGTGTCTGTTGTAGCTGGCTCCTAGTAAGGCAGATACAAAGGCACAGTGGCTGTCCCAGCACCAGCAAAGCAATTCGCATCCAGTGTGTGGTTACTTTCCCAAACTGAGAATAAAGGTTCTATTTGCTGGATGACTCTTGCCACTTGCTGTTCACATGTTCCCTCTGAGCTTGAGCTCTTCACCACTCCATTACAGACAATTTGTCACTGCAAAGCAGCTCTGCTTCCTTCCCTGAAACATGCTCTTCACGTGTGACTGGCTCAATGCTGGTGAGTGGACCAGCTCAGGAGGCAGTCCATAGGTGGAACTAGATGGAATAAAGGTCAGCTCTGACAGAGCTATGGAGTGTGGAAAGCAGGAAGTTCTGGGCAGTAAATTGAAGCAGTAAATTGCATAGCAGATATGGAAGAGGAACCACTGGAGAGTTTCGAGTGAAATCTAAAAGGATTTCACAAGGTCTGGGAAGGAGTGTCCAGTGGCTGTGTTTGTATACAGATGAAAGAGGGCTCTAGGCTTGTGGAGTATAATGACTTCTCCTGAGCTTTCCTTCTTGCTGGATAGAGCCTGAGAGATGGCCAGGGGTGTTGAGGAGGAAGAGGACTTTGGCTAGGGCTCTCCACAAGAGTAGAGGCTGAGAGGACTCCCTAGCTTGGAGACCAATGTTTTCAGCAAGGGCAGGGAAAGTGTTAGGGAGCATAAGGGAGTGAGCTTGGCTGTAGTGTTAAGTTGATTTGGGGACATTCAGCAGTGGCAGAGACCCAAGCTTCTCTACCCCAGTTTGAAACCGTGAGTTTCGCTGGCCACAACTCTAGAACCAGCCTGTAAAGGAAGTAACTAGAGTCAAACCAAAGCTTGGTTTCCAAAGAATGACTCATTGCACTTGTCTTTCCTGCTCTCTTCCCCCCCTGCCTTCCCCCATTCCTTTGGAAACTAGAGCCAAATTGAACACTGTTTTAATTTGCCCTTCTTTAGGTCAGTTCCTTCGTTAAGAGGTCTTTACTCGATCTCAGGAGGATTACTCATCTGATGGGATAAAGTATAGGCTCTTTAGTGTGGTGTCTCAACACCACTGCACCTTCAGTCCACAAAACTGGTAAAGGTGCAGTCCTTGCATTAGAAGCTGCTGCTGGCATTGCTCCTTTGGTCAAGAATCACATCTGTCAACAGAGCTACACTGTCCAGAAGTCTGCAGCACAAACAGCCTAACGTTTCTGGAACTAGCCTGCCTTTTAGCACTATTTCAGTGTCTCTTGTGGATAGGGATTTTCAGACAAACAATCAACCAGCAACCATATTACAAACCACTGCTTTAGCAAGACAGCTTGATGCAGTGCATATTCCATGGTCTGCAGTCATATGGGGTGGGGTTTGAACATGGCTGGTTGAAACCAGTTTCGAACATGGACAGAAATGGAAGCAATGAAAGGTGGCTCCAGTAAGTGCAGCGGGAGGAATGTGAAAGACACGAGCACTGTGTACAGTAGATCTGAATGCTAATAAATGTGAGGAAATAAAATCATTCCTTTAAAAAACAAAATGCCAAAAATCACAGAAACCTGAAAGTCAGTGCCCAAGGGAATCAGCTTGTAGTGCCAGAACCACATGTGGACTGCGAGCTGCTCAAGTTGTGATTTTGTTTCATGACCAGCATTGGGCTGGCTCAGAGCCTCAGATCCGAGTTACTTCAAATAGAGGGTGGTTAATGTTGATGGCAGAGGGTCACCGAGAGCAGACTGTGTGACAAATCTGGGCCAGTCCCCCAGTGGTACTTCAGAGTAACTGGCCGTCACCTGCCTGTAAAGTTTTTCTGGGCTCTCTTCAGCTCTCCAGATCTGCAGCGTGTGACTCGCGGTTCTTGGCCATGCGAGGATTTTAGCATACAGCTGGTTAGGGTTTGGAAGGCTGGCTGTCTCTGCTTTACAGTGTCTTCCAGGAGTCAGCCTTACTGCCAGTCCTAGACAGTTCAGAAAACAAACAAGCCAAAAGCACAAACCATGAGAGAAAATCACTAACATCTGAGAACCTGTGATGACATTGGGAGATTTACTGTAGAGGTGCATAACCAACAGATGCCTCATGAAGATAAAGATGCACTTAAAGTTTGTTTCTGGGTCACACTGAAGCAAAAGCCCCACGTTTTGAAACCCTGTGTGTAAAGGCATATAACCAAGTTCAAGTCACATGGATTTAAAATCCACTGGTTGTTGTCCTGCCTTAGCTCACTGCAGATGTGTTCTGCTTTCTTCTCCAAAGAAAGGTATAGAAAGCACTGGGCAAGGAGCAGCTGAGGAGGACACTTATGAGCCAATTGCTAATTGTTTGAGTAGGAGATGAAATTGCCTAAAACAGGAGGCAAAAAAGAACCTTTGCCTCCCTTAAAAAGTCTAAAGTTCATTTTCTAAGTAAATTTGGTTGTCTAATCTTCTACAGCCAGAGAACCCAGTTTTAAAACATTGGGTTTTACAGTAAATGAAAAAAGCTGTTTTGTATTGACGTTAACTCCTACGTAATTGAGTTTTTATGGGGTCACAACTGCCTGGATGTTTGTACTTTTCCTGGAACAATTCTTTATTTGCCTAAAAGAAGTGTAGAGAAGGCCGAGTGACCAGCTCTGGCTGGGCGTGCTTCTGGTTTAATTATAGCATGCTTTGTGGAGATACTCTTGCTTTGTCCTGTGTTAGGAACTGCCCTGTTTCCTAACAGCCACTGCCATCACTGACCAGGCCCTGGGCATTTGTGGAAGCTCTGCTGCTGGTGGCTTCTCCCATGTAGATCTGCACTCTGCCCTTGCCTGAGGTCACAGGCACAGCAATGACTTTGTGTTGTTGAGACTGTGAGTTCCTGATGGCTGCCCTCCTATGCACCCTTGTTCCCTGATCATTGCAAGGTGCCATCCTGCTCCTTGACCACTTTCCTCTCTGTTCCTGGGTTTGGATGGCCTAAAAAATGGCTAACAAAGCTGGTTTGTCTTTCCCATTTATGAGACTGTCTTCTTGGTGTTTTTGGTTCTTGTGGTGCACTTTATCTTCGGAGAAGAAATTTGTCTCCTGTCTGACTTTGAAGACAGCTTTGGGTAGGTTCTGATGTCTCAGCTGAAGCCATTAATTGTGCTAGAAGCAATTTCTCCATATGTTTGGCAGCTCTGTCTTCACTTGGCAGCCCAGGATAAACAACCCTGTCTCCAAACCACACCATCCCTAAGCTCACTATGAATCTTGCTTCAGATGACAGGGCACCTCTGCGTAAGTAGAGCATCTGACTTCTGTTGTCCCTAGGAAGCTAGAATCTCAGTTGTCTTTTAACCAAGAGGCTGTTTTCTATTCTTTTTGTAATCCTTTCTTCTGTTGCTTACATCTGGATGAAATTCAAATGGGATTGTGAACTTGTTGGACTGTAGGCTGTGCACAACTCCTACTGGAAGCCCCTAGACTGCATTTTTTTCTCCCATAAATCTTAAATGTCTGTGAAGGAAGGGAGTGCTCAGAAGTTCCTCTGACTATAGTGAGAAATGTGAGAATATCCAGAAGATTTTTCCCTTATATTCCGTGTAAATTTTTTTACTTTACTCCATTACCCTTACATACTTTGAGATTCTCATAATTATGATAGTGAAATTTTTGCCTGTGATTTTACAGGCTTTGATGTTTGTATCAATGTACCTGTCAATCTGAGATGTGGAAATTTTCTGGTGAGCTTCCTCTAAATTGCAGTCCCCTAAAAAATCACATTTTAGGTAGCAGTAAAAAGCTTGAGAAATTCTGCAGGCTTGACATGATTAGTATTTTTTGTAAGAATAATATACTTTTTGATAAAAGAATGTACTTTTTTTTTTCCTAAAGAGGTAGGGGAAAACCATCTTTTTTTCTCGTGGTTGCTTCCTACCAAGAATTTTTTATGCATTTCTAAAAGTAGACAGCCAAGCACTGGAGCAGTGAGATTCCTCTTGTCCTAGCTTGGTGCCACATTTGTGACCAGTGTGGTAGGTATCAGCTTTGACAGGATGGTTGCCAATCACATCTCTTCTCCCTCCTGACTTAGCAGCCACATATGGGAGTGGGACTAAGAAACTCTCAGTTTCTTAGGGGGAGTTTCTTAGAAATGTGGTGAAGGAAGCAACTTACCTGAGGGCATCTGAGGAAGCTGCCAGGTGGGGTCAGGAGTCTCACTCGGCTCTTCTGCATCCCTCTTCAGCACCCTCGCCCAGGACCATTCTTTTTAGTTATCTGAAACTCAGGTAAATATTACACACAAAGCTACCCTTAAAGAGCTATAAAACCTGTTGTCCAAATTGACTTAGAACAGGTTGAAACCAGAAAAAGCCTGTATTTTTTACTTACACAGAGGGGGCTGAGGTTTTCTGAGCTGGGCAGATGTGACCAAGATAATCCTGAGTGTTTCAAGTACATACTGGAGAAGTGGCAATGCAGGAAGAAATTATTTTCACAGCTTTCCATTGGAATTCCGTAATTTCTTCAGTGATTAATTTGTATTAAAAATCAAAGTTTGTAACACAGCTTGTATTAGGTGGGATCCAACAAAAGGTCTGTGCAAGAGAAGCCCAAGTGCACACTGTGAACTTAGCAACTAGGAGTGTTTCTGTGTCTTCGGGCTTGTTCTGTGTCCTTGATTCAAAGCTAGACTATAGTCTTCAGGGATTTATATGTACCTTCCTTTCTTTTGAGTGGAAACAACTGTAAATGAAGAGTATTTCTGTTAGCACCTGTTAGCTATGAAGTGTCAGCACTGTAAAATAGACCATCTTCAAAGGTCTGGGAAGAGTAGAGCTCTGCCAGATATTCAAATAGTAAATGAGCAGTGAAATTCTCCTGCAGCAAATTTGGCTCTGAGGCAAGTGTTTGGGTTTTGCACAAGAAAGATGCAGGAAAATATAAGAGGGTGAAGGGACGGATTGTAAAAGGAAGAAGAACGTACGAGACGTGATGACGGTGAAGCTCTATGGTGTGGTAGTAGAATTAGTAGTTGAATTGCTCTGCTCTGTTCCTGTGATTTTGCTGCCCTGGTGGCAGTGGCAAGCAGAGCAGGGGTATCCTCAGTGCTGAACTCCAGTGGGTGCCAAAGCAAGGTGGAGCGAAGGTGGCTTTGGTGTGAAGGGAAACAGGTAGGAGGAGAGTGAAGGGCAAGGCTGGGAATACTAAGTGAAGTCGTGTAAATTGTGGCTCTGATTGCCAAGTATAAGCACGTTTGGAAGGAGACCACACAAAAGAGTTAATGAGCATTGGTCATGACTGGACAGCTTAACATGGATGCAATCTGGACACTGAATACCCGAAACTGGGAAGGTATGGCAAGGAACAGGCTGGCTGTATTCACCTTAATCCATCTCTGGGTCCTGTGTTGAATGTGGGATGTAGGGCAAGATGGGCCTGCAGTGTTAGGGTGCTGTAGTGCTCCTTTTGCATTTCCTGGCCCACAGCCTGCCCTCCTTTGTAGGATTTCCATGTTCTTAGCATAGTGGGAACTTTCAGGGTGGCCTATTGTGTAGTTAGTGAATTCATAATATCCACTGGATAAACATCTACAGCATCTTGTCAAATGAGGCTGCACTGCTGAATATCCATTTGTGGCCCAGGGATTGAGGATTCTGCTTTTGCTTTTTGTCCTGCAGAGTTTCCACGCATGGAACACTTGAGCCAGTCTTACGCTAATTTTTATTTTTGCTTTTGTCTGGCTGAAAAGGTGTGAGTAATCAAGCATGCAAGTTCAGATGCCAGCTCTGTCACTCGTCTGTTTACCTTGGGGGTTCATTAATCTTTGTTGTCAGAAAAAATCTTTGTATGTGACTGATGCCCTGAATAGTTGTGTTTGGCTGTTTCAAAGGCGACCCTTCTGCCTGCTGGATGTTCTTCAGCCTGGGACGATAAATACCTGCTTTTTTTCCCCTCCTCCTCCTTCGACATGGTGCATTTGACTGTCAGCATTCCTTTGCCTTTATCTGTGCACTCTTAAGGATGTCCATATAAAGTTGCTAAATGGAATTTTTATTGGCCAGCTTGGCTTAATAATCAAACAGTTTCCAGGCTGGTTCTGTCTGGTGCTGTGTGGATCCATTCTGAGAAAGAGGACTCTCAGTTGGGTTTTTTTCCCTTTCCACAGACTTTTGTTGGGGATATTGCTTAGTCGAAGGTTAGGGTTTAATTAATTGCTGGAAAGACAAGCAGACTACTTGGCTAGATTAAGTAAGGCCTGAGCCATATCGGCCTGGAACAGCAGCATGCTGATTGGAAATTGGTGTGTCGTGTCAGTGTATTGTGCAGAAAACCACAAAATGCATCGTGCAAGTGGCCCTGGAAACATAACACCCAAACAAAGAAAAACAAGCAGGATATTGTGGTTGGGTAGCAAATAAGTTTTGAACAAAATGTATCTTTGATCTTGAAATGGTGATAATCTTTTGTAATCAGAAATCACCTACAATTCCTGATGGCTGACCAAATTTCATGGCAGTCAGTAAACTGTTAAAGTTTGTACATTTTGAGCAGGTCAAAGCATTCCTTTGTTGAGCTAAATTATTTTTCATCTGTTGTAAATTGCTGACTGTCAGTTCCTTTGTCCCAAAATTAAGTGGTCACACCTGCATTGAATGTGCATTAATTACCAAAGACAGTAAGAATTTCAAAAAGTAAGCAGTCTGTAAATCTTCCTTCAGATAGATGCAATTGCTTTGTGAATTACTAACCAGGAGCTCTCTGGGCCTGGGTGGTTACTACTTTGCTGGATACTACTCTTGTTTGTAAAGCGAGTTGCTCAAACTCTAGCCTAGGAGGGGATTGCATAAATTTGCTATTGCTCAGGGAATGTCTGTTTAAAATACAAATTACATTATATCATCACCCACCCAGGTTTTTATTGGTGCCCTTGAAGCTTTCAATGAAGATGGGAGACAAATTGCATCTCAGGAATTTACAGTGGTTTTCTAAATATTTATTACTGCTCTGTTCCCTGCCTGAGGTAGAAAAGAAAGATGGTGAGCAAGGGGAGAACCGAGTGGCACGGGCATGCAGAGGCTGCTTCAGCATCAGCTGTGCTGGGGATTTGCCAGCAAGTGTCCTCTTCATTTCAGGTAGTGACAAACCTGTGTGCATGTGTCCACTATTACACCATGACTGGTCACTGACTTTGAAATGATCTCAGACCCATGTTGCCTGTGGTGGTGCAGCTGTGGCCAACGTTGGGAGTGTGGTTAGGTAAAGGATTTCTGCAAGTTGCTGGCCTTTAGCACTGGATGATGACCATGGTCCTGCTAAAGGGGGGGTGATCTAAAACGGCCACCACTGCTCTCCATTGCCACGACTGTTTTTTCAGGCTCTTTCTTCCATCTGAGCCCAGTGCCAGTTTAACTCTTGTCCTGGGCCATTCAATCAAATCACTAGTGAGTCTCAGTACTGGTACTCCTTGGCCCTGTCTCCAGCTTTACTACCAAGTATCGATTTGGAAAGTCGTAGTCTGACATGTATGAATTTGTATTTCCATCTGGGGCAGATGGAAAAATTCAGTGTGGTGCAACTCTGAATTTCAGCTGTATGTTTTGGGCTTAGCTAGTTGCAGTCTGTCTTGGGAAGTGGAAATACAGATTGTTTTAGTCACACTTACAGATATCTTTCTTTACAGCTTTAGATACCTGACTAAGAATGATCTGTTACTGATTCAGTTTTAGTGGAAAATTATCAGTCTGTGCCTGCCAGTGCTGGTGAGTCAGTGATGCAGGATTCATAGATGATCTGTGTATCAGAGCCTTGTGTGACTTCTTTGACGCCAGGGGGAGTTCAGCTTTCTTCAGGTTAGGTTGCTATTACTCGCTTTATTTTACAAAGGGATTTTGTTGTCCCACATCCAAGAAGTCATTCTTTAGAGCTTTTTCCCCCCTGCAGTTGTAATTGCAGTGCCAAGATTGTAATTCACCGTATCAGGAGATTTACTGATAGTGATGGTGGAAAACATAGGGTGAACAAGATTTGGAAGACATTTTTCAAGGAAAAAGTGTAATCCAAGCAGTTTGATGCTATAAAAGTAGAAGTGTCTGAATGCTGTCCATGCTAATGAATTTTGGGTACCATGAACCACAAAACAATAAATTTGCTGGAAAGTGTTAGGGGGAATAAATTCAAAATCAATACCAAAGGATTGATACGTAAAGTAACTTTGAGGAATTAGGACTGAATTCTCACTGACAGAGTTTCACAGAGAGGGAAATAAACTGCATGTTTTCTGAAGTCTGGCTGGGAGCAGTGTTGTTTGATAATTGTTCTGTGTAGCAACTCGAGTTAAACATTCAGAGTTCAAGGGGAAAGCAGTTAACATAAAATGCCATTTCGATTGAGGTTTTTCATGGCATAAACTACGTTCCAGGGCTTCCATCAGATGACCCATATATCTTTCATCAAAGCATTTTATTTCCTCTTTGGCTTTCTGTTTAATATTAACTCTGTCTACACTGCAGTTTCTTTTTTTCTAGTTGGCAGAATATGTTTCTGACTCCATCCAAGGTGAGTCGTTCCTGTCAGGTGGAGATGTGTGATGCCTGCAGCTGACAGGTTGCAGTACTGTTCCCATCCAATGTAAGGCATGAAAGATGCAAGCTGCAGACTTTTTGAGTGCTTGATGCTAGTTTGAAAAGAACATGGCAATGTTTTTGTGCCCATTATTTTCTTTTGTAACAGCAGTGATTATGTAGGTAGATATGTACATCTCTAAAATTTGCCTAGTGAACAATATTAACATATATCAGTGGGAAAGTTAGAAAGTCTCTTGAGGTAAAGTGTGGAAGACCTCAATGTCAGGACTGTGGTTTACAAAATTCAGTTTTGTTGTCTAGCAGTCTTGAAAGGCAGGTCATTGTCATTTTGTTTTACTTAGGTACAAAGAGATGTGTGAAGATCAGTGCATGCTTCCAGTGCTTATTTTGGTACTCCATATGGTTTATTCTCCCCTCCTCATGCCCTAAGCCACTTGCTGGATTCAAGAGTCATTTCCTGTTTGCAGAACTCCTATTAACATCAGTAGGAGTGTTATGCAAATATTTGGGGATTCAACATGGCCTCTCTTGTCCCCTTTTTTTTTTTTTTCCCAACTGCTGAATAAGCACAATTACCACTCTGCTCATTGATATGGTCTGTACTCACATGGGTGGGATTCTCAGAAAGGAATCTCTGTGAAACATGGTGTCTTTCTGACACATCTGCTGTCATAAGTCTTCCATTTCTAGATCTAGATCCAGAAAAGTAGCATTTTTGTCTCTGCTGGTAGGAGCTGCTTGGAGGAAGATATATCTGCTTTGCAGTTTTCTGCAGGGCCAGTTCTGCAGAGATACTGTTTGGGCCAGAAGACTTAAACTGACCTCCTTCTTGGTGCCTGCCGTGCCATACCCTGTACATTTTTCAGGAAAAGGGAGCCTAGCAAGGTGAACAAGAAAAACAAGAAAAAAGGTATACATATGCTCCATTAATCCTAATGATCCTCTCCTGCATTGGTACTGGCTGCAGGTTTATTGTGAACACTTGGTATAATACAATGAGCTTTTGTACTTCCTTAGTCATTTGTGCATAAGGTATTGAGACATCAGTCTCCTTTGTCTGTTGTCAGCCTTGGAGAGAGAAGCTATTTCATGAACTGGTTAGCTAAATTCTATGGAACTGGCTAAATTGCTTTTGCTGAGAGTGGTGGTGGTGTGCTGGAGTATGAATTCCCTTCCCAAAACTGGTCCTTGCACAGGCTGTAATACCCATTGCTGCCTCCACCTGCATATCTGAAGGAGTACTTTTCCCTGGGCAGCCACTTTCTAGGCCCTATGGCATGAATTTTGTATTTCTGGTTCACCAAAACACCTTACAGGGCTGACTGCTCTCTGAAGAAGGCAAGATTTTGCCTGAGTTCCTATCCTCTGCAGAATAGTGCTTAGGCCTGCTGTGCCAGCATCTCTTCTTGAAACCACTGCTTTAGCAGAATTGCTTTAGCAGAAGGGACAGACAAAGGCAGTGCTGTCACAGCCGTGTGACACGGGGGTCAACTGCCTCGAACACCTTGGTGACTTTCTGGAGGGTGACCAGAAAATTGTAGCAGCCCTGGGAGACAGCTATAATTGATGCCCTAATGGAGAGCTTTTAGCTGCCAAAAGGCAAACCTTCCCCTCAGAATTCTGCTGTGCTTTAGTGCCTGTCGATTACTGGGGCAAATGCATTATATTAGCAAAAATAAGCTTTCCCTGATCAAACGTATGCTTTATCAGCCACATAAATGCCAGCATGACTCTCTCATTGCTACAACGTATTAAACACCTTGGAAATGTTTCCTTAAACTCTAGGTCAGTCTTATGAAATCCGTCTACTTGAGAATAGGAAATTGGGAGAGTTTCAAGATTTAAACACAAAATATGTAAAGGTAAGGAGAAATATAGATTTCTTTTCTTCCTCCTACTACCTACAGCCTTTAATGAAGGGCCTGACCTTGCTCACACTGAGACAATGGAAAACACTTTGCCATTGTTTGTAGTGAGAGCAAGGCTGATGGAGTTGTTGAGTGCTAGTTTCATGAACTATGCAGCCTGGCTTTGCAGGGCTTCAGGGGAACGTTTATTCTGTTTGTGATCATGACCTGAGAGTTTCACAGTGAATATTGGGTTCTGGGGAATCCCAAATTTCTGTGGTGAACATGGTCAGAGGTGCTCAGAGGCAGACTTGTCTCCCTGCTTAACCCCAGCAACACGCCTGGGTTATTACACATCAAATGGAGGGCCCAGGTGTTTACATCATTCTGCCAGGCAGATTCTGAATAGCTCCAGTTTACTTTGGTAATGAGCATAAATATGAACATGTAGAACTCAATCATTTGGTTTGGGGGAGGATTTTTTTTGTTGTCTTCCCCACTCCCAAAACAGTTCAAATTCAAAAACTGGCCCAGACGTTGGTTCTGGGTCCAACCTTCAATTCTTGACTGTTCTGCCTCAGGATTTCTTTTGAGAAGTAGGGGTCAGTTGCAAAATTTGGATTCCAATCTGGATTTCAAATGTTGTCCAAGTTCAGGCAATTCCCTATTTATCTTTTTGCCCATTTCAGGTAGTATGTGGATTGGGATTCCAATTTTGCAGATGTTCCCACTGTGGCTTGCTTGCTTCTTGAAGCTAGGGTTTGATTTGGGTGTTTCTCAGGTTCATTGGCAAAAATTGCTTACTCATTTGATATGGAAGTCCCTGGCAGAAGTATGGGCTTGAGAAACAGGGATGTTAGGGGTCATTAACTCATATAAATTTAGCACTCTGAATATACAAAAGTATATTATTAGTTAGGAGTACTTAGGACTTGTCTGCCCTGGGGATTGCCCTTATTCCAGCTTTTTTCTCCAGTTATTGACATGATTGCACCATTGCAGACCAGTTTGCTGTTACAGATGCTTTCCTATTCTACACTTTTTTGACTACACTGGGCCAAATCCAAAAACTGTTAATGGCTGGAATCAAGTTTAATTCCCACTGACAAGGTGTCTGGACATGTCAGCTCCACCAATGCAGGGACAGTTGAGCTGGCTTCCATATTTGCTAATCAGAATGGGATAGGCTGGGATTGAGACATGGTACAGAAACATTAAATATTACCCCATATGAGCCTCTTTGGGTGTGGAGGCAGTATAGTGATGTTTACATGGCATGACACCTAAGGTTAGGTGCCTGTAGTGCTTCTAGGGTGAATCCCAGAAAGCTGTACAAGGCTGTGTTACACAGTATAGATGTGCCCTGTGAAGGGGGAAGTGTGTTTCTCTCTCACTCAGGGATCCCTTAGGAATCTGCTAAACATGGTTGATGGGTCTCTTAGGTGGACCCTCTACTCTCCTCATGACTAGGGGTGAGAAACATAACAGATCAGCTTTTGCTTCTACTCTGGAAAATGAAAGTCATCTCAAAAGAAGGGTCTGTGGGTCACGTTGTTCATATGGCTGTCTTTCCTTCACAGAGCATAATCCGTGTCGTTTTCCACGACCGACGCCTGCAGTACACGGAGCACCAGCAGCTCGAGGGCTGGAGGTGGAGCCGGCCCGGGGACCGCATCCTTGATATAGGTGAGACTACTTCATTGTGGTACCTCTGCAGTGTCTGGAAGCTGGAGTGCTTGCATGTGTGTTTGGGTTTTGTATATCCTACTGTCAGAGGAATCCTGTGTGTCGTTGGGTGGGAAGGAGGTCTAGCGGTGTAGGTCCCAAAGAGATCTCTCTTGGTGGCTTCACTTTTCACGTGCATCTTGTAATTATATGTAAGTGCTTTCTCTTCTTCAATTTAATATTTTTAAAATTTTAGGGGTTTTCTTCTACAGATATTCCGCTGTCAGTTGGTATCTTGGATCCCAGGGCCAGCCCAACCCAGTTGAACACTGTTGAATTTCTCTGGGATCCATCAAAGAGAGCATCAGCATTCATTCAGGTAAGAGAGAAATTATATTTTTGTCGTAAATACAGTGGTCATATATCTTACAAAGGCCTGGAGAGTTAGAGTAGCCAGGACATGAAGAAGAGAAAAAGATGTTAATGATAATATACAAACTCATGTGACAGTCATATATAATTTATTCGTAGGATACTCAGTAAAGCAAATTGCTGGCTCCTTGCTAACTTTGGAGTACTACCTGCTTCAGCTGACATTTTCTTTAAAAAATACCTAAACCTTGATGTTGCTTTCTAAGGGTGGATTTTGTCTGGAGGGAGTTGTTCACAACCTGTTACTTTTGCTTGCTTTCTTCTTTGATGAGTATTTCTCACTCTGAGCATCAACTGTCTGTTTTTAATCCGTATGTGGGATTTACTTAAAGGATGCTTTTCCTGATGCTTTTCTGTTCTGGGGAACAGAAATAAAAACATATGGACTCTTCTGCCTTTCTCAGTTTTTTGGGAGGAGCCAAAACCTCATGTTCAAGCAGTGTCTGCAATTCAGATTTGCACAGGGTCCAACTGTCTCCAGAGATGAGCACAGCTTCTGTTTTGCCAGGTACACTGCATCAGCACAGAATTTACTCCACGGAAACATGGAGGAGAGAAAGGGGTGCCCTTCAGGGTGCAAATCGACACCTTTAAGCAGAACGAAAATGGTGAATACACAGAACACTTGCACTCTGCAAGCTGCCAGATCAAAGTGTTCAAGGTATGAGGTAGTTTTGGCTTTTTCATCAACTAGACTAAGACACGGGAGCATGCAAAGATTTTAAATTGTGTAGGAATGATGCAAATAGGGGAGTAAAAGAACAGACTTTTAAGTGGGTACGCTTAAGATCTTAAACAGGACTCCTGTGCACAAGGTGGCATAGGCACTCTACTACACAGCAATTCTGGTTGAATTCAAATGATCCAAGTGCTGCAGCAAGAGTTATGCCAGTCATTGAGCCTCAAACACTATAAAAATACTGAGATATTTAGGGTATCCACAGTGTTTTGATGTTCATAGGCAATCAAGACATTATGGCATTTCCAGTTCCTTTGATTTAATCCTCCATGAACAACGAGAGTGTATCTTGGAGATCTTAAATACCCTTTTCTTGTTGTTGCAGCAGAGTTCCTCTCTGCTACCCAGGGGAAAGGTTCAGAGAGAAAGCATCTCTGAAACTCCTAATCTGGGCATGGCAGACCTGTAGCTACTTAAAAACAAACTTTCCATAGGCCTGTTTTCTCAAAGGATCTGATGCTCCAGTTTTGCTCCTGTGAGCAGTGGCTTTCCTGTTCCTGGAAAGTCGGTACAAATACCCGTTGAGGTGCATAGCTGATGGGGCTCATGGTCTGAAAAACTTGCAATAACATCTTGGGACTGTGGTCAGCCTATTTTAAAATTGCAGTAGGTATTAATGGGGGATGTATAGAAACAGTATTGATGCTTGACTAATTTTTTTTGTCTAGAAAATGCCGATATGGTCTTGCTTCATAGGTAGAGTCCCCATAAATCTTAAGGAGACTTTAATGAACAGATTAAATAAATCTGTTGGCCTCTGTCTCTGAACTTGTAATACTTGGCATAAGGGAGGGCCTGTGCTTGTGCTTATAGCCTAAAGGAGCAGACAGAAAACAGAAGACTGACAGGGAGAAAATGGAAAAGAAGACCACCCAAGAGAAGGAGAAGTATCAGCCTTCCTATGAGACAACTATTCTCACAGAGGTAAAGTGTTTTTGACATGTTTTACTACATCATGTTGGGAGATAAATTTGAGGGAAAACTGCATCTAACTGAGCCCTGGAGATTGTCTTGTGGAGACATGTATGCTGGGATCTGGTAGAAATTGAGAGCAGTGCGAAATGACTCACTGTTGAAATGTATGAAAGATGCCAAAATTTCTTATGTTTTCAGGGCATAAACCAACCCTTAACAGTCTGGCTTTAAAAAAAAACCATTTTCTCAATAGTCTGCCATGCTCCTGGGCACTTGTCCTGGCTCTCAAGGTGCCAGTTGCATGAGGTATTTTTTTCAGAACTGTCGGGCAAAAATTCATGTTGGAGATGGGACACTTGAGCAGATGAATAGATGTGTCTGATGAAATAATTAATCTGTTTTTCTGTGAATGTGCCTGTGAGGCTACAGTTATATAAAAGATCTGAGAAGATTCTGGGTTGTACTCTAAGAGTATCTTGAATGTCTTATATTCTGATGTGTCTGTTTTAGAGTTGTATGTGTTTCTACCCTTCCCTGCCATTACTAAGGTGTATGTATCAACTTATCCTAGGCTGCAGAATTACTAAGCAGCAGGACTCAAGAAAGGGATTTAAAAGTGCAATTCAGTCTCTCTATGGGAATGTCTTTTTGTTAGATTTACTTTTTTTTTTTTTAAGTGGCTTGTTGGACTTCCAAACACTATGTTAAATTAATGTTAATTTAAAGCAACTTCCTGTTTGCGAGATCCAGTCCCTCCCACTCAATTTTTCTCATGTTGCCGGGAGCAACCAGCATGTTTTCCCTTTGACAGACCTAATTCTACTGAGTTGGCAGATCCCAAACTCTTCCTGCGAGCTCTGATGCACTTTGACATATTGCATGGGGAAATATGGGTTGCCAAAGAGTTAAATATTTGCCAGTGCTTGTGGAGGTGATAACATATTTGCTAGTGTTTGTGGAGAAGATAAAGCTCCAAAGCTACACTTGTCATCTTTTTTATCATTGCAAACAAGGATACTGCAGAGCATTTTCTTGAGCTCTTGATGGCGGGGGGTTCCAAAGGGGTAGATTTCTCCTACTGATTACACTGGTTTAAATTCAGAACAGAGCCACTAATTCTAGCTGGGTCACTCTGGTTTTACACTACTGTAGTGGAATGTGGAGTCTGACCTATATTTGTGAAGGCTTTTAGAAGCTTTGTGTCTGTCTATCTTAAATGTTCTCCATGTAATACCCATTTACGACTTGAGCTGTTTGACTAGTTGCCAGAGGCTTTAGCAGGCTGGTTTAAATTCTACTCTTTCACTGGTATAAACCTGAAGCAATGCCACTGGAGCCTATTTGTCACTCTTGCCTGGATTTAATTAGGGATTTATAATTGAGACCAGGGGTGTTTCTGTATCATTGCTGCCTTCAGTCTGAGCTGACTTACTGGCATTACTCTGACTTACAGCTGTGCACACTTTGGCCCAGTGTTATTTGGGGACAGGCTTTGTGAAATGGGAGAAAGAAATGTGGAATGCACAACTGGAATCCATCTGGCCCCCTGACAGCCCGCTTGGAGAGCAGAGTAGAAAATCCATGGCCCATCTCCTCCTCCCAGCAGGAGTGATGAGCTGAAGTTAGTGGCGTGGCAACAGCATGAATGTGGTATTAGAGGAGAATCGAATCCTTTATTTCCATCCTTATGAAAGTATCCCCACTGCCTTTCTTCCAACAGTGCTCTCCCTGGCCAGATGTGCCTTATCAAATGAACAATGCTCCATCTCCAAGCTACAACAGTTCTCCCAACAGCTTCAACCTTGGAGATGGGTATGTAACAAATAAATGCTTTATCTTTCCTGTCGATAGGGTAGCCTTCGTGTGCCACCCTGTAGGTTACAATTACCTTGCTTAGATGGTGTCACATTAGTGAGCCACCCATAAAAAAAAGCTTGAAAGAGGTCAGTAAACTGAATTTTTTTCAGAGTTGAGTAGGACCTCAACTGACCAACAAAAGGCTCATGTAGAAAGAGTTTTTTTTATTCTTTTCTTGGTCCAGATTTTGGACACTTTTTAAAAATCTGATTGAAAAAAAAAAAAAAGCCGAGCTGGTATGTAACTTGTGAAAGTTGAGTCAAATAAAGGAGGGGGAAGAGGATGGACACTGCAATGTAAAATTTAAAATAATGTGTTTTTTTTTCTCTTCCAACTTTATATAATTTCTTTTAGCAACAGTTCTCCAACCCACCAAATGGAGCTCCTGCCTCCCAGCAATGATGTAAGTACTTGAGATCATGTTAATGTGGTGCTTTTCTCTTTTAGGACACTGGTGAACAGTTCATTTCAAGACCTTCTTATTCTTTTTGCAATGTAGCATCTCCTTCCTTCTGCTTCTATTCAAGATGCCCAGCAGTGGCTTCATCGTAATAGGTTCTCTCCATTCTGTAGACTCTTCTCAAGTTTTTCGGGTGAGTTTAAACAGTCCAATTACTTTGGTTTTGTTCTCTTTCGTAAGTGCAGCTCATGCTTCATATCAGTGGCATGTGCTGCTGGCCACTGGTGATGGAATCACTGATCTGATCCAGTGTGGTTGTTCTTTTGTTCTTAGATTAGTTAGCATTTGTCAAAACAATTTGCATTCTTAGATTAGTTAGCATTTGTCAAAACAATTTGCAGATATACAGAACAGGTAAAGATGGAAAAGAATAAATTTAGATGCTTGAAGCAAGTCCAGGGCCTTGTGCAGTTGCCCTTGAATATCTCTAAGGTTGGAAATTCCACAGTCTCTGAACAACCTCTTCAAATATTTAACTACTGTCACAGTGAAAAAGTTTTTTCTTATATCTAATCAGCATTTTCCATCTTCTGTCTGCTGCCTGTCATCCTCTCTTTGTGCACTTCTGAGAAGGCTCAAAGAGAGGGCTCCATCTTCAGTGTACCCTCCCATCAGGCAGTTGTGCACATCAGTAAGATACGGAAGGGACAATTGTTACAGATGTTGAAACCATGAGCAGCCTCTCTCAGACTTGCAACATGATCAAATAACGCAGGAAATGTGACAGTTGCAGAAAACTGCGTCAATTAATGGCCAGTGTTAAATATCTAGCTTGTTTCTGAGTTGGTTAGAATGTTTTCCAGTGCAGTACTGCTCTTTTGGCAGCTTCTAGCATTCTGTTTCACAGTGATTCATTTGAAGTGTACACCTCTCTGAATTTGTAACTTCTCTATGCAAATCTGTCTTGTTTAGTTCCATGGATTCTCTCCCCCTGCCCTTTCCTGCTGTGCATACACACAATTTGGAAGCTAAGGCTTGCTTAACCTCTGAAAAAAAATCAATTTGAAATATGTAGGTGCCGACTTACTGAAGATGTCCAAAGAAGATTTTGTTCAAATCTGTGGGCCTGCTGATGGCATTCGTCTCTTTAATGCAATTAAAGGAAGGTTTGTACTGTTCCCTTGCTGTTTTGTTGTTTGTGGGGTTTTTTTTGTTATGACAGCATCCCTTGGTATTTTCAGTGTTAACTAGAAGTTAATCTTGGAGCTGTGGTATTTAAACTTTCTTTTAGTTCTTCAGAGAGGTTATCTCAGAGGCTGGAGACCACAATGATATTTAAGTCCAAGCACACCTCAGAAATGTTGCCAAATATGAAGCAACATAACACATTATCTCCGGTGGTTTATTTGCTACCAGCTGATACCTTACATTCATTTCATAGGAGACACAGCCTACAATGCCCTATGTTGCACCTCCATCAGAGGTAACAAACAATAAAACAAAAAAAATAAACTCTGGAGCCTCAAATGACTCTTAAACTTACTTTTGTTGAAGTAACCTCATAAATTCTACAGGTGGGCAGGATTTGAATTAGTAGAGGCAGATGTGATGAACTGCTTGGCAACTGCTGTAAACTGTTCATTCCCATCTGATCCTAAAAGATTAGGGTGCTTTGCACCAGCTCCCAGGGGTCTCTTACTAGACATCCTAAGACATCTAGTCGCTAGCATCAAGGTTGTCCCTTAGTTTGTTACTTATGCACAGCCTGAATGATTCTGTCTCTCATTGTTTAGTATCTGACTTGGAACAATTTTAGAGCTACTAAATAACTTATTACTGGTTTTTATTAATCCATAGAAATGTAAGGCCCAAGATGACAATTTATGTCTGTCAAGAACCAGAGCAAAACAGGTCCCATCTCCACCAAAAACGGGAAAATGGAGATGGCAGTCTTTGTGGTAAGTTTTTAGGTATGGATTTTGCTAAACACCTACCTAGTGGGAATGCTGCTTTCTGCTTGAGATCCTGTGCGAGACAGACTAATGTCCTGAGTGTTTGACAAGGCCTCATTTTTCCCAGTTCTGCCACTTTGGTTATAGATTCATGGCTTAGATTCCAACTGATGCCATCTGCCTTGGAAACAGAATAACTTAAAAGGCAGCTGTAGAAAGCCACAGCAAAACCTTTAATCATTTCTTGGTAGGGATAACAGCATTAAAAAGTACCCTTCTGTCCAAAATTTGCTTTAGATTTTGTTTTATCTGAAAAAAATTTCAGGAAATGGAAGGTCAGTATGTCTTAAAGTGAGGTTCTTATTCTTGGCAGTTCAAAGCTTTTGGGGACTTTTCCTCCCTCATTACGTGATGTACCATTGAATGAGAATAAAGATGATCCTTAATTCTTGCTCTTAGTAATAACCAGACACAACTTTCCTACCTGGATTATAGAATACATATTATGTAAATATGTATTTTATAAAACACTACTGTCATCTGTAGTTACCCGATGCATTGTATACTGTAGTTTGTGCCTGTGAGATCAGTGGATGGTGTTTAATGGAATACTGCTTTCTTGTAACAGAATATCATGTGTTTTACTATTTAATTGGATATTTATTTAAAAATGTCAAAATCTGTTAAAGTAGACTATGCAGAAATACTGGCATCTTTGAGAGGGCTTTTTTAGTGCCCCATGATGCATGGTTTCCTCTGGGTAAAAATTGTGTGTTCTTTGATTGTCTGCTGCATGCAAATACTGGGTATTTTTCTGCAAATCATCAAGCTGGGAATTTGGGGGGTGCTTTAAAGGAACAAAGCTTGACAGTAGATAAACAAGATTTGAACCTTCATCCTAAACCCGTTTGGTTGTTGATGCTGAGCATCTGGGTGCAATCTGTGTTTGCTCTTCTGTAATTACTTTCAATTTCTTGCAGTATATCATGCAATCTTCTTAGAAGAATTGACCACGCTGGAATTAATGGAGAAGATTGCAAACCTGTACAGCATTTCTCCTCAGCAGATAAATCGGATCTATCGGCAGGGACCCACAGGGATCCATGTGTTAGTGAGCAATGAGGTAAGGGGTTAATGCACACTCTGTGGGACTTGCAACAACTGTCTGACTTCTTCAAGTCAGAATGAACTTCAGATTATTGAATGCATCTTCAGGCATTGCAAAGTTACTAATCTTAGCAAGTTAAAAGTAAATACTTTGAGCAAATCAGTCATGCATAGCATTGATTTTGGTGCGGGAGTTTTTGTTTGTTTTTTTAAGCAAAACACAACAAAATTGGTCATTTATTCCTTTCTACAACTACCTTAAAGGAGGTTGTAGCAAGGTTGGTCTCAGTCTCTTCCCAAGTAACAAGCAACAGGATAAGAGGAAATGGCCTCAAGTTGCACCAGGATAAGTTTAGATTGCATATTAGGAAAGATTTGTTCACTGAAAGGGTCGTCCAGTTTTGGGACAGGCTGCCCAGGGAAGTGTCCGAGTCACCATCCCTGGGAGAGGGAGTTAAAAGATGTGTAGATGTGGCACTTAGGGACAGGTTTAGTGGTGTACTTGCTGGCAATAGGTCAAGATTTGGGCTTGATGATCTCAGAGGTTTTTTCCAACCTTTCTTTTCGTTTTGGCTACTTAGACAAATTTTGAAGTGAGGTTCTAAAGTAAGATCCTTTAAAATTAAATAGGTAAGTTTCCTAAAGAAGGCAAATTTGAAAATCTGTAGGGCAATTAGTGTTACATCTTGGCCAGTGATTACAGCCACTGGGTCAGTCAGTGCCTTATAAGTGCATGCTATAATTTAATGGACCTCTGCTAGTTGTTTGTGTCCCATTATATGATTGCTCAATTTAGTCCATACCATTAACTTACAGGTTAATAGTGAGTTGCCCTTCTTCCTCTTTTCCCCCTCCTAAATTACTTACTCATTCATGCACCAGAATCACTTAAGTAGCTTCATTTATAAGAAGCATTGTTAAAACAAATGAAGCAGAGCATAGGTCTCAACTGGAGCCTAAATTGGAGACTTTAATGCTTATTCCTGAAGTCTTCTTGCTATTCCAGCCTGATTAAATCTGAAACTTTGATGCTTTATGGATGCAAAGTGCTTGGAGGCAACTCTTGGTAGGGGAATTGCATGAACCAGCTTGGGTATGAGGCTTTAAGTTCTTGTTTAAGTAAATTATTAACAATGTCTATTGCTTTTTTAATTTTTTTTTGTTCTAGTACTATAGTGGCAAGAGTGAGGCACTCTGTGAATGTACTTCATGCATCATTAGGCAGAAACACACAAACTGCCAGTGAAGTTTGATTTGAAGGAGCAGGAGCTGGATGTTAAACCCAAAAGAAACTAGGAGATTAAGTTAAAAAGGGTATTTTGGTGTGAGAACTTAAAGCTGGAAAGTGCACTACTTGAATGATACTCAGTATCTAGGAGAAGGATTTTTCTTAAAGCTGGATTTTATGAGCTGATCAGAGAGGTTCTGGTCACATCTCCCTCCTCTTCAGTTGTGTCTAACATCTACTTCAACTGTGTGAGACACCTCCTGAAGGTAATTGACCTCCTCTGTCCCACATAGCTACTCTAAGATGGGAGGAAGCATAGACTAGAGATGAAGCTTAAATGGGCTTTTCCTGTTGGATCTCAAGTCGTCTGAATCTCTTACGTTTTTTAGGGGCGTCACTGGAGTGTGCACCTGTACTGAAAATCTGGTTGTTTCTCATGAACAACTCCAGTAGCTTTAGGTTCTAATCTTTCATTCCGTGAGTTACTTTGCCTCTCATAGCAGTTTCACCTGGATTCCTGTTCCTTAACAAAACAGGTAAATAATTCCTGCAAAGCACAGCATCTGTACTGAAGGAAGGACGTGGAGATGATTGAGCACGTCCAGAGGAGAGCAGTGAGGCTGGTGGGGGGCTTGGAGCACAAGCCCTGTGAGGAACAATTGAGGGAGTTAGAGCTGTTTAGCCTGGAGAAAAGGAGAGACTCAGAGGTGACCTTATCGCTCTCTACAACTTCCTGAAAGGAAAGTATAGGTTAGACGTTAGAAAGAAGTTTTTCACACGAAGAATAATAAAGTATTGGAATAGTCTGCCCTGGGAGGTGGTGGAGTCACAATCCCTGGATGTGTTTAAAAAAAGGCTGGATGTGGCACTTGGTGACATAGTCTAGTCTAGTCAAGGTGTTAGGGCAAGGGTTGGACTCAATGATCTTGGAGGTCTCTTCCAATATACAAGTAAGCAATATCAAGCCCTTGGATTGCATTTTACTTTGACAGGAAAGGGAAGCTTTAATCAGATCTGTCCCAAACTAACTGGAATTTTTATCCAACTGCCCATTGCCTTGACTGATGTGAGTTTCCAATCCCACTACTTAAAATATTATGGTAGAAAGAATTGTCCAGGGAACAGAGGGACAATGATTTTTGTCCCTCTCTGATCAGCCCCTCAGAAAGGCTAAAGAAACTTCTCACAGGCTCTGGGCATTGCATGGCATTCTTCTGCATAATAATGGCATTTACTGTGTAGATATATTTCATATTCAGCTTCCAGTGCATTTCTCACCAGTCCAGGGATGCCTGGGATATGAAATTCTGTGATGCTGTGCTGTCTGGTCAAAGTAACCAGATGGACACTGCTGAGATGGCTTTTCAGTAGCAATTCCTTTACTCAGCAAGGAGTCCATTTCTTGGGCTTAGCCACCTCTAGGTATTACTTAAATGCTAATGTAAACCTGACTGAGCTCCATTGTTTAGCTGAATGTGTAATAACCACTGTTAGATTTTAGGAAAGAGACTGTCTTCATCCAGTTGAAACTGGATGTACAGCTTCACCGAAGGCAATTAAAAACATGATCCTTAATAGAATAACTGGAGTAGTGTAAGAACCTGCGGGCTCAAGAGCATGAAAGAGGATGGTAAAATGCTGAATAAGCTGTATCAGCTCCAGACAAGCATTGTTAGAATGAGCTTCTTTTAAACACACTACCAACTGCCAAGGACCTTAATTAATCAATCATATACTTTAATAATGTCGTGAGCAGGGTTACTCAGGACTGTGCAGGACTAGACACCAAATGCTGTTTGATACCTCTCCTATAAGTCTATACTGACACTGAAAGAAACTTGAATTTAATTGCTAAAAACATGTTGTGTTTGCTTTTTTTCTCCTGCCCTTCAGATGGTGCAAAACTTCCAAGATGAATCTTGTTTTGTTATCAGCACATTAAAAGGTATGTATTGCTGGTGCTATTGTCTGTGGCTCTAAAGATAGTTCCTCCTTTCAGTTGCACTAAACATTATCACAAACTCAGTGCAGTTATCCTGAAAAAATAAGTAATCTAATTAGTAAGTCGAGGTGTTGACTATACTATGATAGTTAAACTATTACAAAAATTTCATAAATCCATTGATACCCCTGACATAAATGAGCAGAAAAACTTCTAGTAAAATGATAAGTAATGACAGTCTTGTGTGAGGGTTTTATGTAAATGACTTGACCTAGGTGTTCAGCATTTTCTTTCATGAGTGGGTTGTGGAGCAAGAGTACAAACTATTGCAAATTACCTACAAAGAAAACCTCTGAAAAAAGAATCTGAAGTTCTGTATCTCTGATGTTTCCTAAAAGCAATGAAAATGTGCTTTGCATTTCTTTGTTACAGCTGAAAGCAACGATGGCTACCACATCATTTTAAAATGACCGTGCTGCACAGAGAGACTTTTAACAGCCTAAAATTTAGTGCCTCACTGAGATTGCTACAGCCTAGACTGGAAACATGAAGAACCTTCTGGATAAATGCTCCTGTGAACTAAACATTACCAAACAGCTTAAGGAAAAACTTGCTTTTACAGATATACATTTTTGGTGGTGTGTGATTTTGGTTTTGTTTTTTTTTAAGCTGGAGCTGAGAACATCCTCAAAGCTTGTACATGTTTCTTCCTCCCTCCCTTCCTCTTCAGTCTTAAAAATGGTGGAGTTTTCTGCTTATTACTTAGAAACATCTGCATTGTACTAAAGGGACATGAAAGATAAACAAATCCCAATTCTCTAGAACCCTCATGGTTGAGCAAATTGATTTACTTACTGTTCTGAGTGCTCTCTTGCTTTCAACATACACCCTGTTGCTGATGAATGTAGATTCCCTGGGGCTCCTCTTTTACTGTTTGAGGTGGAAAGGCTTGGGGCTACGTCAACAACAGATAGGGCAATGCACAAGATGGATTTGCTGCCCAATCCTCACCTAAAGTGTCAGCTCTGGAAGCCTATGCTTAGCTGCTCTCCACCTGCAGATATGCTCAAAGCCCAGAGACTTGGGCCCTCCTGACAGAGCTTCTGTAATACCAATCCAACAGAAAAATTCTGGAGGGTTAAAGGGAGGACAGACAACCTGAGGCAAGCAGTTCTAGACGATATTATTATCTTTAGCTTTAGAGTAGTTTCATTGAATGGACTATATGAAGGTTTTCTGGGGAAATGTTTTGAACGTTGAAAGTTACAGCGTTCATGACAAATTCATACTGTGGATTTATTCTACTCTACAAAGTAGTGATTAACTGCTATCTTGACTGTAACTGGGAATTAGGTTTTTATAATCTTAATGAATTTTCTTCCTTTTACTGAAGTAAACCAGTTTTGATCAAGTCCAGGTAACAGATCATCTTAGTTGCTGCTTCTTATATTCTCGCTCTTTCACTCCTGTTTGTGCAACTGTGGTCAGCTCCACCCTCCCTTGATCTTTTGGGATGCCATCCAGGCTCCATTAAGCTAACAGAGTGGCTTCCACTGATGTCAAAGGCAAACTGGATCACACCTTTCTTAAAGCATGGATGAAGCCATTTCACTTCCTGTGGCTGTTTTCCAAACTCAATATCTATGTAGCATCAAAATATAAATGTCTGTATAGCATCAAAATCTGATGCTTGCACATTTAATTTCATCCTGAATTGACATGGAAAGCTGAAATATCAAATATTTGCCTGGAGTGGAAGTTTTTCAAAAAATGAGAAATTGTCAGCTGGAAAACACTGAATAAAATGTTCCAGCCTTTTGAAATGGAAACATTTAATTAAATCCATTTGGCCCTTAAAGCAGCATCAGTTTGAGCTACTGTTGCAGCCCTCAGAAATTATCATTCAAGTGCCCTGTGCGCCATGTCTCCCTTGGGGGTGTGGTCTTTGGCTGAATTACAGATCCCATGATGCTCTTTCCATGGGTTAGTCAAACGGGGAATGCGTCAGAAGGCTGGAGGGGTGCCCAGGGAAAGAGGGGGCCACGGAACCCTTGAATTACAGCTCCCAACTGACACTAGAGGAATTCGGACAGACATGAACTGATATTTTTCTGACAAAAATTATGTGTTTCAAGTTTTCCCAACAGAAATAAACAGCAAAATACTGAGAAAAGCAACCTTTTTTTTCATTAAAAGCATCAAGTTTTGCACAAAAACCCCACCCATCCCCACCAATTTTTTTACACTGAAAATAATACTAGAATAGAAAAATTGTGTTACAATGGGAAAACCTTCAGCCAACTCAGCTAATTGAATAACAGTGCCTACTTAGGCGTGATCTTGCTCAACTGGCTGTCCTGGATGCTCCATGAATTGTAGTGTTTCTCCAAAGGATGCCTAGGTTTTGGGGACATGGTGATTCCTCCCTCTGAAGTAAAGGAATTGAGGCTTCTTGGTTGAGGACCAGGTTGAATTGGTGAGGAGGAGCTCCTGGTTGTGGACATTGGGGTGTCCAGGTTATGGCCACCCAGTTACAGCTGCCTTCCCAAACAGTGAATAAAGTCTAGATGTTTTGTGAGTAGGTGGGACCAGTGTGCCCCTGTGTACCAGGAGCTGTTTGGTTTTATTTTGTAGAGAATGCTTTAGAAGATTTATGTTGGCTGTGCTTTTCATCTTATTCTGTAAAATTGGCCCAATACAAGGTTTGGCTGTCATTGGCATGTGACTGGTGAATCTGACCTGGTGAGAAGAGTTTAAAATAGACCTTGAAGTTGCTGGGAGTGTAGTCTGTATCATGTCCATTTAGATGTTGTGGCCCCATAACCGAGGGGACACAGCAATGCTGAAACACAGCAGAGTGAAGAAAGAATAAGAGATAGCTTTGTTCACAGAGTTAAGGACTGAAAACTGTTTGCTTATTTTAAAAAGTCTAACTTCTTGATTCTTTGAAAAACACCTCTTTCCTCTAAGGAATTACATGCAAAACCCCTCATAGTGTTTCATTAGCACTTGCTTGATCAATTTTGAACAAAAATAAGTCTGTTAGGGCCTTGCTGTATTTAGATTTCTTAAAATATAATAATTTTATACTGATACAAGTGTGAATTTGACAATGTATCTTGCTTTCCTTTCCATGTTCTAAGAAGGTACGCCAGAGTAAACGATCCCATAGATTATAAATACTGTCCTGCTGGGTGGGCTCTACTCTTTTATCTGTGTAAGCCTCTTGTAAAGCTGTATAGCTTTAATGTGTAATACTGACACTTGACAGAGGAGTTCTAGTCCTTATCGAACCTCTATAGTTGCAGCAGAAATTTGGAGGTTTGTGGTCAAGTAACATACACACCCATAAAGATACAGCACAGCTGATTTAGTGTCTCAACAGGAGACTGTTGAGTTACTACAACTTAGAATCAGAATATCTCAGTTTGAAAGGGACCTGTGAGGATTGTAGAGACCAATGCCCTGCTCCATACAGGAGTGCCCCAGACTAAACCTTACGACTGAGAGCATCACTGAGAGCATCCTAGGTGTTCCTTGAACTCTCTCAGGCTGGCTGGGGAGTCCCTGGGGAGCCTGTTCCAGTGACTGACCACCCTCTCAGTGAAGAACTTGTCTCCATTGTTCAATCTGATCTCGCCCTGATGCAGCTTCATTTCATCCCCCTGCATCCTCTCACTGGTCACCAGAGAGAGTAGATCAGGACTGCACCCCTTGAGGAAGGTGCAGACTGTGTTGCATCTCTGGGTGTCATGTCTGGGTGTTGCACCTTTTTCCCTTCTTCCATGATTCTGTGTAGCCAAGTGGTTGTTTTATGGGGGCAAACTGTGGCTGAGTGGGCAGTGCTACATGGTCAGAGCCATGTTGGTGTGAGATTGGACTGCTGAGGAACCTTCCTCTGCTTTCCAGAATCATAAAAGCAAACCCTTGCCCTGTTGAAGCTGATGAGTTTGTCTGTGCAGGAGCCAAGCAAAGCTTGTTAGTGTCATCTGTGAGGAATGAGAGAGGCTTGTCTCACCTGTCTGAGTATCAGGTAATCCTAGACTCCCCCTCTGGCTGCAGAGGGTCTGCCATCCCTGGAAAGTCTCATTTGAATTGTTTGTGGATGTGACAGCCTCCAGAAGTAAGCTTTGTTTTCTGAAGACTCGAGGAAGCACAAATGACTAGTCAGAGATAGATATCTAAATTCTAGATAGGCTCAAGGCAAGGGAGGTGAGTAGCTGCCACTCTTCTAAACATCCAAATTAGTTCGGCATTTACTTTTCTCTTAAGTGTTACACTTATTTTTGCTTTTTTTGATGTTGTTCCTATTTCTTTTTTAAAAAGCAACAACAAAACTTAAAGTGATTTAAATGAGAGTTTTTCAGCTTTGTATGAAATCAGACCTTTATATGGACTGGGTTTTAGGATATCAGTGAATCCTATGGTTTCCCAAACTGTCCAGCTCTTCAGTTGTATGTATGATGACAGCCACTATGAGTAGAAGTGGGTTTGTTTGGAATCAAAGGGCAGAATCATTAGTGATTTATACCAATATGACTCCAGTCAGTACTGCAAAGTACAAACCCATGTTCTCGTCAGATCTGTACTGTCTGTTTGAAATGATTTAATGAATTGTGGCATTTTATCAACTAAGTAAATGGATACAGATCAGTTAGTATAACTCTCAGGATGTCCTGAGAACTCTTAGAAATGCCCATGATACACAACTGCAGGGCAGGGAAGGAGCACATAATCTGGTGATAAAAATTTGGCCATCTGCCTGAGGTGGCAGGACTGGTGCTATTAAAATGAGAGCTCCTGTTCTTTCAGCTGGCCCTCCATGGTTAATTGGCTAAAATAGAAGTAATCATTTCAGATTTCATTTCTGGAAAATACTGGAGTTCTCATTGTCTTAGAGGCTGAAGTTTAAAGACTTGGAGGAGGTTAAAGGATTCTTGCAGTTGAGAAGCCCTGAATGGCATTCCCCTTATAATGTAACATATACATATAATATGCATATATATATCCACATACATACTGTACTGTATCAACACATATTTGTGCTGAGTACATGTGTTCTTTGGCTTTAACTGGTACTCTGCTTTGTTTAATTGCAGTTCAGTGTAAAAGACTCTGGTTGGTCAAGCTTCAAAACCTAGCCATTCCTCAGGTAGAAATGTGAAAGTCCAGAATAGCAGCTCTAGGTGATTTGGACATAGTACACTTGGAGTGATGAAAATTTGGTTAATTTCTGCAATATAAATCCCAGGTCTTGATGAAGATGAGCATATTCTTGCCCTAACACTGCAGTTCTACATTGCAGCTTTTGAAAATTAGTTAGAGTAACAGAGAAATAGATTGTCCAATGCTTTGTGAACTAGTAAGGCTACTCCCTAAGCAGAACAACCGTATGATGACTTTTTCTAGCTTGATGTATTGCTTAAGTATTGGCTGTAATTCTAACAATCATCTGGTGGATGACTGGGACAGGTTTTTTTGTCTCTACCTGGGTTTTGGGTTTTTTTGATTCTCAAAAGAAATGCTTATATTCAGACTGTAGCTTCTCTTTTTCCGTCAGTTATGAAATGGTTTAACTTTATGCTACCAATAGAAATATTTTCAAAAGATTATAATCTGTTTGACAGCACAGGGTACTCAGAGTGGGGAGTGTTTGGCTTTGATCATCACTACTGTGGGTGAATATGAGAAGGCAGACTGGAGGTGTATCTAACGTCCTTGCCTCTCTGTAACAAATGGGTTAAGCTAGTGCCTAATTTTTTGAGTGTTTTTGATTTGTACTTTTTTTTTTGCCATTCCCTCATAATTCTGCTCCCTGGCGGGGGGTACATTGGTGAGATGGTGTGTCCAACTTTTTTAAGTAGCCTGCTATTGTCCCAGTTTGCTTGGGGTGAGTGTTTATCTTTCAAAGGGCTGGAGAGTTACTTCTCTTCACTGACAATGCAACAGGCGATGCTGACAACAAAGTTGGCATGAAGGGCAAGGGCGAGTGGAGGTGGGTCAATGGGAGGCTGACACGTACCAGTTGTGAGTAAATACTGCCACACTCTGTCTTTTTGTTTCGTCTCTGGGTTTTTTTGTACATGAATTAAAAAAAAGCATATTTTGCACTGGCTCTTGTACTGTTGTGCAGAAGAAATCTGTATCTAGAATCTGTGCTCCAGTCAAAATGCGAATAAATCTGTTTGTAAGAACCACGGGTTTGGTCTCTGCTTTATTGGATGTGGATGGGCACAAGAGAGGCCATCAGCATGCAGCTGTAAGGTGCTGGGGATCCTCTCAAAATGAATAGGAACAGAGTTTGCAAAGTGCTGGCAAGAAAATGTCAGCTGTAGCCAGATGTCCTGCAGTATTTTCTTCGACTGACTTAATTTCTCCACAGCACAATGCAGTGACCAGTTTGTGTTTAATATGGGTCAAGGCACAAGGAGAAATACCTCATTCTTCCAGAAGCCGTGACAGTGGGCATATGCTTTAGTGAGAGCACAAGCTCTGTTAGATGACAGCTGACTTTGGTCTTGCAATGCTCACAAGAGACAGGCATTTTGGAGCCTGGTGCTTGGTGACATCAGAGATGAGCAGAGAGTCCTTCCTCCATAGCACTGCTCTGTCCTATTCAGCAGCTGTGAGACACATGCTGGGGCAAAGGCAAGTGATGTCTGGAGGTGAAGCATTCACAGTGGTTTGGCTGGAAGAACTTCAGTATCCTCTAAGCCATACATCTAGTAACATACATGCTCAGTAAATTAGCAGATGTTCAATGTCATTTTCCAGCTGGAGAAGATGGAGCCCCTTTTGCAAATAGTATCTTGGAGCAGTCAAATTTCACCTTAAGGCAAAGAAGAGGGCATGGACGTACTACCAGTGTAAGGCTGCTACTTAGTCTGAATTGACCTTGAGCAATTTCGGCTCACTTCCTTTGCTGAAGAAGTATTTCAATCACAGAATTAGAAAATGCAGCTTGGGCCTATATGTACATCAGTTCATATGCAAAGTATGTTTTTGCATTGCACCGGCAATGTTCCTAGATGAAGGTAGGAAAGAATTTAGTATTTTTCCCTACTGATGACTTAGGCATCCCTGAGAAAAGGAAAGGGACTGTCTACCCCAATTTCTGTTAGCTTACAGTTTCTCTGGAGGCAGAAGGGCAGCTATCTGAGGCCTGATACTGTTGAAGTGTTCAACTGCTCCATGAGTGGTTAGACAGCAGCACGTCTCACAGGGCTGTTGGGTTCACACAGTTTCAGCATAGGTTCAAATCCACTTGCACGCAGCAGCAGGAGATCTGGAGGTCATGCCATGATGGCAGGATGCTGATAGGCACTTGAGGGTCCGAGGCTGGAATCTGGGCTCTCCAGGGCTGTCTGGAGAGTGCTGAGCGTGTGAGGTCACTGGCAGCAAGTGCTCCATGACTTGGTGTATGAGCCCTGCCAGCTGCAGGGGCCATGCCTGGGGCTTTCAGGAGGAGGAAGTGAATTCCTCCCTAAGCCCCACAAGGTGTGCGTTGCCATGTGAGCACTGCGTGTGTAGTGGTTTAACCCGGGCTGGATGCCGGGGACTCACTACAGCCACTGTCTCACTCCCCCTCACCCAGCAATAGAGGAGAGAGAATATAACAAGAAGTTTTGTGAGTTAAGGACCACCATCCCAGGCAAAACAAGACTCCATGTGGGAATAATAGTCAGGTTTATTACTAACAAGATCAGAGCTTAAGAGTGACAGACAATAAGAGACTCCTTTTCCCCCCACCCCCTCCTTCTTACATCCAACCTATTCTCCCACAGCGGTCAAGGGAAAAAGGCGAGGTGGGGGGGATGTTGCTGTGGTCAGCTGCTGTTCTCAGCCGCTGCTTGGGGAGA
>VXBA01000855.1:901990-975313 GCA_013399895.1 Serilophus lunatus | reverse complement strand
CCACAGAGAAACCAATACAGCATGCATGGGTAGTTCCCACCAAGCTCCATTCCAAATTATCCTTCCTCTTCTGTAAGCCCATGTGCTAGCAGGGATTGCTATATTTAAAAAGGAACACTAGAAAGGATTTTGCCTAATAAAAACGTTCAGGGACAGGGGAACTGGTAATTCTGCACAATTTCTGTTGGAAACACACCAAAAGAGAAACCTAAAAGGTAAAGACTTCCAAGGGAATATACCTAGAAGACAGTGCAGCATTAAGACTGGACAGGAGTGGTAAATTGCTTTTTATAAGGAGAAAAAAATCCTAAACAAGACCTAAAACTGCAGCTGCATATTCAAAGCATTGGCCTAATGTCATCTGAATCCTCAACAGAAAGCAAATATTTTAAAATTAATTTTCCAATTCACAAAACAATGCAGTCTTTTAGTTAAATAGATTAGCCACAACTGTGGAGCAGGCAGAGAAATAACATCTATCATACATTTTCTATAAAGAAGCTAAACACTCCCAGGCTTACCTGGGTAGCAAAGGTTTGACACTGCAATAAATTTTTTTTTAATATATTACAGCAGAGGCTGGTTGTACTGATAAAACTGGAATTTCAGACAAGCACAGACTTCGCTGCTCCCCAACAATATGTGGCTCAGGGAGGTGGGCCTGTTCTGCCCTGTCCTGTTCTGTTCTTATTCTATTCAAAATCCTCTATTTTTGACTATTGCAAACAGTGGCATTGTCCATTTTGCAGCCTAGAAAATGCCCAGTTCTGATCTATCTGATATAAAGTCATATGCAAGTATGACACAGCTGGAAAAAAAAAATCCAAAATTAGCTGAGCCCAGTAGTGCACCAAGAAATAATTTTTCCAATGGTGAAAATTTAAATGCAGAAGACTATGCTTTAGAGAAGAGACATGCTAGAAATATTATGTTGGATGGAGTAAAAAAAATGCAATGCTATGAGGGATTTCTCTGTGAAAATATATTCAAAGCTTAGTATCTCTCAGAAGAAAAATTTCCTGGACAGGTTGGCAGCACTCTGGGAATTAAGATCTCTATGACATAGCCTAACAGTTTAACCTCTGGTAGTAGAATGAGGGAAAAGTTGAGTAAAAAGATGAACGATGTGACTTTATGCAGGAAGAAAACCTGGCTGAGGCTGCATGGCCAGAGCAGCCCGGCAAAAGGATGGAGGCCACGTACGTTAAGCCAAGTGTGTGCTTCAGCACAGCTGTCCTGGGGACAAAAAACATCGTCCCAGGCAAAATCATTCCAGAACCACCCGCAGTTTCTCTTTTGCATCAGGTTTACTTCATTTCATGGCAGTGCCTATGAGGCCGTGACTCTTGTTTCTCGAGCAGCCATAGATATTTACTGTCACGCGCATGGCCTGAAAGAAGCGAAGCCGAGGTGAGAACATGGGGATAAATCTGATGATTGTTAAGTGATTACTGGGGGGGGGAAAAAAGGAGAGACATTCTTCTTTGCTTTTTCAAAAGCTCTGGCTCTTTTCTGGCTCTTCCAGTCCCTGCTGATGGCTTTGCAGCATTCCCCACTTGACTGCAAATGAGGAGTGCCTGTTCCTAAACAAATACGCATGCAGCCATGCTGCTGGTTTAAGTGCACGTCCACCTACTGAACACACTGCTCAGAAACACAACCTACTGACAGCCTGCTCAGGAGGACACTGCTCTCCATAGTTGTTTAAACAAAGTGGGTCTGCAAATTTCATAACCCACATTCCTACAGCAGTAGGAACAGGGCTGGGGTGTTTTACTCCTGTTCAGCATGTTCGTGCTTGGAAGGGAGCTGAACCCCAGATAAGGAAATGGTCTCCAGTCCATCTGCCGAGGGGAATTCAAGCAAACCCGCCACCATTAGTTGATGGTTACTAAGGCAAGAAAGCAGCTTAGCCTTCACTTCAAATCCAGCATGAAACACTTTCAACACCATGGGGAAAAAGTGGCAACACACTGTTTGCTCACTTTGAAACTCATCTGGCTGGTGGCAAATGGCTGACTAAGCAACCTGTGAGAAAAGGATCATTCCCCTCTTCCATGTTATTGCTGAGTAGTGCTATGTCTCTTGTGCACCTCAGAAACCAGAGACACAAGTACCCACAGCTGGATGTGATGTGCAGTGGCTTTGACAGCTCACTGTGGAAGGAGGGAGGTCCACCATGACCCTGCTTGACATGCACAGCTGAGTATGAACAGTAAAAAGGGTCATGCTGTTTCCTGTGAGTGATGCAATGCTGTATTCAGTTTTGGGTTGGCTTTATTTTGCATTTTTCAATCCCCAAACAGTTGAATTTTCCATCTAATTGTGGTGAGGATTATGGTCACCTGCTGGTCAACTACACAAGAAAACCAATTGAGAAAATGAGCCTTTGAATTCTTGGAGATTCCCACTTTGAGCCAATGAAAGAATTTTCCCTCTCTCATGAACATCACCAAGAGATGATGTGTCACCTTTCAGGCTGTTGTACCCACAGGTCCCTCTCAGTCTCTCTCAGTAAAAAGTCCTTAAAAATTATGTTTTATTGCAAACCATCTGAGCCCCAGTGGTGCAAAGGGTGGTGCAAAGAACTGAGAGCCTGGACCAAAGAGATGCACATGTTTTTCAGGGCTTTGGGGCTGTGGAGAAGAACCAGCCTGACGCTTGCTTATAGAATGAAATCCTCATGACATTACAGCATTGTGGAACTCAGAAAACCCCAAACCATCGGACTCCTGGTACATTCCTGATCAGTTGCCACCAATCTTTGTTGAATAAATATGGGAATATGGGTGGAAGTGACTCCAGGTTGAATAAGGGAATAACTATAAGATATACACTTTAGAAAAAGAAATTAAATGTTATGCAGCCACCAAGCACTGGAAGAATAGTAAGAATTTCAGCATCCTGACATAACTTCCTAAGAATTTTAGTTTCCTGGATTGGTCCATGATAGGGTCAGCCTTACCAGCACAAAGACAAGGAACCCTCCCTGCACCTGGTCAGCAGACCTGGCTTTGTAAACCAAATCACTTCCCTTCTGTAGTGGCTGCAAGAGGGGCAGTACTGAGGTAGGAGCAGGAGACCCAACCCAAGTGAGTGGCTGAAGAGTCTGAACTTGCGTGTTGTTAACTGTTAGTGCTTACTGTGCTTCTTTATGGGCTTTATTTTAGAATCATAGACTTCTTTGTTGGAAGGGACCTTTAAATATCATCTAGTCCAGCTCTCTGCAATGAGCAGGGACATCTTCACATAGATCAGGTTGCTCAGAGCCCCATCCATGAATGTTTCCAGGGATGGAGTATCTACAACCTCCCTGGTCAACTTGTTCCGGTGCCTTATCGCCATCCTTGTAAAGAATTGATCCTCTTGTAGTTTCAAATTGTTTTCCTTTGTCCTACTGCAACAGGCTCTGCTAAACTTTTCGTCCCCATCTTTCTTACAGGCCCCCTTTAAGTGCTACAAGCTGCAGTAAGGCTCCTTAAAGGTCTGCACCAGGTCTCAGATCATTAAGTCCATATTGCTTTGCCTTTTTTCCCCAGGTCTCTGCTCTTCTCTCATTTCATCGGGGTGGCAGTGCCTAGTCTATGCCAGCTGGGATACTAGGCTTTGCTGTTACAGTAACGGGTGCTACTTTCTTAAGAATGAAACTAATGGTGAGTTGGAGAAGTCTTGTGATGGGAACGTCTAGTGATCCTGATGATCTCTTTCTAGTGAGCAGTGCTCCACCTGCTCTTTCTGCCTTGCTCCTTCAGCATCTGTGTGACTTGAGGATCTGTCCGTCTAGTTGTGTAAATAAGACAAATCCTGTGTGATTCAGAGCAAAAGTCATCTTGTCTAGGCTGTCTAGGGAATAAAAATGGACACACAGGCAAGTAGTTTTCAGACCCCAAGTTGTAAAGCCAAAGTCTTGGTATAGCCAGCAGTATTGCCTCCAGCTGTAAACTCTGCTGATGATCCCTCACAGTGTAGCTCACCTGTGGATGTTTAAGGAATTAACAGCCCAGTGCTGGTTGTGTAGTGCTTGGCATTGGTGGCTGCCGCAGAAGGATGCAATTAAATTAATTACAGGCTGGTGATTTTGCATTCAATGAGATAATTACTCACGAAAACTGGCATTATGGATGAAACTTGCTTCCAGCCTTAATATCAAGTTTCACCATCTTGCCAGAATGTGTGATTGACGTCAACCTGTGATTGTGACAAAAGCTATAAACTCATAAGCTCATAAAACAATTTAGTGTGGAAGGAGTTTTCAAAAGTCATTTGGCCTAGACATTCCCCAGAACAAAGCCGGTTCAAAGGCTGCTTGATATTGTGCAGGGTCACCAAGGGGAAGCCCATGGCCAGTGCTAGACAAGAAATCCAACCAGAGATTTTAATACCCCCTTCTTGTCTCAGAAAAATCTATGAATACGCTCACGAAGAAAAGCTTTTTTCTTTTTTGGGAAAAAAGTAAAATAATACAGGTGTGGCAGGCCATAATTATCTTTCAGTTCATCCCTTAAGAATGTCTATTTAAAAATTAAATTGGGATCTATTTGTTTATTTAACAATTTTCCCCAGTGAATAGAAAGAATATAGCTTGGCATTAAATCACCAAACTAGTTCCCAGTGCAGTTGGCTGTGTACTGCATATTCCCAGCTCTGTTGGCTTGCTCTGGTGTCCCATGTAACTTGGATGTGAGAAGTTGTATTAGGTTGGCTTTTTTGAATATGGTGAAAGAACACACAATCAAGAGGAGAAATGGCTGTGGAGCTGGCAAATAAGAGATGCTTATCCTTAAGTTATGGTCTTGAAGTAAATGAAGATGCAAACTATTTTCCTTTCAGTGCTTTATCATTTGGATGGAGTGGCAACTGGCAGGACTTTCTATCTGAAACCAAGATAAGTCTTACAAGCTGATCCTGGCTCACAGGCTATAAGCCCGAGAAGCATTACACAGTGCCTTCATGCCTTTCCTTTGAAACAAAGCATGATTGTCTTGCATTCTTTCAAAAAGCAGGGAATTCTAAAGGGTGCTTTGGCAATTTCCTAAATCATCTGAATTGTGACCATGGACTTTGCACTGAAGAGCCCAGCTCTAAGTGCAATGCACTCAGATGAGCATGAGACACCCTCTATAAAAGCTTTGACCTTTGATAGACCTAAATACAGGCAATGGAATGAGCTGCTGCTGAAAATAAAAACATTTATATATTTCATAAATTTCTCCATTTAAGATATTAACTGACATATTTGCCACTGTGAGTAGTCCCTGACAATATTACTGAGGATCTGTGGATACCACGGTCTGTTCAGCAATAAATGCTTCTGTGGAATTTCATTTTAAACTGCCTGCAAACGGTCAGCTTGCGTCTGATGCAGCTTTTGAGAAAGAGAACACTTTTTGTTTCAAAGATATTAATTTTTTTTTCCTGAGTAATCTATATTTAGAGTGAAAGCACCGCTTCAAAACTGTGATTCAACAAATGGTAAATTTAGGGTTTGCCATTCAAAAATAGTCCTGCCTTATTTCCCAAATGGGATGTTCTGACACACATTTTTTTTCCCCCTTGGCAAAGTATTATTTAATTCATTGTTCACCTCAGCAAATTAAGGGCAGCAGAACAGGGTAGAACACCAATTGCCTAAGGTACATTTTTGTTTATCGAGTTATTTGGCCTGTACGCTTTGTTCTCACCGCTTCGACTGCGCGAACTCTTTTCTGAGCAGGTACCTGAGTTAATGGCTTGCCCAAAGCACCTCTTGCCACGTTTGAGGTGGTGCATGCTGCTAGTCCTGGCCTAGGAAGGATGTTTTTGGAGAGCATGAGTGTCCCTTGTGCCTTCAGCTAAGAAATAGTAGAAAACCCCCAGAGAACATCCCTTATGTAACTCCTTGAACTTTGGGCCAAGCTGCTTTTGTCCCTTGGATCCCTATGTGTCCCTCTTGGCTAAATTATTAGTTACTCTGCTGGCATAGCTGAGAGACCTCTCCCCAAGAGCCTGAGGAGGCCAGGGGGTGTTCTTTGCCTCGTTCTGTGAAGGGAAACTAAACAAAGGAGGTTTAGACTTGGAATCTCTAAATTATTTGGACGCCTGACTTACCTCCACACCACTTGGTGCCTGGATGCTATTGTGGACTTGGAGAAAAATTGCTTACCTTGTTGGCTCAAGGCTGTGCAGAATATCTGACAGGGCTGAAGTCAGTGGCACAAGGTATGGGTATTACAGACATAAATTGAGAGGACTTTTTAAAACCCAGTCTTGGATTATGTTTCTAAGAATGTTGTTAAGGATGCATTTGCTTAGTGTGAGAGAGGAAGCCATGCTTGGTGAAGATGCCCCAGTTCTTGCAAAGGTTACTGAAGAAAGGGCAGAGTCAATTTTACACTTGCGTAGTATTTCTTTGGACTTTTGGGGGATTGATAGTTTTTTTCTCACAGAATCTTTCTGGAAAAGGAAATTCCATAGTGTAAAAATAGTTTTGTTCTGTCCTGTCAGAATCCTATGACAGTACTTGCATTAGTGAAGCATAGTTAAGCTCTCTTTATTGCAGGGAGAAGGTGGGCAGGATATTGATGGCTTGGTGTTTGAGGCTTGCACGCACTGTGACCAAGAGCATCACTTCAATAGTGGTCAGTGAAATAACACAGAACTGATTGAGGAGTGCATCCCACCACCCTCAAAGACATGTTCACTATACATTCTTGAGGAAAAATTTTCTGTAGCATTGTGTAACACTCGATATCCAGTAACATTTGTCCTTGAAGATCTGCCTGAGCACTAAACAGCTACAAAGAGTTCATGGCTGATAAAATATTTTCCCCGTATTTTTAGCTATGACTGAGCTATTGAATTAGCTTTGCTGGAAAACTGCAAAGTTGGATACGGTGTATGTTGTCCTGCAGTTGAAAAGTTTGGATGTTTGTATCAGTTTCCTTAGGAGTCACTGCAACAACACTTAGAGATGCTACAGAAGAGAAATTCCTGCTGGAGCAAATAGCGGGTGAAATTATTCAGGAGTACTTGTGCTCATAAAAATTCTGCCTTTAGATCTATTGATTTTTCTTTGTGTGTGCTCCTTTTTCACCTAATTTGGCACAGCTCTGTTGTCATTTGGTTATTGATATTACAATGCGGGGGGTTGATAAGCATTTGCCAGCATTCAGAAACTTTCCATTCCCACACTTCACAAGCCCTGGCTACTTTTCAAGCCTGTCATTTGAAGCTGCTTGAATCATGGAAGAACAATGACGAGTGAGGGAGAAAGTGTTACTACTGATATATATCTGAGAGTCTCCTTTGGTGCAATTACCTGCCAGGGAGATAAAAAGTGTGGTGCAAAGAGAGTGTTTGGATGACAGTCAAGCATAGAGGTTAGTGCCCTCTTAGAGAGGCTGTAAGAGTGCTGGATTGGCACCAAGGAGTTACTGCGTGTCACACTGTACAGACTGGACCCTCCACATGGGAAAAGTAACCAGGGACTTCACTTGGACAAGGAGCAACTTCACCAGTTCCCACTGTCACCAGAGATTTAGAGCTCGGAGGAGCTCCTCCCTCCCCTGTGCAGGCAGGATCAATCATCTTGCTGCACAGGGAAGGTAGGAGCCATGGGTAATCACCAGCAGGTGCTCTGACATTTCCAGTCTGTGCCTCAGATGTCTTCAGTGGCTTTGTGATCTTATGAACTATCAAGAGGTAAAATCCTCATGTAGGCATCATAGACAGCCTGCTTTTCACTGCTTAGCTGGTCATAAGTAAACCTCTCCTCCTCCTGGGTCTTGCACGTTGTGTGGTGTAGGGTGTTAGCTGGCTGGATAGTCCTGGGGATTGCTGAGTATGTAATGGCCACTCACTACACAGTTATAGGTAAGATCAGAAAATGCCTGCTACAGGGCTCCTCCTTCCACAATATTTCCCCTTCTCTCTTCCCCTGCCCTTTTTCTTGTTCTTTCAGTTTTCCTTCATGGGATTTGCCCTACTGCTATTGATCCTGCACTGCTAGGCTTGGGATGACCTTGTCTGTGGATTGTTTGGGGGTGGGCTTTTGCACCAGAAGTAGTCTGGCTGCAACGCTGATCCACAATATCTTCCTGCCCTGCATCCCAAAACCAATCTGCTTAGGTTGTGGTGTGCTGTTTGTGCCAGTGCCTGCAAAGTGACTACTCCAGGTTAGAAATAAATGACTGGTTTTAATTTGGGAAAATTTCCTAATCTGATTTCATAGCCACAACAATGGTTATATTGGCCCAAGACAGTGTGTTTGAAGTGGCTGAGGAAAGAAAATGCGTATTCAAGTCTGATAGTAACAGCCTTGAATGAGAAGTGTGTGTCTAATTCTCCTTCAGACAATACCGGAGAGGTCAGCAACAAAGTAATTGATATGGACTATTGTTTAATCACCAGTGGCCCTCTCCCTGTTTTCATCCTTCCACTACAGCTCCTCAAAAGGCAAACAAATCCATATTCTCTTTATTTCCCTTTGAGAACAAGCCAGGAAACAGGCAAAGCCCTCAGTGTCTCTCGATGATTTTGTTACCCCTCTCAAAACATCACACTATGTAAAACTTTAAGGTTGCTCAATCCAGGAGACATGACACAAAGAGCTCTCAGGTTTATCTGCAACAACAGACATTGTAATGGATTTTTAGGAATAAAGCTGCAGAACAGCTTGATGTGGGTTTTTCTTTTAACCAAAAGCAACGTGTTAAAGAATTCAAGATGTCGTTTTACTGAAGTTCATAGAGTGCATAGAAGCCTTAAGATCTTCTACCTGCTATGACTCACCGCTAATTTCGCTGAACTTCTGTGTCTTCTTACATAAGGTTTGAATTGGAACTGCTCTTTCAAGATGAGTTACAGCTGTATGAAGTTCTAGCAAGCCAGTATGACAGCAGTGGACACTTGGTGCATGCACTGGTTAACCACCCCAGGTAGCCCTGCTGTGTCATAACTAGTCTCACATGGGACTTGGCAGTGCAGAAATACCAACTGAGAGATGTGGTGAGTTGGCAAAAGTGAAAAAAGTGATGCACAGATCAAATCCTTGCACTGCAGTATTTTTTTAAGGTATTAACTGGAAAAAACTCAAACCAAGAATGCCTGACATTCTGCAGGGCAGCATGCATTGTCATTTTTCAGTCCTGACTTCTGCAGTCCTCCTTGATGGCTGGTCCTTTTTGCAGCAAAATGGGATGCCACCAGCCTGTTGCTTCCTTTGAGAGAGGTGGCTGACATGTGGAAACATAGACTCAGTTAATTGCTTTAAACTTAGAGCTATGCAAGTTCTCCATAGTGTGCTGACCATTTCTAAGGAATGAGTGAGCCAGTTTGCTTTAGACTGCCCACAGGCCTTTTTGCTGATTGCAGGGGCAGAAATTCATCCTTGTAAATTTTGAATATGGGCAGTGGTAGAGAAATGTTAGATTTTGAAAAGTGAAGGAGAATGCTACTAATTGCACCAGATTTGGAAATTTGTCTTTCAGAACTGAAAAACTTACTTTGATTTTGCTTTTAGCATGAGCATTGCTTGCTGACTGCAATGAATGTTTTTCTGGAGGACTAATGAATGAGGATTGATTAGGGATCAGTTCTAGAAGAATGTATTACATCATCAAATGTTCTGCTAAAGAAAAGAGTGGTTTGTGTTATCATGTGATGGCAAACTCAAAGTAGAAAACAAGACCAGTAAGTTCAATGATTTCTGGCTATGAAAGGGATGCAGACACATGTTGTGATTTCTGATGTTCTTCACCATCGTGTATCTAAACATGTTCACAAATGCTGGGAATATTTTTATTGTTATGCATCTTAATTCTCAATAGGTCGTCACTTGAATTTCATTCATGAACTTGACCTAAGGCAACTGGATTCCTTGAAGGGATAGAGAGTAAGGTACAGGTAATCAGGGCAAATTTTGTAGGTAAAACACCATCTTTTCTTAAACTGGCTATTATATTTAGAAGTCGGTAGGTTTTCAGGCTCAAAAGAATAATTCAGTCTTCTTAGAGACTTTGTCTTGCTTCTGCTCTTGGACCATCACAACCACTGCTCTTTTCTTAAAACATTAATTCTTTTAGTTGTCTTCAAGAGTTAAGCTTCTTGTGTTTTGTAATCTGCAAGTCAAAACACATGCAGTATCAGCTTTGGTTTGTGTTCAGCAATAATCCTGATAAGATTTCTCAGGAACCTCAACTGAACAAGTTAAAAGTAATTTCATTGACGCAGTTCAGTGGTATACCAAAATACATCAAGATGTCATTTATGACATACTTGTTCTCTTGCTTTGATTCAATCCAAGGACATAAATAATTGTGATGGATTATTCATGGTGTTTTAAGGAAAAAATGTTCTAATCATATGTTTTACGTTTCTTTCAGCATTCTGCTTTTGACTGCAAGGTCTGTAAATAATTAAATCTACTAGACTCAAAAAATGCATATGGAAAGAAAAAATCTGGAGGTAGAACTTCAAATATATTAAAGAGAGTGAGGAGGGAGTAAATAACACAATGAGATGAGCCTGGGGATCACTGGCTTTGGGCCCTGGTTTTCTGTAGCTTTGCAAGCCTCTGATGAGCAAGTGGTAACTGGATATGGCTTCTGTCATGAGTAGTTTTTGGGAGAAATATCTGTTGAGACATGTAAACCCTTCTTGACTGGTTACTGGGACTGTGTTTTAGGCCATGCTAATCTGTTTCTATTTCCACATCCCTGCCTTATCCACTGAGAAATGCCTGTTTTCTTAGAGCTGCAGGGGTCCCTTTCACCACATGGTTTGCTTGTGGTAAATGTGCCATGCTCAAGCATGGGAAAAATTATGCTCAGGCCTGAACCAGACTTGTAGGTATAAATAGCCCCTGCATGAAAGGCTGCTCTAACCTGAACTTCCTTTTTGTTAAGTCCTACTCATTGAAAGAGATAAACCCAAGGTCTATGCAGTGAATGACCCCAAAGCTCAGGTATCAAAAATCTGATTTAAAACAATCTCTAATGAAGATACAGAGGAATTGAAAGGACGATTTTAAAATACGCATATGGTTAATAACAAAGAGGCTAACCATGGCATCAGTCTCCTTGAAATGCCATGAATTAGGAATGTGGGTAGTGTTGATAGAAAATGTAATAGTATAAAAATTAGTCTGCTGATAGCAGGGGAACAGAACTATGGTGCATGCACACTATTCCTACCTCCTGAGTGGCTTCCAAATAATATTGGAAGATAACTGTCTGTACAACTGGATCTTCTCTCTCTGCTTGTCAAACCTCTTTGCAACTTCTGTGGAGAAGGTTTTATCATATTTTAAATCTGAGTATCTCTAGGATATGTCAATGCTTCTTGAGCTTGGAGGAAAACTTCCAATTATTGCAAAGCTCCAAAAACTCTGGACTGGAAACATTTGTAAATCTTCATGGGAGGAATACAGTTCCCATAATGAAGCAGGTCCTTAAGAAACCAGAGTTTACACTTATTATCTTAAGGCCCTCTAAGAAAGCTCAAGAGAAGGTGTTCTTCACTCTGTTTTATGTTTGTTTGTTTGTTTTTATTCTGGGGCTCACACTTCGTGATCTTCCTGTATTATTTGAGAGTTATTGAAATGAATTCTGACAATTAGGATAATATTTCAGTGGTGGATGAAACAATACTATAACTGTCATAAGAATGTTATGGATTTTTGGATAAATTATAGAATAAACAAGGTGGTGGCTTACATGCTTTGAGCAGTGAGTCTTTTGGTGGTTTTTTTTTTAGTAACTCTGTAATTTTTAATATTTTCCCATGCACAGGTTCCTTCTGTTACAAGCCTTGGCCTGATAAAAATATGGCCTTAATATAAATTGATTTTATTATTCCACAACATCAAACTCTTAGGATGAGAAGAACATAGTGGTGACATGCAGAATGTAGCATTTTTTCTTGGCAGGGTTGGGCATTTCATGTCCTAAAAATCAAATCAAGATTTATAACAAAACAAATATTTCTTATAGAAATGAATGGGAGGCAGAAGCTAGTCAAGATGAGTAACATGCCTATAGCAACCCTCAAGCTTCTCTGACTAGTTCTATCCAGAGGGTTCCTTCAATAGCATCCACACACATGAACTTTTATAACAGCAGTACCCGTCATGCCAGACACGAAAAAGACAAAAGGATGAGATTTGAAGTGGGCGTGTTGGTGGAAACATAGCAACCTGTCTGGTCTCAAATTCTGGAGAAGCTGCCTTGATATTTTTGGTGGGAAAAGTGGGATTTGCAGAAGATGCCATGCTAAAGTGTTATTTATTGTTGCTCTGATTGGGAGCCCTGGTGAAGGGCTTTCTCTGGACCCAAATTTCCTGTAGCAGAACTGCCCCCTTTCCTCTGTGCTACTGCAGAGAAAACAGCTACAGCAAAGATGAACAGGAGGAGGAAGGATGGAGCAAGAGCTGGAGACTGATGGCCACTTTGGGACCTTGTTGCAGGCTTTAGTTGGTACATTTCTTTTTTCTCATTCAGTGTTTTGTTTTTTTTATTTTCCCAAACTATTTCAAACTTTCTTAGGTTGCAAATGCCAAGGGCTACTTTGAGATAGACGCTGTCATTGTGTTTTCAGCTCATAAGTGTAACTGCCCAGTAACACTGCACTTCACTTCTTGGGAATAGTCTGGGTCAGCCTTGATAGACTCAGCCTTGATAAATTTTGTTCCCTTATGGAAAGGATTTTTGGGGATTTCAGTGCTAGGGAGGCAGGCAGCTGCATGCAGGGAACCATCCTGGCTGTGGGATGTGAGCAAGGCAAGTGGTTCTACTATGCATGAGATGAGTGGATGGATGGATGGATGGATGGATGGATGGATGGATGGATGGATGGATGGATGGATGGATGGATGGATGGATGGATGGATGGATGGATGGATGGAAGATATAGGGGTGCTATCCACATGTGAGCTGGGGAGGAAGCTGTCTGGGAGGGGTTGTGAGCAGGGAGGGCTGTGCGAGGGGAAAATACAGGCTATACCCTGAGCCCAAAATGAAAACCACTTTATCCTGCCCTGCAGGCTTGAGGGAACTGCTTGGATGCAGCAGTGCAATTTATTGCCAGTGTTATCAAGAGCCATGCAAGTTGTTTAGGATGGTTTGTCATCTTAGTCATCTTTATGCTGTCCTACCATAACCCTAATCTTTGCAGAAATATGTAGAGAAGCAGAACTGAGCTCTGCTTTTTTTTTTACAGTAATGCTGCCTTTTTTTACAGTCATGCTGGGCTGTAGCTTATGCTCCTTTTATGACTGACTATGATATCTGTCAATCAGTGTATTTGAGTATACCTGTGCTTTGACTTCTTATCTTGGCTCCCATCTGCACCTGCTCTATGTGCAGAGGCCTGTCCACTTTTCAGCAACCCATAGAGGTTTTGTGGTCTGAGCAGAGCCAACTGGAGCTCCAAAAGGAGCCAACCAACCCATTGCAGAGTAGTTCTGCCCTTTTCCTCTCCCCTCTTCTGACACCCCAGTGCCTTTTATTCATTTTCCACTAGGTAGGTCTCACAGGACAGGCCCTTTGCATCTGACTGTGGCCTGATGTCCTTGATGCTCATTTAGTTGGCTGGTGGGATGTCTGTGGAGCAGCGTCTTCCTCCTTGCACTTCTGGAGAAATGTTTTATTTCTGAAATGAAGTATGTTGTTTGCATGTCAAATGTCATGGGGCATTTTCACAGCTCTCCTGGCAGCCACAGTCTTGGCATATTGCAGGTTGAAGAATTGCCAAGGGTAAGCATTTAGGAAAAAAAAAAATCCCTTGCAGGCAATTGCTGGAGTCTGGTGCCAGATTAATCAGAACTCCCCATTGTCTCTCTGAGACAAATGTTCTGATTAAATCTATTGTTGTTGGGCTTGATGGGACAAAGTGTTACTGAGTTACATCATAGCTATAATGTGGAAACTGGAACACAGCACAATTTATGATGGAATGTTCCCTGGTATTGTTCAGAAATATCACCACAGAAGTTTGTGGGAATGATTATTTGAAAGCTGCTGGTCTAACAGTGGCTTGAGCACAGCTCCAGGATGCCTAACTAGGCTCTGCTCCATAGCTTAACTAAACTGCTTAACCTCCCTGCCTCTGCTTTGCCCTTTATGAGCTGTGGTATTGAAGTGCTTGCCTGCCTTCCTGCAAGAATTTGCTCATGCTTCCAACTGGCTCTGGTTCCTGCACCTGTGCTGGTGCTGCAGAGTTTTGCTGATTTTGTTGGTATAGTGGTTTTCTGTTGTTTTCTGTTCTGTCCAACCTGGGCATTGTGTTCTCATCACTGTAGCATCTTAGAGATGACTTGGAGTGACTCTGGGCGCTGCCTGTTGGAGCAGAGCCTGGCACCCACCATAGTCTCCATAGCTCCTGCTGCAGGTCTGCAGTCTAGCACCTGTGAAGAGCTAGAGTGCTGGTTTAAGGACTATTTAGGAAAAGATGCAAGGGTTGTGCAAGAGGGAACACTGAGACCTCAAAAAAGCTATTGCAGGACGTGAAAGAGGTGGGAATTGGATTGTCTTGTCCAGCCACCTTATGTGACTGTTAACAAAAGTCATATAACCATGAGACATGTACTGCATGGATTGCATCTGGATTTCATAGCTCTTATCCATCTTCGTGCAGACTGAATGCTGCCTGGTTCCTGGTCATCCTTAGCTAACAGGGCTTGCAGATGTAAAAAAGCACACCAGATAACTTGAGCAACCTTATGATTGTCAGTATTAAGCTGAACACTGAAATTTGAAGAAAAGGCCTGCTGTCTCTTTCTCACTGACAGTTTTGTGTAGCAAAATAACAAGCTTTGTGTGACTACCTTCTGACATTTCCTGGTGTCACCTCTGCAAAGTGTTATTGTGCTGGAGACAGACTGATCTAAAGGCACGGGAGACTTAGGAAAGCAGCCAACAAAGCATACAGGAGTCTTAAATGCAGTCTGGTTGGGATTTAGCTGGTCAGGTTTATAGCAGTAGGGGCTTATAATGTCTCATCTTATGTCTGTAATTCTTTGAGATGCTCTAGGGTCCCAGATTCTGATGAAAACTTTTACATGATGCCAAAGTGTTCAGCCTTTGGCCCTCCTTTACTTGGCTGAGTCACCTGCTCAGATGCCTTTCTACTTCCTTGTGTAGTTTGAGTTGGAGAAAGAAGGCATGCATCTCAGAGGTGCATTACTTGCTGAATGTGCACAAACCATGTCAAATTCTTTTGAATATTAAGTTTGTTTAAAAGCAATCATGGTGATGCTCATCTTCTATGCATGGAGTTCTGTTTTAGGAAGTATAAATGTGCAAAGTACTTGGGCATATTATAACTTGTTATCTTGAAGGCCATGAAGGATTTCCTCATTTACAAGATCTTATATCCATGAAGAGAGTTGTGGTCAACCATGACTTATTCTTGGATAGGGAACTCCAGTACAAATTTGCACAAAGTAATTGCATGAAAATAAACATTTCAGTTATAAGGAAGTCTTGATGCTCTTAAGGAAAGACTTTTGTTTTAAGACTTTTCTACTCTAAGTGGCCAACGCAAATTTGCAGGACTCCAGAGCTTAGTGGAAGGTGGCGAAGGAAGTTATTTTCAGGATGCTGTGCCTTTTCTCATATTCCACTGTGTTGCAGTCAGGGAGCTGGGTGTGACCTGGATTTTAGCAATATGTATGAGTCACCTTAAGTGGGGTTCTCACTGGCACAGCTGGTGTTGGCTCATGAGATCTGACAGTTGGAAAGGAGATCCTTGACCCTTGATTTCACTATATTTCTGAACAAGAGAGGAGAACGGAAAAGACCAGTGATTTTACCTGTGCTGGAATGTAGCAGAACACTTTCCTCTGGCTCATTTTGTCTTTGCCTTTATCTTTGTTTTTCTGTTTGGTTGTTTTGTTTTGTTTTGCTTGGGTTGAGGGAGAGGGGTGAACTATAAGCTAAAAAATGCAGTCTGTGGCATCAGCAGGCAGCTTTCATGTTGTAATCACCTGTTGTGTCATAGCTTTGTTGGCATTTCGGCCATAAACACGCCACTCTCACTTAAGACAAAAAGACTTGCTGCATGTTAATTTTGCCTGGCAGTATGTGCTTGGAAAAGAAAAGGTTTCTTTTTGTCACATGTGTTTAAAGTAAAAGCTAATTACAAAGGAATTTTAACATATGGCATTAACTACCAGTTGCAACATAACAGCAAAGCTAAATTTGGTAGCAGTGAAGGGGCATAAGCCAAGTACCTAGACAAGCAGACAAAAATTGTTAGTGTTACCAAAAATGGTTTGTCAGTGATACTGAAAAAAGTGAGAACACTTCAGCTGGTAGTTTAAAGATTGACATTAGGACCAGAAGTGTAGACAAAAATTAAAAACTATAATAAAGTGATAGAACTATTGCAAAACGAGAGATGACTGCACAGATTATTTGCCTCATCAGCTGATGAAGTGAAGTGGAATACTGGCTGGTGAAGCTATACCACTGATTTCCATGAGCCATGGAAACTTCTGGCCTCTGATGGCTCCCTTTTGTGGGGCTTAGAGAAGGTCTTTAGATTTGAGAATGTGCTGTGCCATTCAGATCTGATAAGTCCATTGAGCTGCAAACCCAGCACGAAAAGCACAGCAGAAGATGTCAAGCTTCTGCTGCAGAACATTAAATCCATTAGGGTAATAAATTGTCTCTCTGTAGAGTGAGGAAGAGATACTGTGGCACTTCTAGGTTTGTGGACTGACTGTAGCCACTGACAAAGGTGGGGGAAATGCATGGTGTTATGGGATGTATCCTTGGACAGTGCACACCAGCTACTATGTAGGAAAGTGATGAAAATCTGTTCAGCGCTGTGAAGAATATATTCAAGATGATGTGAACTAGGAGTGTGTGTTCATGTCACAGAGGGGAAGTATAAAATAGTCTCAAACAGGTTTAGGAATAGCATCTCAACATAGTCACAAGGATACCACAATAAATAACAAAATATTTATTGGAGAGCTTCCAAAGATGGAAAACTATTGACCCAGAAACCCTACTTGTTCCAGAAAGCCATGAAAATAGAAAAGATCATAAAGACACTAGGAATGGGGAAAGGAAATTCTGCTAGCAGTGAACCTGATTGCGGGACCTAAGCACTGAAAATAGCAAAAGAATGATCTGTGTTATTAGTGTGAGAGTATCTGGTGATGTGATTTTGTCATCGGTGAAAACCAAGGAGAGAAAGTAGCTCAAGATATAGGAGCAAAGCCTTCCTAAGGGCAAAATAATGGGGAAAACTTAATATGTGCAAAGGTAATAAGATGCCTTCTAACATTAAGGAAGATATTAGTGGTTGATGAGAGGAATGAGACATTAGACTCACACCTTCAGAGAGACATATATGCTGATTTTTTAACTCAGAAATACAGACATTGCTTTTGGTGGATGATGGTATCTGCTGACATGACAGTCTAATGCTGTACCAAGCATGCTGATTTAAATGGATGCTTTTCTCAAGGTACTACATTGTTAAATGTACATGACTCCTATTTTTCCTATATTTACTATACTCTTCCATTTCTAGAAAATATTTATTAGACAAAAATTGTCAGCGCTCAGAACAGATCTTTCCTTGAAGATGTTACCTGTTTCTTAATAAGCATAAAAATCCTGATTTCCTTTGGTCTTGGATTCTGCCATTCCAGGCATTTTTATTTTCATTTTTTTGGTGACAAAAAATGTCTGCAGGTTTTAATGGGAGTCATGTGTACCTTAACAAGGCTAAACATGCACCAATCAAAATCCTTTCAGGTGGTATTATTTAAAAAATATTTTAAAGTGGCTCGCTGGGTTGTTAGCAGTGAGGTCAAACAGTTATTTACCTAAACAACACCTTAAAGTCTTTAAAACCCAACATTGCTATAACTTATATGACTGTTATCCCTATGTCAAATGAACTGTGTTAAGCAAAAATACACCTGACATGAAGTAGTTGCTTTGGTTGTGTTATCTCCAGCTCAAAGAAGTGAGAATGAAAACACAAACTCCTTTCTCCCTAAATTTAAAGAATTGCTCATTCATTGCACTAGGAAGGACAACATTTCCTATTCTACCAGAGACCTTTGTCTGTGCTGCAATCCTTACCAGTGTTGCCCATGTCACTGCTCTTTTAAGGGCAATAAAAAAGGTTTGTGGCTTTTTATTTAATTTTTAATTCTCAAATAACGCTTATAGATTCTCTCACAATATTTTCTCTAATGTTATCGAGCCCCTTGTTAGTCCTTTTCAACAAAACCCTGCCCATTGCTGCAATTTCCACCTTGAACTGATGGGAAAATGACATTCTGACCTGACTGTGCTTTAATTAGTGTCTAATTCTCAGAAGTAACTCTGCCAAGTGTGGTCACCATTTGTCCTGTGATCAGACAAGGTTTTTCTTGGTAGAACTGTTATACACATTCTCTGTAGCTTCTGCTCCTCTCTGCTTCTGTCAAACCCATTCTTAAGTTCCTTGCTCTGTCCCGTATTTGTCCCGCAGTCTGCACAGCACATAATCTCTATTGAACTGGGGGCAATATTTAGCAATACAGACCAATAGGGCATTATATGGTACATGAGGCTGCAATAGTTTTTACCTGCAAGCCTAAGCTCCTTTCTGTGTTCAGCACATTGGCATTGCTGTTATTAGTGTGAACACAGAAGCCACTTGTCTCCACTTTCACTGCTGCTCTTTTGTGCCTGGAAAAATCTTAGTTTGATATTCCTGTGTGCCACTGCATGGCTGATGCTCTGTGAGCTGTCTTCAACTCTTTCTCAAGATTTGCCTACTCGGACTGCTGGCCACTTTTGCAGACTAGGTTTCAGTTTCCTTTCTGGATGCACAATTCCCCTGTATCGCTTATCACCCCAGGACTCTTCATGTTTCTCATGTCTCCTGCGGTGGGCATGTTGTACAGGTGAAACTGTGTAGGTTATCCTGGTTGCAGTCAAACTGTGTCCCATCCCACATCAGTTTCCCTGTGGAGCACGAGCTGCATCAGTGGCTTGTTGTGATTGGTTCTCTATATTTTTTTAGTGCTGTGGGACCTTCTGCTGCGGAAAATGGCTGGTGGCATAATCGGAAGCTTTACAGGGCTGTGGGCACCATGGGACAAATGCAGCAGCTATTTGCAGAAGCCAGGAGACCTTCATGGTGATGATTCAGGACCCCGGGAAGACATAATCTCCAAGGGACACTTATATTGTGTTTTGTAGCTATGGTTAAGTGACTCTTCCTTTTTCTGGGATATACATGCTAAATATACATGCTCCTGCCTGTGGTTTTGCTCAGGTAGTGTGGAGCAATTCCTCTGCAGTTCTGGTTTACATCTCTGGTGGCTTCCAATTGAAGGAAATCAACTAAAACCAGAAGAGGCAGAGAAGCACAACTGGGACAGTCAGAATAACAAAATGGCTGTAATGCACAAGAAAGGTGAAGCAACATGATTTTTTTTGTACATTGTAGCTGTATCAGAGTAAATTTGCAAAGGATGGGATTGAACAAGATTGTCTGTCTCCTTAGTTTCATCTCTGAAAGAGACTTTCCTACGGTTGATAGAAATAAAGGGGAGCTGCACTGAATGACTCAGTGGATCCCTAATTTCTAACTTTAGTTAGTGATGCTCTTGTAAACATGCACACAGATAAGATTCTCCCTTGGAGAAAGTCCTGGTAGCAGGATTTCTGCCAGGTTTTAGACTAGTCTGGGGAGATTAGAGTTTGCTGGAAATGTCTGGCATGACATTTCGGTTGAGTCACCACCCCTGCATGTATTTAAAAGCCATGTAGATGTGGGAATTAGGGACATAGTTTAGTGGTGGACTTGGCAGTGCTGGGTTAACAGTTGGACTCAATGATCTTGGAGGTCTTTTCCAACCTAAATGACTATGTTTCTGTGATTCAGCTTGTCTCTGCAGCTTGCTGTACTCCCTACCTGCTGCCATGTGGCTACAAGAGTACTGCTGTGGCCACCTAAACCAGGATGGTGTCTTGCTTATGCATCTTGCTTATGTTCACTGGTGTGTGGCTACTTGTTGAAAGCTGTCTGAAGTGACAAGTAGCTGAGGATTTTGTGTGCCCAGCTAGAGATATGTCATTGCGCACCCTCATTTTTTTCTTACGGGTATTTTTAAAGTAGCCACATACAAACCCACATCACCTATAGAAAAGTGCCTGTGATTTAGCAGTAGGAGAGACCACATGCACTGAAATGCAACACAAGGGGAAGCTGCATCGCTGAGCTGCCTGAACCCCTCAACTGGCCTTTACCTCCACCTCCAGCTTTGTGGGAGGTCGTTAATCCTGAGGTGAACTGAGGACACATTTCAACTGCTCATACTTTTATATATGGGTTATCTGAGATGCAGTTTATATGTATGAAAGAATAGTAAGCCCAGACTGATGGCAATCTGTGTTATTGGCAAATAGTATCTACTTATTGTCACTGTTGGGATTAGTGTACAATTAGAAGGACTTTCATAGCCACCCAGAGTAGTGTGTCAAGGATCATTTCCCCTTGACTTTCCTTGCAAGAGACTGATTGCTGATAGAAAGGACATAAATTTCAACCTGATAGAGCTGGCTGTAGGTGGTTTTTCATAAAACACATTACAGTTTTGAAACCAAGGAATGCTTTTTAGAATGAATGGTGAGAAGGGAATGGCTTCCATTCAAACCAACCAACATAGCTGAAGAAATTTTGGGTATATTTTCATAGTTAACATAATGCGTGCATATGTGTGAGTGCATACATATAGGTAGTACTTTCATTTACTAACTCTCTGTAAATAATCCTGACTCATTTTTCAACAGTCAAATACCTACAGAAATATCAATCAATCCAATGTTAGTGCTGTTCAAATAATTTTTTCAGTATTACATTGATTTTTGCTTTTTAGTGACAAGATAGAAATTATTAACACAGATTCACAGGAAGTTTATTCCTGGAATTCTGTCTTCCTTTTTAAAGATAGGGCATGCAGTGTGCAGATGCTGACACTATCTGGAAAATATTATCTTCTATCCTTTATCACAGTGGCTGTTTTACAATGCCAATCATTTTTTAAAAAGTTCTGGGTATCTATGTTTGAAAATTAATATATTCAACAATACACAATCCCTGTCAGAGCATTGAATTCCTCTGTTCTAATTTTAAGTTTTTAAACACCCACAAACAGAATTTCATATGTGCACATTTAAAGAGTGAACAACATTTCTAAGTTGTTCTGAAAAAAACAAGTTTTTTAATTTTTGTCTATAGAGCTGATCAGTCATGTTTTCAGACAACTCCATGATTTGTACAAGTGTGCTCACACTCCTCCTTACAGAGGTTGTATAAGACAGCATCAGTTTCCCCAGGAAAGCTGGTATGCAGTTTGAGTTCTCATCTTTGCTATCACTTATGCATGCTGACAGCAATTTGTACACTGAGAGACAATTACAAATCTAGTTGAAGGCTGGTGTTTCTGCAGACTGTCTGAAATAGTGATGAACTCCCTTGCTCTTGCAGGAGCTTCTAGAAAAACTTCCCCTGTAACATGATCAGATCATCTTGTTTGGATTAGCAAGTTGTCTGTCTGGTTGTTGCTCCTGCTCATCTTTAATTTCTAATCTAGCTACAAGCTGTGAGTTATTTGATTTGGATCTTATGGAAAAACTGCAATGCCTTTAGGATCACATACTGTGTAGATGAGAGTGAAAAGGCATGTCCAGTTTTATAAGTCTGCTTTTTATGAACTCCTCGATGATACAGAGCACAAACATGAAATCCCTGCCAGGGCAGTCTGAGAAATACAGATTTTGAGATACTTAAGGAATTTGCAAATATTTTTGAGGATTGAACCAACAGTTGTTTCAAATATATTTATCTGTGACCTAGAAAAATTGTTCTTGTGGTTTTGTGATCTAATGTGATGTGTTCTATAGACATCCACAATGATTTTAATAACCAATTCATTTCCAGTAGTCTAGTTCTTCTGACTAAAGACATCTTTAACAGGCATATGAGCTCTCAGAAGGCTTACATTACACAAACAAGATACTACTGTGTATGAGAGAGTCGTATGACTTGTATTTTTACTTCAGTTAAAATATAACCAAAATATAATCTCTGGTACATGGCTGTGTGACTGAATCATGTGCAGCAGCAACAGATATAGTGGCACTATAATAAAATTAAATGGTTGTTAAAGGATTGCCCTCAAAAACTGAAAAAGGCACTTCTTCTAAATGTGAGGTTATTAATCCCTGCAGTTCTAGTAATTATATTTTATTAGGCTGTATTATATTTTGTTTTACTGTGCTCTTTGTAGTGCTTTTCATCATGGCCAGAGAAACTAGTGTGTATTTGAAGTGTAGTTTTAAAGCACCAATAATGCTTTTGGAAGTTGGCTGCATTTCAGTTATGGTGAAGCCTCAAGTATGTGACTAAAATTTCAGTAGACTTGCAGCTTTTAATTCTCTCATTCATTTGTATGTTCAGCTGGTTTATGCTGCTTTTATTTGGTACAGGTGAGACTGACACTGACGTAATACCTTCACCTATAGATCTTTTTAAAGAAATTAAAAAAAAAGAATAGAGCACAGAAAAATGCTCCAAACGAGGCAGTAGGAGAAGCCTCTTTTTACAGTAAAAGAGGCAAGAAACTGTCTTTTTAAGTCATGGCAGGGCAGGCTGACTTTATCCCCCTGAGTAGCAGCAGAAGCAAGAGCAGCATGCCATTTCTTCTGGAAAGAGCAGTAACATGAAGGGTCCCTGAAAAGATGCAGGAACTTAAAAAGAAAGCACAACTTTTAATGGAAAGGTGATTGACCAAACTACTATGGGATGGCATTATCTGCCTCTTGCTAACTACTGAATGGGGTCCTTGCTGAAAGGTATGTTTCAGTTATAGCAAGGTACTGTTTTAAGCAAGAGAAGTCATTTCAATAAATAGAAGGGGAACAGACAAGAAACATGGTTCCTTTTTGTTCTAACTTCTCTGAATTATCAGGGTATTAGTGTTTGCAGCCATGCCACTTATGAATGTCATTATACCTTCCCCTAGTGTTACCTGGGAAAAGACCCAAGTACATACTAGGCTCAAAACTTGATGATGTTTATTTCTTTCTGCTACGTTCAGAGGGTTTTGTGCCATTATATTCTTCATAATATTTGAGCATTTCCCTCCATGGTGGCCCCTTTGATCCCTTCTGGGACAGTAGATGCATATGTGTGTTTTGTGATGTTTCCCCCTCTTTTAGAGGATGGGGATACATGATGAAGAGACCCATACTGAACTTCGTATGACACATCAGCCTGGTGCAAATATTGGGCTGAATATTTGTCAAAATCTGAGTCTTTGGGTAATAGTGTTACAGATGTACAGCATTTTGTGCTCCACCTCTTGGCAAACACAGTTGTTAATCATCCATTTGGTAAAAAATCCATTTATGTGCTGGTAGGAAAAAAATTATAATGGAAAACCTTTTGCTTAATACTCAGAACAGGGGAAGGAAACAAGAACATGTGAAAAGTATTTCAGAAACTTTTGGATGAGTAGTGTATGAGCGTACATTAATTAATTCATTATAGTGTACAAGTGTACATTATTCCAAAGTGTTGCAAATGGAAACAAAATCCAAGTTTTGATCATTGTTGAGTATGCCTGAGATGACAAGGTAATTTCTTGTTGTATAGGAAAGGCACATGCTACTCACCTTCCCATATGCACCAAGCAAGGTTGTCTGAAACTGAACTTGAGGTGAGGAAGTGAAGCAGCATAGTCCTGCAGTGGAATATAGGTAATGTGTGCAATGGTGTCCTTGGTGGACATTAACATCTACCAACACAGACATGTGCCACATGGATATGGATGAGGTGTGCAGTATTGAGCTCTGTGCTCTGTAAGTGGCTAATAGCTGCAAAGATGGGTGTTTCCAATGTCCTGCTTCTCTACTCTGATTTCCAAACTCTTTAGGTAGGAGACTTTTAGGTAGGAGAAAGAGTTTCATTGTCAATAGATAAGGTTCAGAAAATCAGAAAACTTAATATGAACTGTATTTAGAGAAGCAATTGCAGCAGAGGTGTCAATAATTTATTTATATTGGTAGATAAAACCCATGAAAAGAGAGGAGGCACACCCAGAGCACTGAGAGTGCTCAGACAACTGCTAGTACTGTGCATGCAGGCTACATAGATGAATATAGCCATGGTGCTGGAAAACAGTGAGAGCACAGGGTTGGAAAACACAGGGAGGAACGTGTGTTCCCCTAATGTCATCTGTGCCTCAAAATGCTGTCATGTTTGGCTCCTCCCTCCCTCCCAGCAATTGCTGTGAGCATACAGAACCCCTCTTTCCCTGTAGGGAAGCTGTAGGGAACCCCAGCACTTTTGTGGTCTTTAATAAATCCCTAAATTAAAACCCCCCCCAAACCGTCTCACACAACCCTGGGCTTCCCAGCCCCATGAGCTTTTAGGGCAGGGCTTCCTTTTAAAAACTATATCAGCTTTCTTTTGAAAACGTTGAGATTTACATATGATGCCTACATGACTACAAGGGTCTTGTGTTCTCAGCTGACTGTAGCACAAGTTGGTGAGGAGCACTAATGTCAGCAAAATGTAGCAATGCTCTCCATCCAGCATGTGGTTCCCTTTGCACCATGTCTGGCCTCTCTTCTTGATGTTCTGCTCTTTGTGCCCATGTTCTCACGACTATTTCTGGTTCCTATCATAGGGTGGAAAACCTTCCCTCGGCAAAAAGGTCCTCCCTTGACCATCTTCCTTCATCTCAGTTGTTTGTTTCCAAATGAATTATTGATCTGGTGCTGGTAGCCTTGAGCATTGTTTCCAAACAGCAGAGACAGAAGCTGCTTGGAAAAGCAATCATGAAACCAGAATGATAATTGCTATTTCTTGTGAAGCATTTCTGCAGTTTCAACCAGGCAGGGACCAGTGGGTGGCCAAGGCATAGCTGAGGGACAAAAGTGATTTCAAGACTGAGAAGTTTGCTCATGTAAAGGTGAGTCAGGCACCTCTGTAGTGCAAATGAATTATTGGCAACAAATGTCAGTCCATAGACCTGTGTTTTCTTCAGCATGAAAGAAATAAGGTAGTTTCTGAGTTTGCAGGTTGGAGCCTGTCTGAGAGTAGTCCTTCTTGACAATTCCCAGTGGGACCACCTCCCTGTACCTTAGCTCTCTGTAGCCTGCTTCTCAGCAGCCTCTACAGCAATCCTCCTTTTGAAATTTATTAAAGGAACAAAGTGCTAATACTGGAAATGACCTGTTCACCTCCAGATACCTTCAAGCAGGCTGTGTCAGGGAATTTTATGTATTTTTTTCAATAATGAAGTAAGTTGGCAACAGAGGATTTTCTTTGCAGGACATATCATTAAATAGCCCACGCGCTGTGCTGGCCGTTACACGTGTGCCCTTATGCCCTCCCTTGGAATCAGTAAAAGGTGTGTCATGAGGCACATTATTCCTACAGATGAATCAACTCACTAACCCATTTTCTAGCAGCCAGCATTAGGTTTCTCTTTTCCTTGTCCCCCTGAAGCGCTGGGTGGATGCTGTCTGTGGCTGGGTGATGTCTCTGAAGCTGAAATGACCCTATGACCAGCCAAATTTCTGTCTCCAACAAATGTGTGCAAGAAGCTGCCTTGCCAACACGCGCATCGACTGCTCGGAAGGTGTTGCATTAGTCTCTTCCTAATGAGCTGTGGGATCTGGGAGTTGTGCATTAGGCTAATCTTTCCAGGAATTTGACTTGAAAACTTAGCACATTTCCGAGTACAGGACATGCCCATGCAAACGAACAGTTGAGTGTCTGAACTCCTATTTGACTATTTATTCTAGATATTTATTGGCCCTTGGTCTTGCGGGGCTTTTCAAAGTCCAGTATAATGTCAGATGTGCCAAACACTGTAAAAAAAACAGTTCATCAATCTCGATGGATTTTTCTTTGTCACTTATAGGTTAGGCCTGGAGACTTAGCCCTTTTATGAGCATAATGTGTGCTTTTAAACACATATATAAGGACCTTGAGACATAAGGTTTTCATTTGCTTTGCATTGACCCATGCCTGCAAGTGAACCAGTTGTATAAAACACACAGTGATGCTTTATTTTCCTGCTACGCATGACTGTAGGACTCCCACAACCAGCTAGGGCTGGCTGCTGCTAGCACTGCACCCCAAATCCTGGAAGCCTGGGGCTGACAATGCTAACAGAAGGAACAGTCTCCTGCTGCATAAGAACAACCCATCTCCTGCTGAGTCTTGCTGTGTCTGCTGCATCACCTGTACCCCATTCTCTCCTTGCCATCAGAATGTTTCTGCCATTTCAGCTCATCAGCGTACCGCAGCCATCAACATAGACATTCCAGGGGAAGTTGTGCAACTGTCTCTGCTTAATCATTAACTGGGACATTTTGGCTGTTAAATTTCTTTATTTATTTCTACATTTTGCGATGGGAGACACTTGTTTGACAGGGCAGGCTGAAATGCACGCAGAGACCTGGCACTCAGGCGTGCTCTGCCCTGCATACATAAACGGAGCACTGCAAGGCTGAAAAAAAGAATTGAAAACAGGTTTTCCAGTGACAAAGTGAGCAAAACTGGCTATTACTCATAGAGAGCTCTGGCTTTGCCGTCTGAAGGTCCTGGCTGGGAGCTGCTCTGAGCAGGGTGTTGCATGTGTCAGCACAGAGCCTGCCCTTGCAATGGGCAAAGCAAAGATGATGGGGTTGACCCATGCCCAGAGGCAGAACCTGGGCATGTCAAGGGTCGGGTTGTCACAGCAAGAACCAAATCCCCATTACAGTGGGAGGATTCCTGGAGGAACGCCAGGGCTGAGGTGGTATAGGGAGGTGTGCAAGTTAAGGGCTGGAGGTGCATATGGGATTTTCTCCCTCCAACACATGGATTTGTGGCTCTTGTGCTGTGCTCAGAGTTCTTTTTAAGGCAAGTGCTGAGGTGGTTTCAGTTCATTCTTGGCTGGAGATGGCTGATGGGGAGATGAGCCTTTCTTCTGCCTTCATTTCCCATCTAGGGCTGCATCCTACCATTCAGCCAGGGCATGGCTTGGTTTGAGTCAGTGTTTCAACCCCACTGATTGATTTCAGAGATTTACATGTCTGAAGCACTCAAACAGTGTGACTATATCAGCAGAGAGGCAATCTAAGTCCTGGCTCCTTTTGCATGGGTCTAGTATGTCTCCTCTAAGCTCCTCTCTCTGATACTCTTTGCAGGCAATATTTTGGAAAGTGTGCGTGGATAGCAGCTATAGATCTTCAGAGTGTTCTTTCCTCTCTAGCTTTCAAGGTCCTCCAAAGGCTACAAGAATGTCAGAGCAGAGGTGAGAGTTGTCCCTGGGGCAGAGCTGCGAGTGGAGAATCTGTGTTCTTATCTCTTCTGCCCTGTGCCATTACCCAGGGGAGCAGGAGTGGTGTACTGAGGTTTATTTTGCACCCAAAATATAATGAATGAGGAATCGGTCTAGCAAACAATCTCGTGCTCCACAGAGAAATACTTGAGCTGTTTTTGCTGTTGGTTACAGCCATGCTGCACTATGGCTTCTCAGTGAAGTCAGTGAGCCCAGCTGGGTGTAACTGAGGGTGGTGCTCACATTGTTTGGGTTAAATGTCAGCAATAAACAGCAACAGTTGAACAAGATGAATTTCTAAGCATTTCCTTTATTCTGGTCACACACTGCCCTCATTCTTGGACAATTGAAGTAAAAAGACAAGAGCTAAGTTATTTTAGATGGACAAGTATCTAAACGTTTTTTTCTTTGTGTATAGGAATAAACAGAAGTGAATTTTGGGTCCTGTGAACATCAACACCCAGTTTTCTGCGTATATAGGCCAGCTGCTAGGAAAGCTTGATGAGTTCTAACTCTATTTTGAGTTTGGGGCATAAGCAGGATCCCTTGCTCAGCCCACAGGGATCCAGACCATGTTTCTGAGGATGTCCAGCCAAGTTTTTTGTGTTACTTGTGCCTGATTAACCCACAGCTCTGCTGGGGGTGGGCTCTTCTGGCTCACTGGACCCTGGACCTTATGGACATTCTTTGGCCACTGTGGTGCAAAGTTGGCTCTCTTGGCTGGGGACAGATATCTCCTCCTCTGGTCACCTCTACCCTACGAACATTTGTTGAGTTTCTGTTTCCTCCCACCTTGGCAGTAGATGTGATTCTGCCTTTCTTCATGCTGGGCAAAATCAGCTGGGCTAGCTCAGAGCTGCCACTGAAACTGCATGATCTAAGTAAGTGGTCACAGTGCTGTCTGGCAGATGGACCATAACATGCTCTGGGAAGTGTCAGCCGCTCCTCTCTGAAGGATCTGGTGGAAACTGTGTGCCCTGAGCTGGTTGGTCTTGCACTGTGACAGCTTAGGGGAGTGCCCATGTGCTCCAGGTAAACTCTGGCAGCACTAACACTGAGCTAGGGAGTGAAGATGGACAGATGGACAGTAAGTGCTCATGGCTGCTCCTGCTGGACCCAATGGGGATGCTTCCTCTTGGATTTGAGGAGGGACATTCATACAGGTTAGCCACTTCTGCTTAACTTGTTAATCATCTCGCAGTCAATGTGCAAATGCCATTCAAACTCAGATCTTGTCATAGAATTCATGACAGCTCCTAAATCTGAACCCTCACCCATGGAGAAGAGGAGCTTAGTGCACTCCTTATGTGAACCACATCAGTCTTCCTGCAGGTGCAGTCAGACTGCACGACCAAACTGCCTTATTTTGGTGTCCAAAGTTTCTCACCCACCATATCCACTAGTGTGACTAAAATAGGTGATATGAGAATTTTGAGAGAAGCCCATGGTTCTAAGCCTTCCCAAAGACTCTGACCCTGAATTTGCGACAGATGTGAAATAACAGGCCTTTCTTTTCACTGATGCAAGTTTATCAAGGTCATGTGTAGGGCACTGACTCTCCATTGGTGATGTATTGGAGAACACTCAACCCACGCCCTGAGGGGAGCTGCTGAAGGTCTGTTGTAAAAGCAGGTCTCTAAACAGTTAGAGATTGGAATATTTACATTGAATGTTTTGCTAATGTTGGTCTTCCAAGAAACCAGTTATAAGACTTGCTGCAGGACTGCTTCTGCACTGTGTGCCAGACAGCAACTTGTGTCCAGGACAGGGCCTCATGAACTGATGTCTAGGAAACTCTTCTGCACAAGGCAAAAACTTGGTTTTCTGTGCTTACTGTTCTGTTTAGTTCTGTCTAACCTATTCTGAAATATTATTCCTAACTAGGTATTATTTGAATTAGATTCCTTCTTGATACCATTTTCATGAAGCTCAGTTTAAGAGTTCATTTTTCAGTTCTCGACTGAACATTTGTTACTAGAACCAACATATCCAAGTCAGTAGGGAGGAGGAGATTTCTCTTTTGGTCTTAACCTGTCCTACCAGTAAGCATAGACACAGTTCCGTTTTTAGAAAAGTATGTGAAACTGGTCTGAGTTTATGTTCCTCTTACATAGTGTTGAACTCTTCTGCTGTACATGTATTTATAAACTGGAAGTATATCAGCAGTGGGAAAGGAAATTGACAACTTACTGTCTTCATGGACTGGCATGGCTATAAGCACACAACTTGCACTTAGAGAAAACTGCAAAGCTACGATTTCCTAAGATTCAAGGTCATATTGGTGAACTTGCCTAATCTTAGTCATATCTGTTGGCTGCCACACGCTGACAGCAAAGCCAGTTCTGTGCAGGACAACACTGTGCCCAGCACGTGCAGTACTTGGAGCTCTTCTGCAGGACTCTTCTGCTCCCTTCTGGTGAAGTCTTGAAATTTAAACCAGAGATTTTCTGCACATCTCAGTTGGATATCAGAATTGCTCTCAGCAGCTCTGCGGTCAACATAATCCTTGATGTTGTTGGTATAGGAAATGAAGGGTGGAGATGAGTACGTACCCCATTATCAAGTAAGTGGAACCATTCATGGGTTCAATTTCTCTTTCCTTTTCAGGGGAAACCCACAAAACTTCATGGTAACCAGTTTCTTCAAGAGACTTTTGAGGTCCCCAGAGGATATGTGCTCAAGAGTCACAGTTACTGCAGTGCTGCAGCAGCTTACTGATTTCATTTCCTCTGCTTGGGGCTTGCTTTTCATGCTGCTTCCTTTTCTTGGTTACTGTATTCCTAATATTTAAACTTGGGGAGTTCCTCACCAACCTACAGCCCGGACTTTGCATTAAGGGCACAGAACCATCCTATTCTTCAGTGATTTTGATATGGAGACATGTTCTGTCTCACAAGAGTCAAGAACTTCTGAAGCAGCAAAGTACTGCCCATCACACCTCAGTACCTCGGTGCTTGTCTGCAAATCAGTGTGCTTATTCTGAACCAAAATTAAATATACTGTTGAATTAAATGGAAGAGAAATTATAACCATGACTGAATTGTGTGTGCAGGTGAAGCTCTCATCTTAACCTCTTTTGCATACTATTCAGCTTCTCTTAATAGTTGAAAGAGACAAAAGGGGACCTGTGTGGGATTAGTGTTTCCTTTGAGGGACAAGGAATTCAGACACAAAGACACAAGACTAGGTTCATATAGGGTCTTACAATGAGCCAAGGCCTCATAAGGAGCTCCCAGTCCTCCCTAGAGTTACATGACCCAGGCACAGGAATCCTCTCATTGTTGAGAAAGAGAGCTGTACCACACTGAGAGTCAGAGTCACTCACTTGTGTGGCCAATGCCATTGTCCCCTCTGGTGGCTGGGCTTGGAGGAGTGAATGCTGTTCCGGGGTACAGAATTGCAGAATCACAGAATCAATTAGGTTGGAAAGGTCCTCTGAGATCATCAAGTCTGACCTTTGACCTAACAGCACCCTGTCAACTAGACCATGGCAGTAAGTGCCACATCCAGTCTCTTCTTGAATACTTCCAGAGATAGTGACTCCACTGCCTCCCTGGGCAGTTCATTCCAATGCCCAGTCACCCTTTCTGTGAAGACTGTCTTTTAACGTCTAATCTACACCTCCCCTGGTGCAGCTGAAGACTGTGCCCTGCTGTCCTACTGCTGGTTGCCTGGGAGAAGAGATCAACATCCACCCTGCTGTCAGGTAGTCGAAGAGAGCATTAAGGTCTCCTCTGAGCCTTCTGCTTTCCAGGCTAAACAGCTTCAGCTCCCTCAGCCACTCCTCAAATGACTTATGCTCCAGACCCTTCACCTTCTTTGTTGCCCTTCTTTGGATAGGAAGAGCTAATCCTACACACCTGGCTCTGGCTGCAGTCCCCAAGGATGAAAAAAATCAGTTTTATGATCAGAGTTCTAACCTGCACAACTGACAACACTGAAAAAAGGCAGTTAAAAAAGAAGCCCAATGTTTATTACCTAACACATTTTAAAACCTTCATAATGTTTAACCTAAGCATGATGTTTTTTGAGGGTGTAACTTGTGTCTTTATTGTAACCGGCTATTATCAAATCTCAGTGATTAAAGGAAACCTTTCCGAGAATGCCACTTTGCCAATCCTGTTGCAGGGTTGGGAGCTGAGATGGGTGTATTTTCCAAGAACCTACCTATGCTGTGGACCAGCAATATTTAGATATGTTCGAATCCAGTGGAGCTGTGCTGACAAATGATCTTGTGTAAAAAGCAAGATGGTAAAAAAGCCTTTTGTTTGGATGAGTTGTATTACTCAGGCTGAACCACCCCAGCGTGAGGGCTTTTGTAAGCTATCATTTCATGTTGATAGAGTTACACTGGAAACGTTTTTAGAGTAGGCCACTCTTATCTTCCTACAGACACTCATCTCTCCAGGTGTTGATGGCATGGAATATGAATGAGTTATTCATCATCATCAACCAGCTACTGTTAAACTTTGCTGGGAATTAAAATACCATCCTATGGGGTTTCTACCATCTTCCTGGCTATTAAATAGCTACTGCTTAGCTTAAATGACTCTTTAATGCTACACACATATATAACCTATGTCAACATTTTTGTTATTTTTATTATGTTGAGACTGCTCTCCCATCTTTTTCTCATCTTTCCCTTCCTTCTCAGCCTTCTACTGCTAGCTTTTCTTTTTTCATCTAAACTGCTATGGACTACTACTGCTAAAGGTATGGAAGGTGGATCACCACTAGGAAAATCTGCTGATTTATATTGTTGTTGTTACAGCCATTTGCACTTGTATTCCATTATTACTTCCCTCTGTCTACCTGCACCAAATGTGAGAGTCTCAGGCCTGCCATTCAGACCTTGTTTTGCTTTTTTTTCTCCCTTCATTACTTAGCCTTCTGCCCCCTACTCACCTGTGTCCTATCAAATATTTACAAGTATTCTCGGTGTCCTTCAGCTGTGCTCATATATAAGGAGCCTGTGTTCAGCAGATCTCAATAGCAGGTTTTCAAAGGAGACTGCAAGAAACATAGGAAAAACCCACTTATTTTCTCTCTAAGGTCTACAGCTGTAATAAATACTAATGTAAGAAACCAGTAGACAACTAACAGCCGGGGGGTAGGGGTGTACAGAAGGAGTTAATTCATAGGTACTACTTAGTATACCAATAGATTTTTCACTCTGCGAATTGATGTTGAATTATATCTATCTATCTATTTTTGTCCTTGTCTGCTTTCTCCTCTATTTGCTGTTAATCTTTATAGTTTATAAACTCTGAGGCAGAGAATTCATGCTTTTGCTTAACACTTAGCAATCTTGATGAGGTAGCTAGGACACAGGTATTTAAAAATGGTGTTATTGTTAAATAAAAATGAGTGTGCTGCTCTTCACTACAGGGTGTCATTTTTCCACAGCTCCATGAAACGTCTTGATAAAAATCTCCTTGGAAGCTGAGGAAACTGGAGTGTCTTAGACTTGGCACATGACACCAAGAATCTGCAAACCTTAGAGGCTCTATTGAGAGTAAGTTAAGAAATAAACTTACATTTTTGGATTTCTGGGTTTTATACTATGCAGCTGGGTTCTTGTGAGAACTGGCACTCTTATTTACGTGACTTGCCTCAAGCCTTATGAACTCTGCCTAGGGTAGCACTGCATTATGTGTTGTTGTGTGGTATAGGTTCATGGACTTCCATGGTCAGGACTAGAAGCTGACAGCTTTAAGGTTTGTATTTCCTTCATACTGGAACTGCTAATATTTGGGTAACTCCAATTTTAAGTGCTGTTCACCACTGACTTTATTTTCTTACTGGGCTTCATACTGTCTCACTTTAACTGGGAGGTGACAGGTAGGGACCTGGTGGGACCCAGGGAGTTTCAGCAGCTGATCTACCAGGACCAATTAGCAATCCCTTGGGGTTAATGAGCCCAGATCCCTGCAGGGTCCTAAGTCTTGCTGAAGGTCTGGGCAGAGATGTCTTTCTGCAGGGATGCATAATGTTCAGGCAAAGCTTGCAGCAGATTGCCTTTCCATGCATTGTAGTCTTGAGATTGAACAAGAAGGGAGTTAAGTATGAGGCTTCTCCCATGTTGTTTAGATTCTGATGCATCCTATCCAAAATTTTAATGAAAAGCTTTCTTCTCCATTCCTATGAGCCAAATACTCAGCTGGTGTAAACGCAAATGCCACGGCTGCTGTGTTCTTTGACGCAAGGTTAAGGCTTAGCTCATAGTGGTGTTTTGTCTGGGAATATTTTTATCCTTCAGAGATATATGTCCCCTCTCCCAGTCTGGCTTCTCAAGGATTCTGTCTTCTCAACAAAAGTACTTCTCTGTCTGGAACATATGGGAAAAGTATTTCCTTCCATTCCTTCACCACTCAAAAATGGTCAAATCAATTTGGCTAAAATTAAAACCTTTTGGGTTGAATCTTAGCCTAGAAAACTTCATCTCCCAAAGGAATCCTTAAAGAAAGTTTTGAGCAATTTCCAAAAAAGATGGAATTCACTTGGAAAACAAAGCTAGGGCAGAAAGCATTTGGAAAAGCCCTTTGGTAACTGTTACACCCATGTCTTCCTCCTAGTGTGCAGATCTCACTTTTGTCACATGAGAAGGAATGGTGGCTGTTGACTTCTGCAGCAATATACAGTCAGCAGGTAATCAATTCCAGTGACCAATGCATGCCTTTCTCCACCTTGTTTTTCATCTGTGGAGGTCTTTGTGCTTCTGCTTTTGGCTGGAAATATAAATGACAGTATTTGGTACAAGACCCTGCAAACCTCAGGAGGTCAAATTAGCTTTTCAAGTTTAACCCAATCCCTTGAGATTAACCCAAAATGGTATAAAAAGCTGGTATCTTCATGGATAAAATAGTCAAAAGCACCATGGTGAAACAGCAAGAAGACTAATTTCTTGCAGTAAAATTTAGCTGATTTTGTTTTAATTGAGTGAATACTGTCCTGATAACTGTCTCTCCAATTTGGGAATAATTTTCTTTGATATTGAGTTGACAGAGTAAGCTCTACACTTGGACTTGTACCAGTTACAGTAGTGAGTGAATTACTGGTGGTTTGATGAAGTCAGTGTGGGGAAAGAGCTAGCATGTGATTGCAGCCAGGTGAAGAACATTATCTCATTTGGAGCAGATGATTAGGACTTCTTGTTCAGAGTGATTCATCCAAGGAGAGAACCCATCCAAGGAATAACAGTTGTTCACACCAAATGAACTTTCAAGCCCTATAGCACATCTGACATCAGTGTTATTATATGCACATTTCTAGCACTTTGTATCAAGGAAACAGGAGTTGCAACTTGCATAAAATTTCTGCTTTACCAGAGTATGAGTTTCTTAGTAGCACTAGTAGTTTTGTTCTAGTACCATGCACTAGCACAGATGGGACTGAAGTCTGGTTAAATCTGGTTTCTTATGTGCCTTCAAAGTCTGTACAGCAAATACAGTCATTATGATTAGAGCAATTCCTTGTAGCATATCCAGCAGACACTTATCTAAAAGACATTACTTGAGGCTGAAAGAAGTACTTTATTTTACTTTGTCATAGCAGAATTCCTATCGGAATACCTAAATGGTAACATGTCCTGTTTAAACATCACACTTTATCTTTTGCAGATGTCCTTGCCCTTTTTAGCACTTGGTACATAGTCCAATATTATGGTCCAATTCTTGCCATTATGTACCGTAGCACATGGTATCACTAGAAAACTGAACAAAACGAAAAGGAGTTTTTGGGAAATCCTAGTTGTTCCTCTAAATCCCATTGATCCACAATACATGACTTGAGGGTTGACTTTACAGAGAACAAGAGACCCTCTGCAGAGCATACTTACCCTCTTAGCACCCAACCCCTGCTTTGCACTCTGTATGTCACTCAGTGTACTGATGAAAATGCCACTATCAGAGATGCTGGATACTCTGAACTACCTCTTTGCTTCTAAAGAAGCATTGTTCCCAGATTGAATATCAGTATCTTGAAAACAGAACCTCTCTAGATGAGCTGGGAATATTTTAAATGCCTGTGGACTGATAGATTGAAGGATATGGACAAAACAGGACCTAGATTCTGAATTCCCTTACTGGGCTCTGAGAAGCTTCCTGTGGGATGTTTGAGCTCTCTGTTTGGCAATGTGTGCCTCAAGGCCATCCCCATTGGTTATACAACCAACCACTGACCCATGCCTGAGGCATCATGCAGGGCAGGTATGATCTCATCCATCCAGGCACACTAGCATCTTGTTGTGCCCCCAGGCAAAGCCAGCTGGGCTTTCAACATACAAGCAGAGTCGAGCAAGTGGGAGCCTGTGCTGCTCAAACCTGCCCTTTCAAACAAAGATAGGCATGACCTCTTTCTCAGATTTTGCCACCTGTTAATCAGGAACTGTGATACTGACCTTCTTTATTATATATTTTGACAAATACTGAATGGCTTTTTTCCTTCTGTCAGGCTTTCTAGCCATGCAGAAAAATTTCTTTGTTTCTTTTTGTGGGGCTGACAGCAAAGAAAACACTGTTGGGAAGCAAAATGTTGATCTCTGTCTATCCAAAACCTTGCCATCTTAGTAGGAAGCACGCATTATGAGTAGATAAATGTTTTGGGGCAAACATGGGATACCCGTTGTAGATGAGGTAATGCACTTTGGAAGTATATGGCCATATTCTTCCTGACCTACTGTCACTCAAAAACATTGCTAAATGCTGTATATGAAGACTTACATATTAATGCAAACTTAAATATTTACACTAAAATTAAAAAAGAGATTCTTCAGGTAATTTCTTCCTTACAGTAGCTTGTAGTATTAGTGCTTCTTGGAGTTTTGTTTTCAATCGCATTTGATTTTATAATGCCCATTAATATGAATGTATGTTACAAACATTACAAAGAAAGCAGTGCTTCAAGTAGATTACTTAGTACAGCAGACTGACAAGGACAAAAGCTTCTAACTTCAGTGTAAAACACACTGCTGAACAACACAAAGATGTCCCTGAGGACACAGACCTGAACAGAAGGAAGGGGACTGGTTCAAGCCACTGTGTGAACTGCTGTTGGACCTGCTAGTGTTCAGGAGGAGAGAGAGCAGTATTAGGCTGTTGGCTCTTTGGAGTGTGTCAGAGTTGTCTTTTACATGAAAGTTGAGGAACACTTCCTGCTAAGGATCATCGATAGTGTACGTTGTCTTGAAATGTCCATTGAGTTGAATCCTTGTTGCTCTAAGACTAAGCCCTGCCTGGACCCAGTTCATGAACTTAAGCACCTGGTGGAGATGGGAGAAGACAGCCGCATGTTCAGGGCACTCACAGAGTTTGCTGCATATGTGCAAAGGTGGGCAAAAAGCAAAATACTGCCACTGTCCTCACCTTTGCTTAATGAGAAATGCGAGGAGCAGGAGAAGGACATCTTGTACACTTAAGCTGGCAGATGGGTGTGGAAGGTGCAGCAGAGTTGTTCTTCAGCTCAGTTTGCATGGCACTTGGATGACAATATATTTCTAGGGAAAACCCAAACTAAATTTTCTGCAGGAATACCAGATGAGGTAAAACGAGACCTTCTGCCTTGATTTTATTTGCATGACCCATTGAAGATGGATCCACCATGTTTGAGGGATGAGCCACCTGCACATAGGCTCAGAGAGATATTTAGTCCCATGTTTTGCTCAGCATATTTGAAAATAAGTAGTTACTTTGTATTATATTTCAGAATGATATTTAGGTTTCAAAATAGGAATTTGGGTGCACTGATGAGTTAGGACCTTAAACAGTTTCAAGGTCACATTGTGAATCTGTGTTGCTATTTTCATGGCAATTGCATGTTTCGTTATCCCATTGAGCAATTTGACAGGATAAACCGTATTAAGAATTTAAATACATTGAAGGGAGGAGATAACACAGTAGAAGACTTCTCATGGCTCAACCAAAAGCATCCAAACAATTCCTGTCTCCCTCCTACCCTCTCTTTAGTTGATGTACCCGGATGGCCACGTAGTAAATGCACTGTAAAAAACTGAGGCACTGCCTCCCTTTGGTGATCTTGGCAAAGTCTGGCTGGCTTGCTCTGTTTGTTCTGGATTTCCTCAGGCACAGTCAGTGTGCATAGCTCTGCTTTTGACCACTGCTGTAAACTGAAACCATGTGGGATGTTTCACTTGCTGAGCCACCTCCAAATCCTAGACTTCAAACAATGCTCTGGCTGGAAATCTCATCCTTCGTACATGAGTTGTGCTAGTTGAGAGCACATATAGAGCAAGGAGGTTATTGCCAAGCACAATGCAGCCCCAAGGAATATACTGAACTTGGTTAGATAAATGGATGGTGTTACTGGACCTCGCCAGTTAAAACCACTTGAGGACTTGGTGCTTCAAGAAAACTGCAGTCAGCTTGGCAATTGTGTATTTTCCTGATTCTTCAGAGGTTTCTTTCCAATACTTAACACTTCTTGCAATACGCTGCGGGGATAACGGCTCTATTGCAACACGACTTTTCTGTCCCCAGGTTTCACTGAAGGGGAGACTGAGGAAAATCGTTCCCAACACAAAATAACCTGTATAATTCACAGAGGTGCAAACCTAGGAGAGACAAATCAGAAGACTCTTAGGACCCATCCCTGGTCCACGAGGTAGGGACATCGCCCCCTCAGCAGCACTCCCCCAGTATTGTCATCCCTGTCCCCCACAGGAGACACTTGGAAACTCACGAGGAAAAGCAGAAGGGATGCATTAGAAGCATTATTTTAGGGGATCAAGGAACACTGGAAGCTGTCCCCACACTGATACTCCTCAAGCAATATCAGTGTTGGAACATGCAATTGTGGCAAGGTCAGCAGTGAATGATTTGCCAGCTGGGGACAGAGCAGTGGTGGACAATGTCCAGGTCCTACTCCTCTGATTGTTTGTTTATATTTAGGTCGTGGAAGTTGCTTAGAAAGACAGAGGTTGTCTCCTACTCTGCATTTGCACTGTGCCTACTGCAGGGCTTAGTGTGTGGTAGCTATTTTGGAGATACCATTCAGTGGGCCAAAATTAGGGATCAAGACTTCCTGAGTGGGAGTCCACATACAAGGCTACTTTCCCTTTTATCCTTGTGTAAGGTTGACTTCAATAAATAGGTCAGTACTGTGCCAACAGGTCCTCACATGCAGTGTTATAGGTTGTTTCTTACAGGAATCATGAGAGAAAAAAAGAGACTTGCCCCCTTCACACTAGCACAAGTTTTGTGTGGAGTCTGAAGCCACCATCCTCTTGTTCATCTGCTTAACTTTTAAATAAACTGACTGATGTATTCGTATCAACTTAAAAGCTTAAGGGCTTTTATACTATACGTGGCTGATGGAGTCAATGGAATGTCTCCCCTCTTTGAAGGTGTGTGGGAACAATATCAGTCTGTGCTGTGCATGGTTTTTGGAGGTACCCAAGCTAGCCTGGAGCAGATAGGTACATCCATGTCTCTTCCATGTCTCTTAGAACAACATCTTGCAGAAATTTTCTTCAGATGCCCGGAGTGGCATGAGAAGCACAGTTGATTATATGGTGTTTAATTAAGAGTGTCTTGTCTGTATGACGTGCCAGTTAGGTATGTGTGGTGTTCCCAGACTGGGAAAGACTTACTGCTATAGTGACAACTGTTCTTGCATGAAAATAGCTTTGGCATATACTGAGAGCTGTATGAGTTTGACTGCTGAGAGAGATATCCTGAGTGTTTGGGCTGCAGAGCTGGAATTTGCCAAGGCCTGGAGTTGTTTAGCTGAAATGAAGAGGTGGAAGGGAAAATTGCACTTTTTGTCCCTAATTATTGCAATGTTCTTTACAACTTCCTAATGAATGTCTGTGAAAACTCTCATACTCAGAATGAGCAGATCATCCATACTTTGACATGCTCCTTCCCTGGGTGTTTGGGCCAGGCATTTAAGTCAAGGAAGGTTCCTGCTGTCTTTATGGGCTTTGTTTTAACCTCAGATCCTCTGAAAGCAACAAGATTGCGTTGAACCTTTGACTGCTGAACATGGTATTTATATCTGCTCACATCCACACAAAGCTGCCCATGCCTGCACTTACTCAGCCGGAGAAGGACCTGAAAATCCCCATTCCATTCGAAGTATAGGCAGAGATTTGCCTTCCATTCCTAAGCCAGGAATTTTGAGTTAAATCCTATGGAAAATAGTCCTATCTGAGTAGTAAATCTCAGATGCTTCTGCATGTTTATTCTCTATTTCCATCTCATTGGCTTAAGTTCATTTTTAACCTTTGAGCAGCTATGTAAGGGAGGTAGACTGGGTGAGGTATGGTTTGTTTTTTTTTTTCCTTCCTAGGTATGGTTTTGTTTTTAAAAAGGCATCTAGCAAAAGAGCAGGGCAGATGGTGATGGAATGATTTGCTTTGTTTAGCAGTGCAGATAAGTGGTCTCTACTGCTTCTTTTCCCTGCTGAAAGGTGAGACTGGAATCAACTGACTTGGTTCTGCCTGAGCCAGCTCTAGAGGGATAGTAATTGCAAAGGGTAAAAACAAGTGAAATAGCTGCATGGTTGTAGTTTGCAACAAAGGTCTACAACTGTCTGTGTCAAATCAAGACCAGCCTGTTCCCCATGTGACTGAAGGAATTAATTGGATTTTATTCAGTACTTGCTTTTTGATCTTTTCAGTGTATAGATTGAATTTCTGGCACTCATGCAACTATAGGTAGGCTCTTGAAGTGCAACCTGAATTGAATTCAGTGCAATAACATAGACATAGGTAACTGCCATGGAGATCAACAAACATATAGATGGACATTGCCACTCGTCTGCAAGGCTGCCTGTCCAGCCTTAGGAACTGATATGGACTCTTTATAAACAACAATGAGCTTTCTGTAAGACCTACAGGAATGAAGTACTCTTCTATTGTGTGACCACAGTTGTATGGAGAAATAACTTTGTACTGTAAATCGTTCATTTTAATGTTGTGCATTTTCCAAGTAAAGCTTGCACAGGGGATGGCTACTCCCCTGTCCAAATGCTGCTCTCCATTTTGATTTAGAGACAACATTTAGGGGGCAGGATCTTGTTTCTAATCCCAAATTTGCATGTCATCACTTCAGTCTCCAATACACTAAAAGCCATTGATAAATTACTTGAACCTCAAACTTCATTTAGCCAGAAGACAAATGATCTACAATCAACCTGGTGTTCACTCTAGCGACTTAAGTTGGACAGATCCATGAGACCAGATTAGACACTGCAGATTAGAATCTGCAGATTCTGGGGAAATTGGTGGATGATGTGGCTAAGCCACTATTCATCTTATTTGAATGTCATGGCAACCTGGTGAAGTTCCTACTGACTTGTAAAGGGAAAATATAACCTTCATTTTTAAAAAGGGGGAAAAAAAGAAAGACCCAGGGAACTATGGACCACTTGGTTTCACCTTTGCTCCTGGCAAGATCATGCAGCCTATCCACCAGGAAACTAGGCTGAGGCACATGGAAACCAAGGAGATAATTGATGACAACCAACATGACTTCATTATGGATAAATCAGACCTGACAAACGTATTGACCCTACAATAGGGTTACAATGTTGGTGGATAAGGGAAGAGCAGCTGACACCATCTACCTGGACTTGTGCAAAGTATCTGAAACTGTCCCACGTTACTTCCTTGTCTCTCAACTGAAGAGATGTGGATTTGAGATGGAGCACTCAATAGACAGGGAATTGACTCGAAGAGTTGCAGTCAATGGTTCAATGTCCAAGTGGAGGCCAGTGATGAGTGGCATTTTAAACTGAAACAGGGCAGGCGTCCCTTCCTATGGCGGGGTGGTTGGATCTAGGCGATTGTTGGGGTGGTTTGGGTTGGAAGGGACCTTATGATTCTTTCTAGGGGGAAATTGATGACTTTATCATATAGGTCCGGGACCTTTCTAACTTCACCCAGGAAATAAGTAGCTGTTTCTGCTGCCACCAGAGCAGTTTATGCTCCTAGGAGACTCCCTGGGAAAAAAGAAGGCAGGTATAAACATGGTGAAGCACACTGGATTCAATTTCTATTAATTCTTACTCTTGCCTCAGGTTTTGGCTCTGCACTACCTCGTGTAAGATCTGTTGGAAGAGTTGATTTGGACACAGGGTATCAGGTAGAGTCTTTCAGTTCTAGATGCAGGATTTGAGCTCTGCCAGGAGGTAATTCTGTGCAGCCACATAACCACAGGCATTCACTTTCTGGCAACACACACTAATCAATATTGCTGCAGAAGATCTTTGAGTCTTCACCACCTCCCTCACACCAGTGGGGATGTTACATATGTAACCAGATCAGTGTTTCCTGCCTTCGCTGTGCGAACTGTCCTTACTTGGAGCAGCCACTCACTCTCTGGAGGTGCCGCTCAGGCGCTGCTCAGCAACAGTGCAGTGGCAAATGGCACTTTGTGAAAAGCTGCAATACCGCAGTACCAGACCAAGCGTGTCTTTCAGAGGTTATCACACAGAGTTTGGGAAGGATACGGCACTAGAATTTATGCCAGTTAAGGTCAACAAGGCAGTAGTGTATTCCAATTTGTTGAATGGCTCCAAGGCATGGACTTGCTATTGGCAAATGTTTGCATTCAAGAGATTTCACCAATGCCATCTGTGCAATGAACTGCAGATCAGATAGTCAGGCAGAATTTCTAAGACCTTTTGGAGCATGCCAGCATCATAGACCTGGTAGTTGCATTTAGCACTGATCTGGTGCCTTCCAAAAGTAGACAATAGGACAAGCACAGCAACACTTTTTTGGTGATCTAAAAGGCATAATACATATAATATCAAGTGAGAACTGCTGATAATAAGCAGTTCATGCTGGTGAAGGTATGGTACATCTTGATGACCTTTAGCTTTGAGCATGGTATGATGCTGAGCTGCAAAAAGAGTGAACATGAAAATATGGAAAATTATGCCAGTCAGTAGCTACTATGGAAGAAATGCCATGTACAAACGGAGTTTTATTTGCAAGACATGATGCTGTCACCAGTACCTTCAGGGCAGCTATGACTACTAGTCCTACTGCCTGTGGAGTGGACCATTCTTTAACTCAGTTAATGAACTAAAAATAAAGCTTAGGAGTTATCGCCTCTCTACTTGTTTCCAACAGTATTTCTCCATATCTCCCTTAACCTCCTGCATGGAAATGTACATATTGATTAGTATGAGATTTCAGCTTTCCTTCTGAACACAGGTTAAATTCAGGACCTTTGAAATTATGAAGGCGAGCGTACCTACATTACCCTTTTCTTGCATCTGCATTTCCCTGTTGGGCTCTACTTATCTTCCTTCCTGATAATGTGATGTCTGGGAGTGGGTCGGCCAGATGCATTCATTCTGTCCATAACTTGCTGGTCTTCAGCTCTCATTTGCTTGGATGTGTCAATATGACTTCCAGATGTTGCAACAGACCAAGTAAACTGCATTGCTTAGCCAGCTCATTCTGTAGGCAGACAAGACAAGATGGAGAGGGTTTTTGCAAGAGGATTTTTTCTAATGCTGACAAGAATCCTGTGGGCTTTAAAAATGCATGGAAGCCTCATCCCTAGGAAATTTTCCGAAGCAGCTGGAGGTTGGTTGGTAAAGGAAATATGTACAAGGTCTTCTTTTAGTCTTCTTTTAGTTCACTCACTTCTGCTGCTTTGAGTACAGGTATAGCTTTCTTGGCAGATGATAGAAGCTTTGCATGTGCCACTGCTGAAAAAAGAGACTGTTTCGCTAGCCAGGCGTGTACAGGAAATACATAGCTTTCAGGGATTTATTAAAAATACTGTTTTTAATAACTTATCTAGTGTGACTGATGGGAAGGAAAAATTCTATAGTCACACAGAAGAAAATTCCAAACTGTCTGTGTTCAGGGGAAATAGGAGATTTATGCAGTAGTTAACATGGAGCTGTTTCAGCAGACATTGTGAAAAATAGTGATGAACTGCAGTCAAGATTCAGAAGTCATCAAGCAAGTCTGCCCTAGTGTTCAAGGGATGGCCATCAAACAATGTAAAAAAGCAATGAAAGTCAGGAGAAAAACCTTACTTCCTCAGCTGTGAACTTCTCCCTCAGAAAGATTTCCCCAGATTCCTGCATGCCTATGGAGCAGGGATGCTGCAGAAGACCATTAGTGTATGGATCTCGTCCTTAGAGCAACTGGGGTACTACAATGACACAAAGCTTTTAAATTTAATTTCATGTGATCTAAGTCTAAAGATAAATTTGTGGGGTAATCTCAGGGAGATGAATACATTTCCATATATAGACAAGTGGCCAGTTTATCCTCTGATGTAAATGAACATATATCTATTATCTGAATGGTAATGGATATATTCCAATAAAGTGACCTGGCATGTAAGATTTAGAAATGTATAAAGTCTGCTTTTCAACTCAAGAATGGCCTCTGTGTAACTCAGCTGGCCTTATTTGGCTCTGCTGGCATTAACACCATTAAGGACTTTGCATTTCATCTATAAACAGCTTTTGGTCCTTCATCAGTTCCTTTCCCATACATGGATTTTTTTTCCCATGTACCCTTCACGTCATTAACACAATGATGCAAACAAGAATTTGAAGAAACAGAGAAACCAGGAACTGAATAAAGCTTAAATGCTGCAACCATTTTACTTACCCATCTCTTTGGGGAGTACTAATCTGCACCAAAAGAAGTAAAATTCTCCAAAGAACATCACATAAAGATTTGCACTCACATAAAAAGAGAATGTGTTTTTAATACTGAAAGAGCTATAATATATATGTGCCAGATTCTCAGCTGGAGTAACTTGAGCACAGCTACACAGATTTACACCAGCTGAAGATCTGCCCAGATGTTTGGAGATGGGTGGATGGAGAAATCTTCCAGTTACATGTTAGTTAGATTGACAGCTGCTTTCCAAGCTCAATCATTCTTCAAAGATGCAGAAGTATCTTGTGAACAATCCAGATATAAATATCAAATCCCCATTATTTTCTACAGATGCCAGGAAGCAGAAAGGCTTGTAGTCTCATTTTGTAATCTTGTGGGTGAAGGTTGCATGAACACAGTAAGCTTGCTGAAATACCTACACCCAAATCTGAAAAAACCCATGCTTTGCTTAGCCATATCCTCCAGGGACCCTCCCCTCAGCTTCAAGGCAAAGCCTCCTCAGCCTTGCTGAATGGGAAATGGACTGCAACCCTGGGAAATACAAAGGGCAAATAGAAAGAGTTAGCACATACCATCACTGCTCTGTGAAAATGTTTACTGAGAATATCTTGAGATTGTGTTAAAATACTGAGATGACAGAAGTGTAAGATCAGATAAAAGATGAAGCTTCAACTCTTGAAGCTTCAGCATTTTCGATGTCCCCTTGTTAGCTACAGCTGAATGAGGACAGCACATGTCCCTTCCTGTGGAAGTACCATCACATCTGCTTGCCCCACTTTTATCCAGATCGCTTGTACTGTAGTGGGTGCTATGCTTTTCTCTGGATAGTGCCCAGCTTTAGGAAATGTCACTCAAGACCACATTCACAACAGCAGGTGTTTTGCTGCTTAAGCTCTTGCTTGTCTGATGTCTTCTATGCTTTTCAGGGTAAACAACATGCCTGGGACCTGTGTGAAGCAATTGGGTTTTCCTTGCTTGTAGAGAATAGGGAGAGGGATGTTGCAGTCTCTAAAGTGGTAACTTGGATGCCTGAGAAGCTTTTTAGAGTTCCAAAAGCCCTGGCAGAGTGAAAACAAGTGATGTCTTTTTGCTGAGGGCATACAGATCCTTCCAAGCTTTGACTTGCCAGTTCATCTTCTTTTGGGTCAAAATTTGGGCTACCCAGTACCACATCTGCTGGGAGAAAGCACCTAATGAATACAACAAAAGTCATCACATTCTTACCCAATTTAGCCTGTATTTCTAGGGACAATAGCTGTCCTCAATGGATTCCAAAGGCGTGCCCACGTGATGAATCATAAGTTTATGCATAGAGATGGGATAGCTGATTTTATGTGGTGCACCCAATAACCACATGCTTGCTGGAGGACTTCTCCTTTGCTTGTAGTCTTCACCTCTTGACCTCATTTTCAAGCAAAAGTTAAACTATAACTGAATTGCTTTGCAGGTTGGTACAAATGGAGCCTGAGGCACTCTCAGAGAGTAGAAGCACTCTGGACAGTGGACCAAACCTCAGAGAGACATGGCATTGCCATAAAAGCAGCTCTGCTGGCTGGACTTCTGTGCTCTGCCTGTGGGTTAGAGATAACAGTTTATTCTGACTGTACTCCATAGGAGCTGGGGTGGTCCTCCAGGGCTTTTCATGGGCTTTCACCTCAAAAGTGGTCAGGAACTAATTTGTGCTTCCACGTTTCCTCATCACCAATCCCAATGAGGACACTGCCTGTGATCTAGGACTCCTAGGTTCTAGCACAATATGTAGAATACATTAATATTTGTATTAATTTGCTGTGCATAGGGCCTGACAGAGCATTTGGAGAAGCAAAGAAAAGTAGAGAGAAAAAGAGTAACTTCCAGCTGCAGTTTGTAATTCTGGCTTCCCTATGTTGCTCTCCCACAAAGCTAGCCAACCTCCAGTCTTTGGTTGTTTGCAAGACAGACTTAATTACAAAAAAAAGAAACAAACAAAAGGCTTTCTTCTGTACTGACTTGCTATGATGTCTTTTTCTTAGCAGGAAAGAAGCTGTGGTAATGTGACCATATAGGTTTGCACTGTTCTTATAATTTTTTTTTTCCCATGGATACAATCACAGAGCTTCTGAAAATACATGGCAGTGAGATATACCTTGGCTTTCACTCTTTAATTACACCTCTTCATGCAAAGAGCTAAGCCCATTAGTACCTGCCCCTCCTTCCTCTGCACACCTCTTGAAACAAACTTGTTCAAACGATGTGGCAAAACTGCACATTCCTCTGAATGCTGAAGACTTGAGAGGGGTCACTCTGGGCCTCTGATGTTGTACGGCTGGAGGGAAGTTTTTTGAGGTGTCAGTTCATTTCAGCAAACACACTGATCTTGGCAAGCCTTTGTCTTTCTGATGGAGAGGCAGAGTGTGAGAAAACATTTACAGAATTACTTTTCTGCTTGCGAGCATCGGTGACTATAACACAAGTGCAACAGTTTTCCCTCCCTGGGGGTCCCCAGCTGGATCCTGACACCAGGAGGCCTGAGTACAAGAGGCACCTAAGCCTGCCCTTCCTTGCTTTTGGGCTTTTTTTAATAAGAATACTGTGACAGTAGCAAAAATCACACAGACAAATAACTTCACTTATTGTAGAAGAGACAAGGGAAAATTCAAGCAGCTTATGAAGAATTGGTGGGGAAGGATTCTGCTCTGCTCAGAAATAGCATCTGCATTTGTGCTCCTTATTGAAATAACATTTCTTGCTGGAATGCTGACAGCACAGCTCAGGCTCCAGCTCTTCCTTTACTTCTGCATTACTGTCTGCTGTGATGTTACCATGGGAAAGCCTACCCATCTGTTGAATGTCCTGAAGGATTTTGGAAAACATCTGTGCTTTTCTTCACTCAAGCTTCTAAAATGGTTGTGCAGCACGGGCATGGAGTGCTACACAGATGTTTTTCTGCAGCCAGCTTGGGTCAGTTGTTAATGTACAGACAGAGACATATGTGTTTAATGTGCTGTATGCAGATGTTCACCCTGGTGGTGTGCAGTCACCTCCATGGATCTGGGATTGGAGCTGTAAAATGCTGCATAGCAATTTAAGGTAATGTGTAGGAGAGGAGGAGAAGTAAACAGAGCCTTGCTGAAGTTTGTATGAGCTCATAGTAAACGACTGCTGTCAATCATAGAAAATCCTGAGTTGGGAGGGACCCACAAGGATCATGGAGTCCTGTCAGCTAATGCTGTTCTGTGATTGTTGCTGAATCTTCTTGAACTTACTAGTGGGTCCTTCCTTTTGGAAGCAGTCCTTAAGCCCTCTTTCAGCTGGAGCAAGATTGTTTCTGTCTGTTTGTTCTCCTTCAGACTCTAAGGAGAAAAGGCACTCAGGCCATCCCCTTTATTTTTCTGGGCAGTTTTAGTGCTTGAGTTTTCCTGCGTTCACAAACCTGTCCCAACACCCTACATTTCCAATAGGTCATTTTGGACTTATGTCTGCTCCCTCCCTTTCTGACATTTGCATCTTTGCAAAGAACAGAGCCTCGGTGGCGTATGGCTCTGTGTCCTTTTACCTTTGCAATCACTCTAAGCTGAACATGCATTTGGGGGCAGGGACATATCTGGGCCAAACTTCTACTGTGACTTAAAATACTCTGAGATGTTGAGGGCAGGTAAAAAAACCAATGTTACTGGTAGCCTGGACTCAGGCAGGAGACACTGTATGTCTGGTTATGCTTGTTTGGAAGTGGAAGTTGCATTCAGCTTTGGGAGTACTCATGAAAGTTTGCAACACTTAAGTGTTTTTAGTGACTTGGAAATCTGCTGATCACACTGATTAAATTGGGATAGGGGAGTTGAATCAGGAGTTAGAGACCACTGACTCATATGGGCTCCTTCTATTACTCAATACTAGTTACATACAGTTGCAATCATATGTATGACGGTTTTTCCTTATGTGGATTTTTGCTGAAGAAACACTGAAATCAGTGAAGGGATCTGACTCAGTGTATCATAAGTGAAGTGAAGATTCTTGGTTTGTGTGTCTCTCATTTTTTCTGTCGCAAAATTGTTGCAAAGGTGCTTGGAAAATACTTTGATAATACATTTGGAAATATACTGAGAGATGTCTTGCTGAATTTCTCAGGACAAGATGTCACAGGTACAACTTCTCTCTGATAGTTTAGGTTAATCCTTTTCTTCTACTGTAAACTCAGAAACTTCTAGATCTATTTTAGGGGTTTCTAGAGATGTTCAGAATAATTTCTGTCCCCCTCTCTGCCCAATAAATGATTGGCACTATTCTGTCAGCATTTGAAGCTGCAATTCATTCCACCTTTGCTTGTTGAAAGTTCTATTCAGATCAAAAAGGCTGTTTTCTTGACTTGTACATAATTGCCTCCTTCTTGTTAACATCTCTCACTTAAAATGGAGAAGGAAAGACATTCCTGAAAGATCTCACCAAAAGGTTTTTTTGAGAAGCTGAGCACAAACGATGGGCCGGGGGGAATATGGGTACTGCTTTCTGTCTGGGAGCATCTGCTCCCAGTGGGTGTTTTAGAGTAAGCAGGGATGGCTACAGGGAAGTGCCGTTCTTGCACTCAGAGGGACTGTTAGTCATGGCTCATTGCTGGGCACGTGATCTCATTTTAATGTTTCTTGAGATGAATGCTTTACATCCAGATGGTATTTGTGGCAGGTCGTCTCCAGCCTCCACTTCTTCCTGCAGGTGGGAGTTGGTGGTGCATTATGAGTTCAGCCTGCAGCCCTCAAAACTTGAGACACCTCTTGGGAGGTGACAGAGGGAAATCTTGTTTGTTGTTTATGGTAAGATTTCTTATATTGCCTTATATATTTCCTGTCTTATATTTATAATTCTCTGTACTGGGCTTGCTTTCCTTCTCATGTTAGGTTCTCTTTCATTATATTGTACTATTCAACCATCCACATCAGGCCCTACTTTTGCCTAAAGCCTTCCCGGATGTAAACAAGCACTAGACTAGCCATTATTTAAGTTATACATTAATTCAAAGCTATAGTAGGACTCCATTACTTGCCTGTAACAGATTACTTATAAGTAGTAAAATATTTAGTGGTTTTGATTTTGTTACTGCAAAAAAAAAAAGCTACAATGGCTTAAAGCCAGACTGTATTGACAATCCATGCCGAGGGACCAAAAGGAGATAAAAAATAGTTACAAGGAACTATTTTGTCTTCAGTGAAAATTTTAAGTGACAAATTCTGCTTTCTTCTGTTTGTGCTAATTTCAGGTCAACTCAGCAAACATCCAGGAAAAGTTCAGGAAACCTTGCCAAATTCTCTGAGGGGTCAGCCTCATGATTTTGTGGAAAAGAATTAGCCTTCTTGCAGTTCTTCACAGAAAAAAGCAGCACAGTGCCACCACTGGGAGTTTGTCACACCTCGAGCCCCCTTGTGAAACTGCAGTTTACCTTAGCAAGTCACAGCTCCCAAGAAGTAAAACTGTCATATTGTTTCTGTTTCCCAGTTCCTTATTTATAATGTAAACATACATCCTTTTGGGAACCTGACCTTTTTCAGTGTTTGTGCTTGATTATAATTGAGCTATTTGCATAGGAGACCAATTTTCATTCTCTGCTCTTGTGGTGAGTACACCATGTTTTCTATTAAAGGAGTTGGTTTTCTGATTACTAAGGAAACTATGAAGGTTTACAGACAATAATGTCATAAAACATGCAAAGTTCTTAAAAGTACAGCCTATTCTTTCATTTTATGGGCAGACCAGGATGTTAGAGAAGTCTTTCTCCAGTCTCCCAATCCCTGCCTGCTTGTTTACCAAAGTGATCAAAGTTCCCAGGCTCAAAGTTCTGCTTTGCCTCTTGAGGCTGCTGTATGGATGGTTTTGATGTCTGTTCCCTCAGGCTCCAGCCTTGTAAATTTAACAGAGGTTCAGGAGTTAAGCCCTGGACTTTCTGCATCATCTTGGTCAGTTGTAGCAAAATGCTACTGGGATATGTGGGTTTGTTCTGCTGGTTTGGCACAGGTGGAAGATACCCTGGGAAGGCTGGACTCAAGTCAACAGTGATGCATGGACAGTTCTGGATCCTGTGCCATCTCAGGCAGTGATCCGTACCAGCTGAGTTGGCAGAAAATATAAGCTCAATATTAGGAGAAATCTGCCTGCAGAGCCTCTGTGTCAAGGTTTGCAGCACTTGGTGGCTTAACTTGTGTGGCAAGTGCACAAGAAGAGGTAGTGGAGGCCTGGGATGACCTCCCATGGCACGCAGAGTAAATCAGGCTGGAAGGTCTCTGGTCTGACTCCCTGTTCTAATCAGGGCTCATTTTGATCTTAGGTCAGGCTGCTTGGAACCTTGCAGAGTTTGTAAGGCTTGTAGGTGGGGACAAAGCAGCTGGGCAGGCAAGTGGGTTTGCAGGGGTAGGTTTCAGCACACAGCTCTTCTGCTGTCCCCACGGGATATGTGCCCTGCCTCACAAGACCGAGAGGCTCCTTGATCACTGTGCGCTGCTGCCCTGTGCTGGAAGTACAGGGGCTGGATGCCTACAGCTTGTGTAGGCAAGCAAGGCACCACGAGACACCCACTCTAACAGCCCAGAAGCTTCTATGTTGTTTTCCTTCAAGAATTTTTTTTTTAATCTCCCTTTCTTGGTGAGCAGAAGCTGACTCAGGGTATAAAGGATCTGCATGTCCCAGGCCAGACTCTACTGGCATACAACAGGGTAGAAGTCCCAAAAGGATGGTCTTTGTGGCACATCATGCTGCCCTTACCCAGGACACAGCTGTGCCATCCACCACAACTTTGTGGAGGGCTCAGGTGCCTTTACCAACCTCATCCTGCTGCTCGGCGCCATGGTGGGGCAGCCAGCCCTCAGTTGCCTGTGTGTCTTGCCTTGTTAAAGTCTGTTTTGCAGGCTACAATGTCACATGCCATCAAGCCATCTGGGGACAGTGTCGCCCAGGCCAGATCTCATAGGGTGTTGTGCTTTGATCGTCCTTTCCCACCAAATGCAAGAAACCACAAAGACTCCAACTCCCCCAGAAATTGCCACGAGATGAAAATCCTGTGGAAGAACAATAGCTGCAACATGATTAGAACATACTTTTATTTTTGTTCCTACATGTTTCATGCAATGTTAGGGTCTGGTTATGCTTGTGGAGAAAACAGCTAGTTTCCTGCTGTTACTGTGTGGCAGCAGCACTCCAGAGATGTGAAAGTGAGAAGGAGCCATTGCAGTTATATGTTGGCTCCCATGAGTCTTGAATCAAAAACTCCTCCTGTTTCAGATGCCCTGAGCCCATAAATTAGATGATAATTGGGATCTCCTGGACCTGGCCCACAGAACAGCCTCATCCAAACTGTCCAGGGTCTGTAGGGCTGTTGGTAGTTCAGGGTGGAATGCAGCCCTGTGCTGAGACTCTTAGGATGGTGTGATAGCTCAGCTTAGTGTACATGTAACTGCACTGCAGTTATTGCAGAAGCAGTGAGTTAAATCTAATGACATGCATACAGCTTACATTTAGAAATTAGTCTGCCCATGTCAGATGCTGGGATGTCAGCCAGGCCTGCCCCAGAAAGTGAGTTTGCCATCCTTGAAAAATCCCATAGGAAAACACGGATGTGATCCATTATGGATGTCAAATCCACCTGCTCCTCACAGACGTTTAGTTCTGCTGGTTGATTATCACTCTCACGGTTAAAAATTAAGCTAAGGAGGGTTGCAAGTGAGCTTATTACATTTAAGTTATTGCTTTATTTCTTCTATAAAATTTCTCACAACCTGGGGCGCTGCTGTGTTGAGCATGTGGTGATGGGATGAATGAATCTGTCACAAGGTCAGCCTGGCCTTGCTGGCCCTGGCACACTTCCATGAGTCTCTCTCTTTGCTCCTTCCTGTGACCCAACACCATCGAAGAGCACTCTACATCTATAAAACTTTGGTTAATTGTAATCACTTACTTTGTAAGGGAGTTTTGTAACCTACCAAGGCAATTTGTTTTAAAAAGCACCACTGGAGCCACTGGAGCACCCACTGGGGCCAGCACCAGAGCTCTTTATTCAAGGGATTCAGAGCTGGCAAATGCCAGCTATGCCCTGGAGGCCAGCCCTAGGAATCTCCAAATTGCCTAGGTAAGCTGTAGCTCTACCTTTTGGTTATAAGCAGAAGGATATTGTCAGCTACCTCTGGAAGCTTTTGTTGGAGGTGTTAGGATGGTGGGTATCCTTGAGGGCGGTCAGGGGAAGGGAGGAGTAGGGACTGGAATGCTCCAGAGTTCATTTGCTTGGCAATTTTCTAAGTTCCCTGGGAAACAGTATTTCTCTGAGTGATGTAGGCAAGGCTGCACATGAAGCCTGTGGTGCCAATGGGGCCAGGAGCTGAACATCACATCCCAGCTTCAGAGCATCCATCTTCTCTGCACAAACCAGCAGGCTCTGCCTCTCCCAGCCTGGATTTGAAACAAACATTTCCTTTAATTAATCTTTGACAAGGAAGGGAAAGCTTCAAAAGGCCACACTGACCTGAGACTTCCTAGCCCCCTTTAAAACCAAATGTGTCTTTCTGCTTCCCGAGCAGCCGGAGCTGCGCAGGGTCCTACTCGCGATCGAGCAGCTCCACCTGCTGTCGCTGGGAGCATCCCCGGAGCGGCACTGCGGGCGCTGTTCCTCCCTGGAACAAGGATGAACCTTAGAGCAGCTTGCTCGCCAACAAGGGGCTTAAGGATTTGTAAATAAATATTCATATTTTTGTTTCACACTAGGCAAAAAAGTTTTAGCCCTGATTCAGCTGGAAGGAAAAGCCCAACTCTTGCTCCCACCTCACCAAGACCCCTCCCAGCCTCGTGGCAGCTTCTTGTGTCTCAGGTGTTTGGTGGCTCTGAGGAAGGCTGAAAATAAGGAGGTTCAGGGCACCCTCAGAGCACACAAAAAGCTGGTTGGTGCCCTGGGAATTTGCCTGAGTCCCAGGAATGTGGCAGCTGGTCCACTCTAGCTGGGAAGCCGATCCTGACCCCTTTTCTTCGTGTATGGCCTCGAAAGGGGGCAGCTGGTAGCAGAGGCTGGTGTAGAGGTTGGAATCAGAGTTTCTTCTCCTCCAAATTGCAGTCTTGTAGTTTTTAGTCAATAAACAAATCCCATGATTTTCGGGGTGATGGAGCGGTAATTTGGGAATAACATGAGATTATTACTTTCTTCAGAGAAGAGGCCTAAATTCTTTGTAGCTATGAAGTAGAAAATGTACATAGATTTATTTTTTTTAATTTCATCTTCTTACGAGCCCTTCTATCTGCAGATTTTCAGATAACTTCTCTGCTAGACAGTGGGAAAATTTCAGTAGTGTGTTTAATTACTAATCTTCATTATTCATAAATTGAAAAGGTAATGTTGTAAAAGTTACAAATATACCTTTTAAAATGAAAACACTCCATGCTCAGATCCATATTTTGGAGTTATTATAACTTCATAAAATACAGAGAAGTGTCCACACACCTTTCCCACTGATACTGAACATCCTTTATGCCTTTATGTGATAAGAAGCCTTTAGACACTTGAGCTCTGTCTGTTTCCTTTCACTAAAATGGGGCTAATAAATCCTAATCTCCAGAGAGTTTTGTCGGGATTAAAAAAAAACCAACCCAAATTATGTGGATTTGCTGGATTACCACAGTAAAGGTGCCCAAATTATTTGCTTTTGCAAGCAGTTAAAAATTAGTATGCTGAACAGCTATCACAAATTTCTTTGGACAACCAATGAAAAGTACTATACCTTTTTGGTTAGACCAACCCGAGCAGCAGATATTTGTGTCAGTATGTAGCCTACCACTCACCTAACTAATGTTTTCTGTTTTTCCCTGCACCTCAAAAGTTTGCCTCCCTCTCCACCTATGTTTTTATCTCAGCTGCTCCAGATGTCATGGGTAACATCTGCTCACTGTTTCTCTCCTTTCTCTGCAGGCTGCTACTAGAAAGCACTCCTGGCAAATCTCTGGCTGGCAGTGACATGAATATAAAGTTCCTGGCTTCTGCTGAAAGGCCAAGGACAAAGCCCTAAAATATTTCCAGTTTCTAAAACATCTGTCAGTTCTGCCAGAGGTTAAGCCAAGCACTAATCCTGTAGGAGCTTTGAAGGTTTAAAAAAAACCCCCGAACTGAAAGCTGCTCAGAAACTTGATAAACATGGGAGTTGTCTTTTGGGCAATTGAGCATTGAGGAGCAACACAGCACTGGAATCCGTTGAGTGTTCAGACTTGGCTTTATCTACTCAAATGCTGAACAAATGCCAAAACCCTTTGGCCAGAGAACCAGGGAGACCAAAGTCTCCTACAGCTCTCTCCTTGCATGAAGACTTAATGACCAGGCTTCCCTCCATCCTATTCATCAGATGTATCAGCACAATTAGCTGGTGGGTTACTCATATGGCCATAGGGCTTGTTTCTTGAGTAACTCTAGGCTAATCCCCACTACCATGAAAGAAATCCATAAAATCTCTCTATAATTCTTTCACCCTTTGAGGATCTTGAGATGTGATATTGCTCTGTTTTTCTTGGTGTGAAGTTAGTTGTCTTGTGGATAGTAATATCAGCTAATATGTGTACCAGAAAGAGAGCTGTTTCTAGAGTTCTTGCTACCCATGAAGAGTTCCTCATCTGTCTTGATGGGAAGCTGAAAAAAACTTCTCAGAAACCCACCCACTGAGACTGAGGACCATCAAAGATCCTAGTCTCTGAAAACCTCTCGTCTACTCATTCATGTGCCCCTTAATCTCTGTCTCTGTTTAATCTGATGCTTTGTTCTTCGTGGAGGGAAAAAACAGGAAATCAGAGATCTGGTTCAGTCAGAAAATGAAATGCTGCTCTGATTTCAGAGTGGTTGGTGCAAAAGCCTGAAATGTAAGAGACATCCTGATTGTGCCCCAATCTCTGTGAGCCACAGAGAGGAAGTAATTTGGTGTGGGTTTAGGTGATTCTATTTTAGCTGGATGGTGGGAGGAGCCTGCCCCAGCCCTATGCTTTTTGAGGGTGACCCCAACTGCAGAGATGAGGACAGACTCACCAGTCAGGCCTGGGTTCCTCACTACAGCCCTAGGGGCACAACAGTGACAATAGGAAAACAGGGCTGGAAAGAGTTGGTTTTTGTTGTTGCTCCTATCTTACCAGTTAAATTTTTTTAAACTGGAAGTTTAACAGTTTCCTCAAAGCTATGTGTCTGTGGGAAAGCCACTGAGCAGCCCCTTGGAGCCACATAACATGGCTTTGCTCTCTGGCCTCACATCCCCAGCAAGTCCTCAGTGTTCTGTGTCAAGAAATGATTTGATTAATGAAGTGAAACCTAGGCAGAAATCTGTTCAAAGGCAGCCTTTCTGCTGGCAAATGTCTCTAAAGGCCATGGAAAGGAGCTGATTTTAGTAGCTGGGAAAACAGGAACATATGCCCTGGCATCTGTGGTGAGGACGGTGTTGGGATTGGGTGCTCCTCACAGCAGTAGCTACTGAGGGGTGGTGTAGCAACAGTCTCTGTGGTCTTGCTGGTGTGGTGGGCAAGGAGGGAGCTGATCTCTGTGTTTTGGGAAGAATGGGAAGTTTTAACAGCTGCCAAAATCTCCAGACTAGTTTCACTCACACGGAGGGAAGAGTGAGTCAGGTGACAGATGGACAACCTGAGAGATGTCCATGAGACCCATGAGGCTGCTGCGCCCATGCAGGTGTCCAACCCTGTCCATTGCTGGTGGGCAGGGCATGAAGCTCACACTCCAGTGAGGAAGAATTACAAACTATTCAATGGGAGTGCCAGCATGAAGTGATGAGGTGTTCAACTTTATTGCTGGAGACTCACGGTGATAGGTCAGAGCATCAGGCAAACATGCACAAGGGCATCAGGGACCTCTGGAGCCATGTCTCTGCAGTTTGGTGATGCACATAGATCTAAGGTAGCTTTTTTTTTTTTATTTTCTTTGTAGCCAGGCACCTTGCCTTCTCAGCTCATCAGCTGAAGGATTTTCTGGGTCACCATGGGCTCTCTGCATGGCCCACACCACGAGACCCTGGGTCACAACATAGCAGGTGTGCTGGTCCCAGGGACAGGAGGACGTGGTGAGGGATGCAGGGTAACACATTCAGGACCTGCTCCCTGAAAGTAGGTCATCTCCTGTGACAGCAAAAGTGACTCGCAGCACAGATGGTAGGAGGGACCTGGAAATGACCTTGCCTTTTGGTCATTTCCTCATGCACAGGCTTAGCTGGTACATTGCATTATGGGCAGTTGTTCCGTGACATGCTCAGCCAGTGCTGATCTCACTGTGGTCGGGTAGTCTCTACAGCTGTGATAGTCTCCACAGCTGCTTTTGCGGGGCTGGGCAAAGGGTGTGGAACTAACAGGAGTAGTCTATGATCCTCTTTGCTCTCTGGGGCTTTTGGGATGTGTTCACGCATTGCCACCACCTCCCATGGTAGAGGTGCCAGCCTTATGTCATAGTGTCCCCCTCTTTGCTCCAGAGAGCAAGACCCCAGAAAGACAGCAGATCCCTTTTCCTTCTCCTGCTCTTCTCTCTCTTCTTGTCATACACCCTGTTCTTGGGAAGGGAATCCCTTAGGAAATTATGAATTGACACCTCAGTGGTGGAGTCCACTCCACCTCTCAGTCATCAAATTCAGATCAGCACTTTGAAGGAAAGAAAAAGCAGATCATTGCTTATTGCACAGAGGCAGTTGGAAATGCTGCAAGGGCCTTTAAAACTCATGTCTAGTTATTTCAGAGAAAAGCTCAGATAATAAAAATAATGTAGGTGCTTATCTCATCTGGCTTTTGTGGGCTATTTAAAATGCCTTAACTAAGCTTAAAAGTAGTGCTGTTTTCTCTCCCTTGAAAGTGCACTTAATAGACGTTACATTTGTTTAAGGACTTTGCTGATTGACTCAAGGTAAAAATAAGCACCATCTTGTATTACATTGTTATGCCACATAAGCACCTTGCATAATTACCTCAGCCCCAACATAATTTTAATTATGTTAGAATTAGTGCAAAGAATTTTATCTGAGACTCATGTAAATATTTTGTGCTCTCAATACTTTGATGTGCCTAGAAAGAGATTAATGTTTGCTTTGATAATTAGTCTGTTGCATGTGGCCAAAAATTCATTACAAACACAGTTAATTAAGTTGTCAACAAACCTTTGGTCTCCGGCTGGTGAGAATAATTCAATAATTTTGTTCAGCTTGACAGGGGATTTTCGTTTTATTGCTATCAACTCCAGCTGTCCTTAGGGGCCCATGCCATAGTGGCGTTTTCCTAAGGCCACGCAGAGCTGGACAGGACACAGTGCATGTAGTGCTGCCCTGAGGCTGTAGCACAAGGAAAGAAAGTGAAGCTCTGCCTGAACGTGAGGAAGAACTTTACTGTGCAGGTGACTGAACACTGGAACAGGTTTCCCAGAAAGGTTGAGGAGTCTCCCTCGCTGAAAATATTCAAGAACCATCTGGATGCAATGTGTTCGAGGATGACCCTGCCTGGGGAGGGAGGCTCGACCAGATGACCCACTGTGGTCCCCTCCAACCCGGCCCATGCTGTGATTCTGTGGGGTGCCACTCCAGATATGGTTTCATGGCTCTTTGCTGCAGGGGGCAGAGGTGAACGGGCTGCTGTCCTGGGTCTGGGGAAGCAAGGGGGCACCAGTGCTTATCCACAAGAAATTATCTGGTCCTGCTGGGAAATGAGGAGTCCCAGGGTCAGTTCAGCTGCTTGGAGCTCAGAAAACGGTGTGGAGAGTGTGCCTTGTATCTGGAGCACACTTACTGACTGTTCATATTGTGGGTCCACACCGGGGCCAAATGCCTCTGTGTCCTCTGGGAATACAGCTTGTGTCATAAGAAATCAAAGTCTTTTCCCCAAATATCCATCCTCTCTTGCAGGCACTATTTAGGTGGACTGTAGCCTGGCAGTATCCCTCTATACCCCTCTAGCCCTCTGCCCTGGTGCCCTGACCATGTTATGGTGGGAGCACAGACCTCCCTGGTGACGAAGACTTCTTAGCACTGTGATCATACTGGTGTGTCACCCCCCATCCTTTGTGTCTGAAAGCTGTAGCTGCCACTGGAGTTGGACTCGGACTCAGGTAGGTGACAGAGCCCTGTGAGGAGTGTGGGTTTGGGGCATCACTCAAGGACCAAACATCGAGTACCTCCAAGTAACTCATTTCCATTTCAAAGAACCCATTTGTTTTATCTGGCAATTAGCTTGCACCCTCTGTAGAAAATGACTCCATAAATACCACCGAGCTCCCAGCCAATCTCCCCTTTTAAATATATTTTAAGTGCATGATTAATACACTTTCCCAGCCCCTGTCTGGGACTGCGCGAGGAGGTCAGGGAGCAGGTAAATGAAAGAAAATGGCTTCACTCGACATTGACTGGGCTATTAATCACTGCCCATTTTCTATAAATCATGGCAGATGGCAGAAACAGGCAGGCACTCATGGGAAATGACACACTGTGCATGACGGGAATCACGGATCGCAGCAGACACCAGGAAAAGAAGAGGTTGCTCCTCTCCTTGCTGTCCCCAGCGGAGGAAGGCCACTGGCACTGCACCTGTGACTCACCTCCACATGACAGCTTTCCCCTCTAAGAATGGATGTACAAGTTTGCAGGAGGCCTAGAAAATTCACTGCATTGCGTCCGGGCTGGTTGGGTCTGTTTGGGGATGGTTCTGTTTTTCATCAGGCATGGAGGCAGCAGAGGGAAGAGTTTGCAGCATGTGGGTAGTGAGGGTTGGGGAGGATGAGCCCTGAGTATTAGCATCTTTGAGCCACCGTGGTGAGGGATACTTTTAACTGCAACAACAATTAAAAATTTTGCTCTTGACACTGAATGCTCCCAGTTGCTTTGTCTCAAAACAGATACCGGTGGGAAATGTGCGGGAAGAACTTAAACCGATAAAGTGAAGAGGACGGACACATCCAAAAATGAGCGTGCAATTGGCATCAGCGTTTATCTAGGTATTTTTTATGCTGTAGTCTTGGTGGGTCCACTTTGTGTGCCTGGGAAATGTGAGCTCTTCCCCTCTGGAGTGAGTGACCTTCTTCTAATACTGCCCTGCAGTGCTGTGGGAGTTGTACTCCCAAATCCTCTGTCTGTAATGAATCTATAGCAACAGCTTTGGGTGGTGTAAAGCGGCTCCTTTTTTTAGAAGAACACACAATACTGTATATATAGATGAATGAAAAGAATATTTTATATGGACGCTGTATGAAAGATAAAGAAAATACAATTTGTGGACTCTCTTCTCCTGCACATTGCCAGTCCCAGTGAAACCAGTTGGAATAATCCATTATTACACTTCAGATTTCTTCCACAGGGAATAGGATTTTTTCTGTCACCTCTGTTTTGCACCAGAGAGGCAGAGGGATGCATTGTCCTCTCCTGTGATGCAAGGAGAGCTTATGTTAGGCTAATTAGTTTTGCTTTCCCATACACTTGCATTCCCCTGCTGACCCCAGCTAGACCTGCAGCTGGACATCGTTGATGTTGCTTGGCAAGGAGAGCAACATTGCAGCCCACAGCACCTCCTGCACAGCTCACATCTCTACCTCTGGTACACAACAGCCACAACTCCTTTTTTTTCTGGCAAGATAGTTGGAAGAGAAAACTGCCTGCTGGTGCCAGGCAGCTCAAACTGGGGCTTCCAGTTATGCCACGACTAGTGGGGAGAAAATGATCCAAAGTGGGAAAAAAAAGGATCGTCTGTTCCAGGTCAGAGTCTATCCTGTCAGCAGGGAAAAGGATAACAAAGTTTGAGGATGGACGTAGTAAATGGATTTAAGGCTTGTGAAGTCCATCCATATGAAGGTTAATACAGAGAAGAGCTCCCTGAGAGACATGGCAGGTAGTTGAGTGCACTGAGGCAAGTGTGTGTTGGTGGGCTGGCAGTGTGGGCATAGGGGTGACACATGGGTGTCACAGGGACTTGCAGGATGACAGATGGAGAAAGTCAGCTGGAAAGAAGATAATTCTGTGTGACCAGCAAAGGAAGAAACAGCCTCAAAGAAGCCAAAAGTACACATAAAGAAAGGGAGTGGGGGATGAGAAACAAAACACGAGAGATTTGGAGAGGAGAGATTAATATGCCATAGCCAAGGAAGCTTCATGCTGTAAAGCACAGGAAGGGTGTTGGATAGGACGGCATGGGGATTTCAAACGCCAACTGGGTGGCCCTGGTGCTTGTTGAAGTCATCTTCCCCAGCCTAGGAGCTGTTCGGGGATGTCGTGTGGCTCCCACTGCTCCTGCCAGCACAGTTGGATTGGGTGAGGAGGAGGGTGGGTAACCTCCACAGGCAGCTGCATGCAGATGTTTTCCACTGAGGGAAGAGCAGCAAGGGCATCGTTTGAAAGGAAAGGGAAAAATTGTAGCAGGATCTGGAGAAAAACTATGCTCTCGGGGGCTGCAGCAATGTAGGGTGAAACCCCTTTTGTTTTGGCATTGAAATTCTTTCTTCCACTCAATGTTATTTAAAATGGTTGTTTCTCACCCCAAACAAGCCCTGTTCAGCTGCACCAGGCTCCTGAGCATCCCTGCTGCCCTGGCTGTGGCTGGGCTGAAAAATCTGTGAGGAGACTTGGGGGGAGGGCTGAGTACCCCACCCCTTCCTGATCCCCTCCCCAGCTCCCCCGCAGGCCTCACGGGAGCCTAATATTTGTGCATGTGTGTTTTAACACGGCATATGGTCTTCATTACACGCAGACTTCTCGCTTCCATAATTATACCATGATGGGAGTTCCTGTCAAAGCCATAAAGCAAATTCTCTTCCCCCGCCGTGTCCCTCCGCCTCCATCAGCCCTCCCCATAAAACTTGCAGGGGTCTCCAGTTCGCAAGGAGAACCCTCCCTCGCTGGTTGCACTGTTAACCCTTTGCCTCCTCCCATTGCGCAGCTGTTGGAGGAAAGCCGAACTTTCCCCATTGGCGCTTGCTCATCAGAAAAGGGAAGGTGGCGTCCAGATTTTGGCCGCGTGAGAAAGAGAATAGAGAGCCAGCAGTGCCTAAACCATCCTGGGGAAATGGAGAGGCAAGCGGCAGCCTAACCCAGTGCCTTTCTTGCCCGTTTCCTCCCCATCCACGAAGCGTGCCAAACCCACCCACTGCCGAAATACAAGCCCCTCCGGGTAGCGCATGGCAGCTGTTTAACAACATGCTGCAACACTACCCTACAGTTTAGGACAGGAAATGAAGGCGGCTGTATCTGCAGGGGGAATTTAAGTGCACAGACTGCAATTACCTGCACTGGAGTTTGGCCAGAGCCCCACTCCTCCAAGCAGTGCCACAGGGCTGGATGCCGATGGCTGGTGCTCAGGTGCTGTGGGACCAGCACAACTCTGGAGACTGCAGGCAGCTTGAGGCCTCATGGGTCATGCCCAAACCTTGTCTGGTGTGGATGGAGTCAGGAAAACATAGAGAATTTTTGCACAAGTGGAAAATTCAGCTTTTTTTTTTTTTGTGTGTGTATGTAGGTTCTGGAGCATTGAGCGAAATTGAGATGCCACAAATTTAGGTGCCCTTTTTCTTGGTGATTGACTGGAAAATAGGCTTGAATAGTTCCTAATTGCATTAGAAATACTGAATACTGGAGGGGACAACTTTTCCCAACCATGCCTTTCTAGCCCCTAATCCAGGGTGCTGCTAAGAGTAAAGGAAAGGAACCAACTGCCCTGTGCTGCTTTGGTCTTTGAGGCTGTTGAGATGTCTCTGATGGGTATGGGCTGCACAGGGCTTGCTCAGGATCATGTCAGATCACGCTCAGCACTGTGCTCTACATGGCAGAAAAAATTTGGTTTCCCACTAGGTGGTAGAGAAGAGCTTGTCTGAAAATCCTCCCGCTTCTCCCATTTTTCCCCCTACCATAAGTCAAGCATGTCTGCATTAATAGCAGTTTTAGCCAGGCCCATGAGTTAAATCAAGGTAGAGTTAACACCCCATCTGGACAGAGAGATGAGCAGGTTGGCAGGAGGAGCCTTGCCACCTCAAGAAAGTGGTTCCCTATTGAGAACTCCTGTGCTTCCAGTGGCAGCCCAGGACTGGGATTCACAACAGCTCCAGGTGACTGGTGTGTCTGGACTCCTTTGACATACCCTGGAAGATCAGAGGAGACGCAGAGGTTTGAAGAGCCACACCTGAAGGCAGGATGAAATACACCTGGCTCCTGCTAGACAGGTATTTATTAGTCTGACCAGTTCTTAAAGGGCTCTAATGAGGAAAGTTCTGCAGCTTCACCACAGTCTGCATTTCCCTCTTCCTTACAGAGATTTTCTTGCTGTCTAACCTGAATTTTTTTTTTTTGCTGGATTGGATGCCGCTGACTTCTTGTGCAATACATCCTGGGCAGGAGAAGTTGACTATAGTTTATTGCATATCTGAAGCCCACTCTCACACCAACACTCAGATATCAGTGTTTCCTGATCTATCCTCTACCTTTTGCACTTATCTTCTGTATGCCCTTCCCCATTATCCAAATCTTCCTTTGGGGTTCAGGCTCAGCAGGTCCAGGCAAAGTGACAGGTGCAATAATAGATCAGCACTTAGGACCCTTGATTCTTGACAGACCAAAGACTGGATTGAATTTTTAGTATCTGTTTGCTTTAGTTTGAACTTTCCAGACTCCTTTGGGGGAGTTCAGAGCTGGACACCCAGTGAGAGGCTGAGGCAGGGGGTGATGCACCAGCCTCAGCATCTCATGCTTATCCCCACCTCTGGTGTACCACATTTTGCCTTAGGAATTTTTTTACACTATCTAAAATAATAGTTCAAAGGAGGAAGTGCTGCAGACTGGGGATTTGTCAAGATCTCATCACTCAAAAGTCCTGCCTGGATTTATATTTGCACACCTCTATAATTCAGAGGTGTAGAAGCCCTGACTTTGTTTCTTTGAATTATCTGAAGTCTAAATGGACTAGCTACATGAGAGCAGGGACTCTCTATAGCTCTTCTGGGCAAACTGGATGAACGGAAGCTGTGCAGATGAGCAGTTAGTAGTGCAGTTATTCCCAGACTGCTTGTGATCCCAGCACTGCACTGGGATGTGCAGTACTGGCTCAGATTCCTACATTTTCCATGCAGTCGATTTCCTAAGCACACTAGTCTTGATTGGGATGGGGTGTGATGAGAGTTCTAACCCAGCTGAGAGAAAGTACCAGTGATGTGTCTGAATCTAAAGGTACCTACAACAGATTTAGAAGATTCCTGCAACCCTGGGATGCTTGTTCTCATGGCATGAAAATTCAGGGGCAGTGTGTCCTGTGCTATGTTCCAGGATGAGTGCTTAAATAGAAATAGCTTGGTTTTCTTCATATAGGTTCATGATAATGGTAGACATTTCCTAATAAATCCCAGGAGATGGTGGACCTGAATTTTAAGATTTTGGAGGGGTTTTTGTCTTTTGAAGGAATCCTGAATACACAGTATTAACTTCCCTGGAGAGAAAGTTTCCCTTCCATGAATATGTATCTCATGGGTCCAGAAGGAAAATAAACATGCAGCATGATGCTGCAGTCTGAACTGGAGGGCGTTCAGCTCCCAGCTGGCTCAACACTTCTTGAATAGTGGCTGCCTTGTGTGAAAAGGAAAGATCCTGGGAGCCCCATTGTACTGTGCTCCTGTGCTAAAATGTGATACCACATTTCCCATGTGATGTGACCCTGACCAGCGTGTACTGCGCCAAAATACACTGTTAGAGTGAGATTTCCTGCAGGACAGACAGAGCTACAGGCCTTCAGGTTTGAAGGATGATGGTGGAAGGAAGCAGGGTTGTGTGCTTCAGCAGCAGGATTATATAGCAAAAGGTTCTCTAAGCCTAACCCTGAAGGAGGTGTGTGCCAAGATTTTTAAGGTGCCTGCTGGGTTTTGGGGTCTCAGCGTGAGCTACCCTGAAGCCACAAGAGACAGACAGAGGACAGACAGATTTGACACCTGGTGACTGAGCCCCTTCGGACTATGTGGCTCCAGGCTTTGTGTTTGGGTCAAAGAGCATGGAAGTCAGCATCCTCCAGCCTCTGCCCACAAGGAGATCGTTGAGTGGTTGGCAGTAAAGGCTCCTTGGGGAATTCAGTAGGTTTCACTTCTTGACTAGTTTTCACAATAGTTTTCAAACCTCCTGTTTCTGAGAGCATTCCTATATGCTCACATACTGAGCAGTCCCCTCTGGAGCATGGAGAGATATTAATTTATTTTGCTTTTTGAACCTTCAAATGTCCCCTGGACAGTAACAATATGGAATAAAAAAACCTTGGGTTGGAACACACTCCTCCTCAGTGATATACTGAACTTTTAACTTGTTTTTCCTTTGTAGAGCCTTTATGCACTTTGTTTTATACTGCATTAACCTTCACAAGATCTGAGGGAAGCCAGGAAATGCTGTTACTTCTCTCTCTCTTGTTTTTACGGATAAGGAACTGAGATCCTAAGTATCCCATGATCAACTAAATACCTTCCAAAGTGCTTGTTTTGTACCTTTTCAGAAAAACCCAGAGACCAAGGACAGAGGGGTATGTGTATTATGGAGATGGATTGGAATTGACTCCAGAGTGAAAGGCTTGTGTTGGCCTGAGGGTTTTTTCCTGTGAGAGGTCTGGGGCTCCCACTGGATGTTGCTCACCTTCCAGCGTAAAGCTGGTATCCCTTGGAAAGGAAAATCAGCCTTTGGGTGATTTTGTGGTGCCCCTCTTCTCTTGATGTATTACCAACTACAGCAGCTGTTTTGAGATGCCTGCTGTATGGCTTTGAATCAGTCAGGCAGACTGCTAAGCCCTGTCTATTCTGACACAGCAGAACTTCTCATCTCCGTTTTAAATTTTTTGAAGTGAGAAGCTTTCCAGATTGTCCATATTGGTGGGAAGGGGACGAGATGGGACCCTATATCACTGTGAGTGCTCCTGGACCACCCAAAAGGCTGAGACCTTGGAAAATGTCCACACTGTTGATCACTTTCCCAAAGTATCTGTGCTTCATGAGCCTCCAGCTCATGAATCTTGGAAGGAAAGACCTCCTCTTGAGATTTGTGGTGCGTCCAGTCCCAGCTAGAAATACCACAAGAAAAGCCTCTCTTGAGGAGATCCCAGCTTTAACCAGGAAATGCAGAGTGATGTGAGAGTGAGAAAAAAATCCAGATGTGGCCACTATCTGCTTTATGTTGCTCTGGGAAACCATGTTCTTCTTTGTGGAGTACACTTTTTTCAAGCATGATTCTCAAGCATAACTAGCCTTTATGTTTGCCAGCCGTAATTAAATCAGATCCACATATATCAAAGCTCTGCGTGTATGCGTGTCTCTGGGTCCACATGCTTGCGTATATGGAGACAGCTTCCAACAGATCACTTTCAGTTACTTTTCCGTTAGCAGACTGAATGGAGCTGCTCACTCCCACGTACAGAGAGAGCTCTGGCTCTGACAGCTGCCTGGGGAGAAGCACTGGCTTTTCTCCTCTTGGGCCAGGGTTGCATTTTTTAATTACTTTACCAAGAAGTGCTTAAACATTTGAGTTTTTCGAAGCGAAGCAGTTTCTCCACCACCAAGTCTTTGTTCTGTTGTGCAGTTCAGGAGATTTCTTTGCAGTGTCACCTTGTTTGAAGTCCCAGGCCACCCTGGGAAACACACAGCATAGATCAGTACTGAGGAAAGTATCTCTTTCCTTTCAAAAGAGACCAAGTGTGAGTGACAGCTGCCTAGGGGGTGGGGAATATTCGCTGGATTTTGGACTTGGTGGTGGGCTCAGGCTCTGGAGGGGTATTTGCAGGGAAAGAAAACATTCCAAACTTGCCAGTAAGTGCAAGCCTGAGGATGAGTTTGGAAAGCACGTTGCGACTTCAAGTGGTGTTGGTGCTTGCAGTGCTCTTGAGCAAGCTTTGCTCTTCTTGATTGCTGGTCTGTGTAGTGACTGTGACACCCAAGCTCTTGTGATGCCTGGGAGCAGGACATTATACCCACAAGCAGCCAAATCTTTATTAAACCTCAAAAAAATAATTAATCTCATCCAAATATTTGGTAATTGTAATGTTTAGGTAGGGGGTATATGCCCTCAGGTGTTTGACAGCTCACACTTACAATTAAAACCAATAATAACACGAACAACAAAGTGGAACTGCTGACCGTACCTCCCCCACGCCTCACACACATTTTTTGAGGGCATCCAGTTGGCTCCAAACCAGAAGTACTATTCCCCAGCAGAAACTTTCCAGCATTTATTCATCACATACAGAGTTGACAAGTACCTCCAATTCTCTAGTTACCAATGCACTAACGAACATCTGCTAGTCTTTCTTGCAGATTCAAGGACTTGGGCAGGGAGTAGACTAGGAACTGAGTATCTCTGTGTGTCTAAATAAGGTAAAAATGGATTTTACATGATGGCAGAGCTTTAGTCTAGGATTCCACTTGCTTTTCAGATAATGGCTTCCAAAGCCCAAACCCTTTGGTTTACAGCTGTTTTCTGGAAAGTGGAGCTTTGAGTGAAGAAGTGAATGTGTCTTGAACTATTAGAAAAGCAAGAGGTAGAGATAATTTTTAGTTTGTAAGTATGTTAAGCTGTTCCAAATCGGCTTTGCTGTTGATTGTCCTAGAGAGCTTGAAAGCTTCTGGCAACCACGTATGATCTTGCTTTGCTGCCTCTTGCTAGTGGAAATGTAAAAACTGCCCAGCAATATATGCTGCCAAACCAACCATTAGGTCCCACAATGAATGCCTCTGAGAGACAACTAATTACTTTTCCAAAAACTGGGAGTATTTGCTATGGAGAAGCATCAAATAGCAGTATCTCTCCTGTAGAACAATACTTGGTCTAGAGCTTCTGTAATGTCCTACCTTAGTCCTACCACTGTTATATTGCTGGAGGTTATGTACAGGGAGAAAATTCGGCTTTGACTTAACCTCTCAGATTAATAGTAGGTACAAATTGGGGTGGCATTTAACGCAGGCTTCTAGAAAGTATTTTGCGTATGTTTAATGATTTCTGTTTTCCTTTACACCATGCCTTTTAACTCTCTCATTCTGTGCCTTGTCACCCATTACCACCCAGCATGTTGTTTCCCAGCGTGAAGCTGTGATGTGGAAATGGCTGGAAATAAGGAATCCAGCTCAAAGAACCATGTGCTACCTGGTGGGTATTGCTCTGTCATGCAAGGAAACCTAACATCTCTGAAAAATAGGAAAGATACACATGAAAGTTGATGCATTTAACCACTGGGGCATCTCCATTAGGAGGTCACTGTCAGCACTTTTCTTGGAGGCTGGAGTTGTCTATAGGTGGTGGGTTACAGGTGCCTGTGCACTGCAGGGCAGTGGTGTCAGTACAGACTGCTGTGCAGCACACAAATCATTTCTGATGAAAATTAAATACCCAAAAAAGAAATTCCACTACCAATGGTGTGAGCAAATCATGCACAAATGACTAATAAATAGCGCTGCAATCTCTCCTTAAGCTGTGATTTATCTGTCTGGAGACTTATTAGAGAAATGTTCCTGCTGTTTGCACAGTTTCTATCATGGCACTGCCTTCTGATGCTCTCAAGTGTCAGAAACCTCTTTCTCTGCACTGACAGTCGCAGCAAAAGCCCTACACACGACCCCTCCACTATGAAATGCCTGTGAGCAAGTGTACCTGTACCCTGACGCCCTGGCCCCGCTCTCCTCCAGCCTCACAATGTTGCTTGTGCTGCAGAAAGATCCTGTGCTCATGGTCTGTGCCAGTGAATGAAATGTCTGTTGCTTCCTCTTGGACTTGAAGAAGCAGCATGAAGCTGAGTTAGGGGAGGTTGAGATTAGGTATCAGAAAAATGTTTTTTACCCCAAGGATAGTTGGCACTGAAACAGGGTTCCCATGGAAGTGGCCACAGCACCAGGCCTATCTGAGCTCGAGACGAATTTGGGCAATGCTCTCAGGCACATGGTGCAGGGCCAGGAGTTGACCTCTATGATCCTTATGGATCCCTTCCAACTCAGCATATTCTATGACTCTATGATTCCCTTTTCCAGGGTTGTTGGGTCACTGCTGGCAAAGAAGCTTATTCAAGTGCCCCTCCTTCCACCTGGCAAACCTCACCCAACTCTGTTCAGACCAGTAACATACAGAGTGTTCTTCAAAGAAAAAGTGGTTGAGCATTGGAAGAGGCTGCCCAGGGAGTTGGCGGAGTCACCGTTCCTAGATGTGTTTAAGAAAGGACTGGATGTGTCATTTAGTGCCATGCTCTGGTTGGAAAGGTGGTGTTTGGTCATAGGTTGGACTCGATAATCTCAGAGGTCTTTTCCAACCTGACTGATTCTATGATTCTCTGAGTGCAAGTGGGTCAGGCTGCTTTGGGCAGAGCTGTGGGAGTTGTAGCCTGGCTGCTGCTGCTCCACCTTGTCCATCAAGGGCTTTCTCCACACTCTGCAGTGCATTTGGAAATACTGAGCTAAGGCCAAATAGAGACAAATCTCAACTGCTTTAAAAAAATTTTTTTCCCTTTGTTTTAGCTAAAATGTGCACTTTGCATAGCTGGCTCATGAATTCCAGTGTATTTGGGATCAGCAAATACTTTGAGGTGCCAGTGTCTTGCTGACATTATTGGATGATGGGACGACAAACCCCCTACATGTCTTTTTGATGTGTGGGACATGACAGGAACAGCTAAAGCTGTTCTGACTCAGCCCTCAAGTACTTCTGCCATCAAAGTGTAGACACAGGGAATGCTGAATGGTCAGGAGTTTGTGCTGGATCTTTTCTCACTGCTGTCTGGAGAAAAAACCTTTAGCTGCCAATGAGGTTGATTTTCACTCTTACAATAATTCACCTTGGAGAACATATAGTGTTATGTGATGTGTAAAATTGGGATGTGATGTAATTTAGAGGTTTCTGCCCTCTTTATGAGATGCACATTCATTGCAAAAAAAACCCTTTTAATAATTAATACAGTGGGGTATTTAGACAACCTCAGTTCTCAGAGTAGGAAATGGGAGGGAGAGAAAGGGATTCAGGGTATCAGCTTTCATCACCCTTTCCAGTAGCAAGACGGGATATTTGCGCTATATATGTGTTGTTCCTGATCCGTTGGTAAGAATTATTTCCAACCTCAAGGCACCTGCACAGCACCAGCTAAATGGATAAGTCCAGCTACCCATCTTTCTTCACTCTCCCTATGGCTGAAGGACCATCGCAGGAAACTGCCACCTCAGTTGGTTTCCCATACAATGTGCCCAAGTCTGCACACAGGAGCCACACTGTACAGTAAACTGTCACGTTTCTGACTGCAGGCAGGTCTGCAGAGACTGTGATCTTGCAATGGCAATGCTGGGAAGGGACAGATCCAGCAGAAATGAAGTTTATTTCATGAAAAAAAATATGCAGGGAATGCTCTTCAATAAAGACAGCAAACTCTCTAGATCAGCTCTATTTACTTTTTTTATGCTTCTTCAAAAGCATGACTCCCTCTGTTAGGACCTTCAGGAGTATCATAATCCCTCCAGCATCAGCTGAGTAAGAGCTGGGGCTGTTGGAAACCATCATCTGGGCTTTGATCAGTCCTCTGGCTGCTTAGCTGTGGTCATCAGCTCCCAGTCCCTGTAGGGTCCTGCCCTGTGCCCCAGCACACACCCTCATACATGGACAAATGTGCACAACTGAGAAAGGTTGAAAGTTTCCTGCTTAGTATCTGCTGTCAGAAAATGCTGCTCTGCTAAAATTGAGCTACCCCATGGGAGTGTGTCAATTTGGACAAACTTATATTTAGGGGAAAAAAAAATCTGAATAACTCATTTCAATAAACTCACAGCAGTCAACTGTCAGAATGGGACATTTCAAGTTTTCAGTCTGAAATGACTTTTCTTTGGCACCACTGTGCATTAATGTATACCAGAGTACAAATTCTTATATGAAATAATGCAAAATGAATCATGAAACAGAAAAATACTACACTAATCTGGAGTGGAATAAAAACATGGAATACTCAAAATAAGAAAAATACTCTGGATATATACATAATAGAATGGAAAACCTATGAAAGAAATAATCCAAAATTGCAAATATTTCAGTTGATCTGAAAGGAGGTGTTTCCAGAATATTGTTTTGTAATGGATTGTTGACGGACCCAAATTTTACCTTTCCTCTTCAGTTTTTAGTGAGAAATCCTAGTTGGAGGGAAATACAGGGCAATAGATGCATAGATCTTAGTATAAACATACACAGATATCACTGCTTACTCCTTCATTCTATTTGTCTCCTTCCTTATTTTTCCCACAACATTTGTCCTGTTCTGAAAACTGAAGATGTTTTTACTTCCTAATTACAAAGTAATCAACCGACCCAGTTATTCATGGGAGTCTTTGGTCATCCCACAAATGAATAGACTTCAAGTTCCTTTTTTTTTCTCCCTTCATGTCACAGCCAGGGCAATAACAGGAAATCTAGTGGTAGCACCTGCTCAGATATTATGGAATTTCTGGAGTCCATATTTTTTTAAAATGTCCTTCTCTGCAAAATGAAAGATCAAACCAAGGACAGCTCTGTCCTCCAAGACTACCTCTTAGTCTTTTGTCTTTGCTGGAGGTGTTGAGCGTGTCTCCTTTCCACGTCTGGGCCAGAGACTGGTCTGGCTGCACAAGGGACATGGGTGTTTGATCCAGTGGTCTGACACACATTTCCACTTTTTCTCCACAGCTCTGGAGTGCATCACACCCTGCCCAGTGCAAGACGCTTGCCCAGGGAGGTGGGAAAGGTTAACTTCTTTCAATTTTTTTTTGCTTCGCAAAGGCTCTGGTGATCCAGAGTTCTTGTGTTGGGCCTTGTGAATGTTGTTTTAACTTGACCTACATTGCAGGCACGAGCAGCAAACTCCATACCAACATCCCTGCTCATGACTGCTCAGGCAGTGCATGTGTGTGGAGGCGGCATGTGCAGCTGCTGAGGTTTTGAAACTTTTTTGCAAGGCTTGCAAGACACAGGTTGCTTCTTTTTTGGCCTGAGAAGAGGAAACGTTGCTGTAAAAAAATATTAGGCAAGGATGGCCAAACCCTGCATCCAGCAGTAACTCCCCTGCATTCCCACAGGTCAAGGGCAGGATGTCTATTTGAAGGTGGATGTTTCCTAATGCACAGTCATTGGTAACCTAAAGCAGGTTTATGACAGAGTCAAGATCAGGCATTAATGCAATAGACTGGTAATTCAATCACTTTATAGAAGTTGATCTGTCCTTTTTATTACAATTATTGTCAGCCCGGGTGTTTCGTTCCATCACTGAAAATAAACATCATTTATCATACTTGTAAAGATTAGCCCCTGACAGCTCCAGCTCTGCTTTGCATAAATGTGTATTAATGTCGGCTCTGTCTGAAGTGGAGAAAGAAGTCTATATTTCACAAGAATGATTAGACAGTGTCACCACTGCTTTAACTAATGTCTTATCATGACGGATAATCAAACTGTGGAAAAAAACAACAAAAAAAGGCAATTTATAGCATATGCATTTTTTGCTTTATTGGGCTGAGAAATAGCAATAGTTTTGCTACTGTAATATTGAGGTTTCTAATATTCAGGCTCTGGACTGGTGATGCTTCTCTGGGTTTCAAGAGGTGTGTGGTGTCACAGCTCATTGGCAGAACTGGGACCTCCACCTCTCTGCAGTGCTGCCTTGAGTCTTCCCATTTGAAGACCCAAGAGTATACAACTTTGCCAGACTTTCAACAGTCTGTGTCTTGGGCTGAATTAGATTTAGCAAGTTTCGAGCTAAAATGATGATGACATTTCTAAGAGTGAGATTAAGGGAAAATATGATGCCTAGGCTAAAGTATTCTTACAGACATTTTCCAGAGAAGCTCTAGGGCTCCTGAGCATTGGAGCAAAACTTCAGCAGCTGGCATGTGCCTACCCTCAGGTCAGGGCTTGGCTTTTGCTGGTCCCATCAAAATGCACCCATATTATTTATAGGAGAAAAATAAATCTGTTTGTCAGTGTGTACTTTAGAGATGTTAGAGCTCAACAGCCAAACTCTGCATCTCCATGAGCTCATTGAGTGCTCCAGCCCCCAGCCAAATATGCAGGTACCAAATTCCCAGCCAGACTGAACCTGCATCCCTGAGCTGAGGGGATAACTAGGGCTTTTTTTGCAATTCTGCTGGTGGCAGTGTGTTTGGGGTCTCGGCTTACAGCAGGGAAGGAACCCTGTTTCAGTGATTGTGTGTCCTCACAGTCACCATGGAGGACATCTCTCTGGCATCCAGAAGAATGAAGAACAGCTAAAGACATCAGCTGAAGTCTTGCTCTTTGCCCGTTAAGAATGGAGAATGCCAAGAACATTCCCTGGTCTCCTGAACCATTGTATTCTTTAAGAGAGAAATGCACATGGACACCAAAGTTCATCACACATCAACTTGAAGTCAGCCATCTGTTGCACTGCACAAAACAGCTCTGTGACTTTTGTGCAAGAACGTCAGAGCTGAAGCAAAGTCTTTCTCATCAGTTCCGGGGTTGGTATTTGGCCTAGTTTCATCACTTATAGAAACTAGGGACATGAAGCCAAACCAAACCCCATATGTGTTTTCACATGCCATTTTTGATGAGCTGAAGTTTGAGTAGTGCATTGGAAAGTTTGTGATTTCTGGGCATTACATCTGGGTTTTGTGAATATCCTGTGGAGTAAGGGTGCTTGTGTGAGTGTATCTGCTTTCATTCTTGCTGCTTTAAAAAAGTTATTTCCCAAGTTTGTGCCTTCATAATCTAAAAAAAAGCACCTAACATTTTGGAGACATGGGTCCTCAAAAGAAAATGTCAAATAAAACCTTTGATTTATAATCTTATAATTTGTAAGTTAGCCACCTTATTTTGGAAGGCTTATGTTTGAGATCAGTGTTAACTGAAGATGGCACCTTAAAATAAGCCCACTCTGGAGGCATTTCATTGAATCGGATCCTAAAAGAGCAGTAATATATCAAGTATATATGAAAACAAATAAACCTTTCCCTGCATAACTAACAGCTCCTTCTGCTATTAACACTAAAGCATTTAAAGCACTGGAACTATACTGAGTGTTTATATTGCTATTTTCTCCTTTTTTTTTTTTTTTTTTTTTTTTTACTGGCAGCCCCAGTATATTCCCTTTCAGACTATAGTTACCTCCAGTCTCACCTCCTCTGTTCTGCTTTGATGCTGGTGGCGATACACAAAAAACTGTGGTGCAGCCTTCTCTTAGCCAAAAATTCTGAAACTGAAACTTCATTCTGGAATAATAGTTTGTATGGGGTATTCTGTGGCCAGGTTTTGGGAGCAGCAGGGGGCTGAGGGGGAGGCTTCTTCAAGAAGCTGCTGGAAGTTTCCCCATGTCCAGCAGAGCCAATGCCAGCCAGCTCCAGGCTGGGCCCGCTGCTGACCAAGGCCAGGCCAATCAGCAGTTGAAGGAACACCTCTGTGATAAC